>CAXKVY010000932.1:0-383659 GCA_964058915.1 Tetropium fuscum | reverse complement strand
GTTTAATAGCATAGGTTTCTAAAAGGAACAATAAAAAAAATAGGAACGGTCGGGCAGTTATTTTTCATTCTATCTATTAGAGGAATGTATAATCTATATTTTGTAAAAAAAAGTTACACAAAAATACGCACAAATCAAATTGTAGGCCTATATAAAATTAAATTTCATAGGAGGTTTAACGTAAAATAAGCTTCAGTGCAATTATTTATAATACATCGACGACTAGATAAGTTGACATTTGTTATTTATTAAAATAGTATAATCATAGTTTCAACAAAACTATGCATCGCATTTAATATTACTTCGCACGCAACGCAAACAATACTTCAAAAGTTACTTGTTTAGAACAACTATATTAGACTAACACGAATGTCGTTCAGGTGCCTGTTTTTATCGGGTTTATAACCTTTTAGTCCAAAGTATCTATAGCCAAAAAAGTAAAAAAATGTATGGATTTGTACAGCTTATTCAATAGTTATCATAATGGCAATAAAATAAAGGATTTATAAGAACAGCCATTTTTGAATTATGTGCTCCTAGAATTGACAAATGTGCCATTGTGCGGTGTGGATTTCCTATTCACGGCAACAGTAATAGCTTATTAACATATTTTGATCCAGTGCTGACGGTTAACTACTGAAGAACAACAAGACTTAACAGAACAAGTAATGTTTTTATCTAAGAATAACTTTAACAACGATTTCCTTTGTTAAATTACAATTTTAAGTGAAATGTCATGTTGCCAAAGTTACTGAACAATAGTGTTAACAATGGTGTATTATTGTCATATATAATACAACAAATGCTCTGGGTGTTGCCGCAAATATTATATTTCTCATTCAGTATACCTCGGCAGCAACTCGCCGAGGTTGCTGCTGTGACGAAAATTTTTACGAGCGCGAAGCGCGACTAATTATTGCACAAAAACAGCAACGAGTATTGGATGAATGAAAATTATTGAAGCAAAATTTAAAGCACGAGTTGCTCCGGAGGATAATTCAATGAAGTAAGACAACCGGTTTGGTAACAACGGTTTAAGTAAGATTCGCGAAGATGTAGCAAATTCGACTTCAAGTAACGCAAAAAGATGCCATAAATCAAATTGGGATCAGTTTGATTGTTCTTTAAAAAATCAAATTCATAGTTTTTTTGTTCTGACTTTTTCTGACATAATTTGAATATCTAAGTGAATCTGATTAGGTATCTGACATACATATAGTCGCTGGAAGACTATTGCCTCTCATTTGACGTAAATATTGTGATATATAATACGTGCTCTGGGTCTGATATATAATATAATCAGTGCTCTGGGTTTTGACAATATTTGTCATTTAGAATACGAGTTGCGGCTGTAACGAAAATAATTACGAGCGCGAAGCGCGAGTAATTATTTGCCAAAAACAGCAGCAACGAGTAATGAATTAATGACAAATATTGAAGCAAAACTGATGAGAGAACGAGTTGTATTGGGAGGACAATTCAATGAAACAAGAATGTTTATTTGGATAGAGAATCAAATAGTATATACTTATAATAGTGTATAATTATTTGACGTTTATCTGACATAATGTAATTTAAGCTTCACGATTTAAGTACATACAAATCGCTAAGAAGTAGTAAATTCAACTTCAACTAATACAGAAAGATACAGTAAGACAAATTGGGATCAGTTTGATTGTTTAAAAATAAAATCCATAGTTTTTTTTACGTTTATCTGACATAAATATTATAGCTGTAATAATCTATTGCCTCTCATTTGACGTAAATATTGTCACTGTCATATGCTATTGCATAGGCTAAATTACATTGGTGAAAAACGTTGAGTTGAATTGTCAGTGTAATATACTATTGCATAGGCTGAATTACATTGGTGAAAAACGTTGAGTTGAATTGTCACTGTAATATGCTATTGCATAGGCTAAATTACATTGGTGAAAAATGTTCAGTTGAATTGCCACTGTAATATGCTATTGCGTAGGCTAAATTACATTGGGAAAACACGTTGTTGAATTGTCGATATCAAAATATTGTCGCTGGAATAATCTGTTTCCTCTTATTTGAGGTAAATACTGTCACTCTAATATGCTATTGCGTAGGCTAAATTGCATTCGTAAAAACGTTGTGAGTTGAATTGTCAGTGCAATATGTTATTGCATAGGTCGAATTACATTGGTGAAAAACGTTGAGTTGAATTGGCACTGTAATATGCTATTGCATATTGCATATAGGCTAAATTACATGGGTGAAAAATGTTGAGTTTGTCACTGTAATATGCTATTGCATAGGCTAAATTACATTGGGAAAACATGTTGAGTTGAATTGTCGATACCAAAGTATGAAACGTTAACGCGTTATCATTAGACGAGCGATTGAAAGACTATCGTGTATCGTGACTATGCGACATTTATTCTGGTGGTGGTTCATTTATTCTGGAATTTCTTCTGGTGGTCTGGAACTTTTTAAGATTTGTATTTTTTAAAATTGATTCTCCACACTGTAGAGTATTTAGCAGTGCCGAGAACGAACTACATTGTAGCCAGCCATACCTATAATATGAATTGGGTAATACCACGTCCTTACTGTCCCTGCGGTCTCCTTATTAACAATTATTAACTGGCGGGGTACTTTTTGCGTGCGTTAAGTGTACACTCGCACGGAGACCATGATTATCGCCGTTAACAGCACGACCCTAGATTGCGCCGCAGACGCAAAAAATCTTTAAAGCTGTTAAGCGGTGGACTCTTATCACTTCTGGCGCATTAGAGGCCCGTAAAAAGTTGATTGCGTGTGCTACGAGCCACATAAATCATACCGTGCGTTAAGTTCATTGAAAAATGGACTGATTTCTCTCGTCAAAAAGTTAGTTGAGTGAATTATAGCGGTCTTTAAGTTAAGTTTAAGCGCGCTCGATCTTTAAAATGAAATAAAGCAAGTTGTGTGAGAGGTATAAATGAAATTTATTTTTTGTTTGAAAGAGTATTCGAAGGCATTATGTATGGAAAATAATATCGGTCAAATGTCCACCTCGGCTTCGCTGGGTGGCGCGCATACAAGAAGTCCAATTTTCAATGACTCTGGCGCACAAATCGGGCTGTATTTCATCGATGGCGTGGCGTATGTTGACTTTGAGGGCATCAGTGTTTTGTGGTTGGTTTGCGTAGACCTGTGATTTAAGAAAACCCCACAAGAAATAGTCTAGTGGGGTTAAATCGCACGATCTCGGTGGCCAGTTGATGTCGCCTCCGCGCGAGATAACCATTCCTCCGAAGCGCTCGTGCAGAAGATCCATTGTGGCGCGCGCTGTGTGGCTCGTAGCGCCGTCCTGCTGAAACCACATATCCTCGACATCCATATTGTCGATTTCATGCCAGAAAAAGTTCGTTATCATGGATCTGTATCGTTCGCCGTTTACCGTGATGGACACACCATCGTCGTTCTCGAAGAAATACGGCCCGATGATGCCTCCGGCCCAAAATCCACACCAAACAGTTACCTTTGCTGGGTGCATTGCGACCTGGTGGACCTCCTGTGGATTGTTCTCGGCCCAATAACGGCAATTCTGCTTGTTGACATTCCCATTTAACCAAAAATGTGCCTCATCGCTGAAGATGATTTTGCGACCAAAATCGGGGTCGACTTCCAACTGCTCTAAAGCCCAATCAGCGAAGATACGGCGCTGTCTATGGTCGTTTATTTTGAGCTCTTGTGTCAGCTGGATCTTGTACGGATGCATGCCCAAATCCAGATGCAAGATTCGGCGAAGTGATGTTTCCGAAAGGCGGAGTTCCTGTGCGCGACGTGAAATTGACTGTCGCGGATTTTCACGCACACTATCGCGCACAGCGGCGACATTCTGGGCAGATCGGACGTTTCGACGACGCGTCGGTGTTGGCTGATTGTTCACCGAACCGGTTGCCTCGAATTTGTTAATCAAACGACGGATAGTCGACTCAGCAGGACGATCAATTGCACCGTAAAATTGGCGGAGCGCGCGGAACGTTGCTCGAACCGATGAATGATTTTCGTAATAAGTTTTAACGATTTGCACATGTTGCTCGCGGCTGAATTGGTTCATGGTGATTTGTGAAGATACACTGAATAATAACAACTACGTTTGCCAACTCTACCACAAACAACATGGCCGCCATGAGCTGTCAAAGATCGAGCGTCCCTATTGGCGGACCCTTTATATATATATATGCAACTCTTTTTCGAAAATGAAATTGGTTGACAGGACAGTAAAATAAATAAGTTTAGTTGTCATGGTCTATCATGGTTCTATCTGTCAGCGACGTTGGCCGAATTGTTGGTTTAATAGAGGATGACCGTAGTAAAACCTGTGCCTCGCAGTTTGGGATTTCCACGGTCTACAATTCGGGACGTTTTGGAGCAGTACATTGAAACAGGAGGCTTTACAAAGTGGGCCGGCCCGGTTCCGAAAGAAAGAGATAGGCTAATGCTGCTGATGATCGCTTCATAATTCTTGAGTCTTTGATATAAAGAAGAAATACTACTGTTTCTCTAAAAAAATTGGCTACGAATGGCAAGAGGAGTACCTAAGTGATACAACGGTGCGAACGTAAACTGGACCATACCGCAATGGAATAATGTTCTATTCTCAGATGAATCGAGGATTTGTTTGAGATCGGCCGATGGTCGTCAGAGAGTTTATAGACGCAGAAATGAAAGATTCTCTGTACAATTTCAAAGCGAGGCCGGAATTTCTGATGAAGCACGTACCGATCTCGTATTTGTCGAGAATGGAGCCCTCAATACCCACCAATTCAAAGCCTTCTGCAAAATATTGTGGTTCAATTTGCACCGTATAATGGAAATGAATTTATTCAAATGTGTGATAACGCCAGACCCACGTAGGGCGAACGGCGAATGAGTATATACCTGGATGAAGTTGGCCTACAAAGTTTAGTTTGACCAACCTGCAGCCCTGACTTTAATCCCATCGAACACTTGTGGGACGAACTTCAAACAGATGTCGATGCTGATGTAGGTACAACCACTAACTTTGCCAGACCTCAGGATAACATAACTAACCTGATTCAGTCGATGCCCCGAAGACTGCGAGCTGTCGTTACTGCGAGAGGTGGACATACACGTTATTAAATTTATTACTAAGGTCTATAAAGGAATTCTTCAATATGTGCTCTATTTAAAACTTGTTAGCTCTGAAACGAAAATAGGTAGCAAGATGATTCAAGAAACAAAATGTCATCAATGAGTCTGAAATTGCAAAGAATGTTTAATCCTATTCTTCGACGTCAATCCTTTCACATGGTGGTTAAAATGTATGTCAAAAAACAGGAATTTTATTTACGCCGGTAAAAAAGTTAAGCTTTAAAATTGTAATCGAAAATAACTGAGAGTAAGGGCCAAACATTAAATTTGTCATTTGTCTACAACTGATGCAAGAATTGTGGATATATCGAATTAAAGGTGCCGCAACTCATTAGTAATAACGGTTGTTTTAATGTTTAATATTGTTAAATAATAGTACATTATTCATCGAGCAATTAATGATATCCATTATTAACGCAGGGTGACGTTTACGTCACGAGCTGAGGGCGAGTGGCGCAAACCGCCCATCAATAATGTCCATTAATTTCAAGTTGAATAATATAGTTTATCCGCGACGTTGTTTTTCAATTCTTAGAAATATCACAAAAAAATATTTGTAATTTAAAACGCCAATGGCAGCAGTTGGCACGAGTCAACGGTCATAGCCACCTTGCATATTGTTGTCAGTACAAATATTCGTGATGTTACACACAACATCACGATGCACGCTGCATAGCAAGATGATTCAAAAAACAAAATGTCATCAATGATTCTGAAATTGCAGCAAAGAATGTTTAATCCTATTCTTCGACGTCAATCCTTTCACATGGTGGTTAAAATGTATGTCAAAAAACAGGAATTTTATTTTCGCCGGTAAAAACGTTAAGCTTTAAAATTGTAATCGAAAATAACTGAGAGTAAGGGCCAAACATTAAATTTGTCATTTGTCTACAACTGATGCAAGAATTGTGGATATATCGAATTAAAAATATAAAAGTTATAAAACATCAAACATATCAAACATTTTGGGGTTGCGGAGGTTTTTGCCGGGGATTGTGTATAAACAGCGGAAATGGGGAATTTATGGCTACTTAAAATAGCTGTAGGATGTGCTGCTCGTAAAGTGCAGAAATTGTAAAACACATCAATCGCATTATTAACATATCGGAGCGTTATTTCAAGTTCCCTTAAACCCGCAGCAATTCAATGGGTAGAAACGAAGCAATTAAACAGATAGTTTTAACTACTGCATGCGGTAAAGTTTGGCAATCGCTTAGCTTATTTCACAATAATCCTTATTTACGTATGATTTGAAGACTCTTAGATTGTGCGCGGGGATTGCGCCGTTTGAAGCTGTGTAGCGATCTAAGGACAGCTGCAATGCTGCAAAGTTTCTTGTTAAATATTGGCGAAGCTCTCTCAACTCTTCCGAGACACCTGGACTACGTCGATCATGTAAAGCCAAGATTCCTAAATTATTAAGGTTGTCTCATTTTGGAAAAAATCCTATTGAGTAGTTCATAGCCAGATGATGTAACCTCAAACTAACAAATAGATTTTTTTTTTCGAAACTTAAGTTCCCTCTCACTCTTTTTATGTACATCATTGTGTCTCTCTAATGTTCTATGAGTTTACCAAAGTAAATTTAATTCCCCTTCTCAGACAACCCGATTAAATTAACGCAAATTTACATTTAATTTTTTAATTAATAGTTATAGAACATATACCTAGATATATATATATATATATATATATATATATATATATATATATATATATATATATATATATATATATATATATATATATATATATATATATATATATATATGTGTGTATATATATATATATATATATATATATATATATATATGTGTATATATATATATATATATATATATATATATATATATATATATATATATATATATATATATATATATATATATATATGTGTATATATATATATATATATATATATATATATATATATATATATATGTGTATATATATATATATATATATATATATATATATATATATATATATATATATATATATATATATATATATATATATATATATATATATATATATATATATATATATATATATATATATATATATATATATATTTTACTAGATTATTAGATTAGAGACAATGATGTACATAAAAAGTGAGAGGCAAGGTAGCCAGATGACGTCGCTCATCCCGCTGCTCATCTCCAACAAGCATAGAAATGATGTAACCTATAGGGATCTTGATGTAAAACGACATTTAAAACCATAAAATAAGAAATGCCAGAGAAATACTGTATCACATTCTCCCTGAAGGAAACTACACTCGTCAAAATTTGCTTCAAGGACTACATTGGCTAAGATTTATAACGCTGTAAAACTAAAAAATTTATCGATTTGTACTGGCTTAAGAGTTTTAAATAAAATTTTATAGGCTTTCATCTAACCTATTTAACTTTAAAATAAAAATTTCAAATATTGCAAACAAGTGTTTTTTTCATTAAACTTTTATCTTGTGTACAGCGTTAACCAAACACAAACACCCTGTATTTTAGCATGTTATTTTTTTTTCTTACATGTCTGCTTTAAAAAACTTTGTTCTATCTTTTTTGCAAAAACCATAGGTATTTTCTTGTAGTAAAGTAACGGATGATTTGATTACTAAAATTTAAGTATATATTGACCATGAAAAACAAAACTGAAAAATAAATGAATTGTAAAACTGATATTTCGAATAATACTGCCATGGTGGAATGTGTACCATATGGTGGTGCATTTCTTATGGTTTGGGCTTGCATTTCTGCCGATTTTCGGGCGGAATTGGTTATTCTTGACGAAAACAGAATGGAAATGTTTAGTTACAGCAAATATTAAGACCTAGGTTCCTAGGGCCCAGAATATGGGAAAAAATTGAAGTGACTATACTGCCAGACCACACAAAGAACGTTTAGTAAACGAGTTCATTAACCAAACAGGTATTAACCGCATGTGGCCTGCATTATCATTAGATTTCAACCCCATAAACCATAGAGCCCCATTTGAAATGTTCTACAGCGATGAATATCTAGTCGAAACCATCAACTGTTAACTATTGCGGAAACTTGGAGAACCCATTGTGGAAGAGTGGAACCATATTCCAAATAAAATAGTAAATAATTCTGCTCAGAGCATGCTACAACGTTGCAGGGAAGTAATAACATCCAGAGGTGCCGCAACTCATTAGTAATAACGGTTGTTTTAATGTTTAATATTGTTAAATAATAGTACATTATTCATCGAGCAATTAATGATATCCATTATTAACGCAGGGTGACGTTTACGTCACGAGCTGAAGGCGAGTGTCCTCAAACCGCCCATTAATAATGTCCATTAATTTCAAGTTGAATAATATAGTTTATCCGCGACGTTGTTTTTCAATTCTTAATGCGTTTTAGGGAGAAATATCACAAAAAAATATTTGTAATTTAAAACGCCAATGACAGCAGTTGGCATGAGTCAACGGTCATAGCCACCTTGCATATTGTTGTCCAAATATTCGTGAGTACAAATATTCGTGATGTTGTGTGTAAACGCTGCCATGGAAACATATATAAATCAAATGTAATCAAAAGTGTATAATAATTATCAGCTATCGTATTATTCAACACTATTGTACAATGACTCCATTTTACAACACTTTTCAAATATATTATTGAATGATGTATTATTAAATGGAAATGGTCGTGAACAAAAGAGAAAGTGTCCTTATGTTTATAAAATATTGATATTTTCTCTTACTTTCATGTGGAAATATAACATTGAACTATAAGACCGAGAATAAAACCTTTGTTTTAGTCCTATCCTATCGTTTTATGCAAAAAAGATAGGAGCAAAATTTAAAACTGGTTTTAAAGCAACCAATGAGCACATAAGAAAAAAAATATTATAAAACTCTAATAATATGCAGGGTGTTTGATTAACCCTGTGCACAAGATAAGAGTCGACTAAAAAAAAACGAGAAACTATATAGCTTTATAAAGCTGTTTGAACACTAGATGGATGCGGATGGGGTGAAGACCTAAGTAAATATAAAGTTTGTCATAGTTCACAGTATGGAATGGATCCAACCCGATGAATATGAAATGGAAATGTTACAGACGCCCTATTTTAACTCGTCAGTTTACATTGCTTTTCAAATCAGTGTATTATTTGATCTCAAAGATTCTTTCAGTCAAATCCAACCCTGCAGTAATAATTATTAATATATCCGACAGGGTTTTGTGAGTAATTGCATCACACATAAAGAATATCTAAAAATTAATATGTATTTGTAACACATCCATACATGAATCACATATGTATTCTGAATGCATACAAACAGAATCCCCCTCGCCGGAATCTATTGTTTAAAATAACGATGGCTCTACCGACATTTCTAAGAATGATTAAATGAATTATTTATCAGATAAATGATGCAATACCAGTAAATGTCAATAGTATCTCTGTGTTGTTACAAGCAGCGTAAAAGCATTTCGTATTCCCCCAATATTCTTTCCAGGAGGTTATCTCGCTTATATCAAGGCCGAGAAAAAGATGGGAACTCATAAGTGAAATAAGATTGCTTTATATTTACCCCAGTTTATATTTTTAATGGCTGAGCGGGGATTCGGCACTCACGCAATTTTACAAATTATTCCCTCAAACGGAATACAATGGATTTTGTACCGAGGCGTAAGTCGCCTTATACAGATATTTTGTTCCTTCTTTATTAAAAAATATATTATCCTATGCTATGTTAATGGAATTTGCAATTTCAATCTTACAATTTCAAAAGTAAAACGATTTGAAGATTATTTCAATCAAGTAACAATTGCGCTTTTTCAACGTTCGACCTATTTTCATACTGTAAATGTTTGCATTGTCTGACAAGAATTACACAGGAAAGAATTATTAATAGCGAAGTATTGATCGAATACAAATGTATTTAGTTAATATTTGTGATAGCTAATATTTAAAGTACAAATATAGTGCCAGGAAACTTAATCTAATTTTGTTTTGAATAACCTTATTGCTCTTAAAGCTATTTTTTACACAACTAGGTGATTCTGCCATTACCGTCATTTTGTAACAATGTAAACTTCCTAACTGGTTTTCCATATATCTATCAAACCACCAAACTCTTATTAAATTCGCTATTTGTATCATTTTCCATGTTTAATACATTTTAATTAAATCTACAAGTTATCGTTACCCACATTTATTGCTCATAATGTACGTCCCCTAATTGATGATTCGGTGTCCAGCATCCAGTTTGAAATAAATGCACCCTATAACTTCGTGTGTTGTAGACTACCCCTATATGCCCATCAAATTTAAACGGTGCATATATCTTCCCGGGTCAAATCCTTTTAATTCTATGGCAATTCTGACTAATTTGTCTGATGTTTGACCAGTTGTGTAATTTGATTAGAATTTAACTCCAACTGTTCTCGGTTTCGGCCAGATCATACGGGCTCCGCAAAATTATTGAAACAGATAGAGATATCCGATGTTATTAGGGATGCTCTACCTAAGGAGTGATGTGAAGCCTGATGTGATTAAAACCATGGGCTGTAACTTAACTGTAACTCAAACTTGACTGAAACAAACCTCCTTCCCCTCACTAGATGTATTATTACATCATTTTAACACCTTTGCAAGATTCTAAATAGATGGAAGCAATTTTAGTATGAAATATTATTTACATTAATATTTTTCTTATATGGTTACATAATGACATCATGAAGTACCTTAGGTATGTCATAAGGAATCTAAGAACGGTACCGCAGGGATCCATGCTGGCACAAATCTTATTTCTATTATATACAGTTTTGCTACTCGGGGGTTTTTGGTCTCGCTGAACATCAAATATCAAAATATTTTATTTCTGCATGCCGTACAGGTTGCGATACAATATCGGCCACTTTCTATCAAGGGAAAATCAAATTGTTTAATACCTTCCAAAAAATCCCTGATATTGCCATGCATGCACAAAAATATACTTTTCTATTTTAAATAGGCGAGCGAAAGCGAAAGTAAAACATGCTAAGTTATAAAGTAAAATATACTAGGTTTAAATTGTATGTTTTATATTATAAAATCGAGGGAAGAATGAAAAGTTTAATACATTACAATTAAACTTTTCATTCTTCCCTAGATTTTTTGGTATAAAACACAATTTAAACCTAGCATAATATACTTTAATATATTTTATTTTATATAATTTACCATCTTTTTAAAACGGACTAATAAAAAGTATAAAATAATGAAAACTTGTGATTATGAATTTTTAATAGCTATGAAAATACTTGTAAGATTTAAAATGAAAAATGCGGGGCGCATACAATAGATAATTGACACCTGAATAGTTCATCTGACTCACTAACAATTCGATTGCGCTGCAAATGATAAAACTGTTGCAGTGCAAATAATACTTTCGATTCTATATCGATATTTTTAAATTAGGACCGTAACTATAAAGGGGTTGCAATCCTTAAAATATTTAAATCCAGGAGAAAAAGTCGTCAGTTAAATTTAAAAAAATACATACATGTTTAAATAAGTTAATTTTCGTTTTAAATTTAACTGGCAAAACTTCTCCAAGGATATAGATATTTTAAGTTACAGTTGCATGCAATAAAAGAATATACTTATATAAAATAGGTAATTCGGCAATTATTTTGTATATACGAGTCGACATTTTTTAAATCCGCCCCTCCACGATTGAGACGCTCGCTACGCCACTGGATACAAATTAGAAGAGCGGAGATAACAAAAGGAGAGTCTACGCAACTTCTATGCCGCGCGAAAACCTAACCTATAAATTTGGTCTACATACCTGCATTTTTATTCTTAATTTAAAGTATTCAGATATATATCAAGGTTGTGTAAGGTGAAAATTAAATGTAGCCTAGGGCTCAGAATTATTAAACATGTGGCTCACACCAAGATGAAGAAGTTACGTTAAACAAAGAGGTGTGGCCCAATATACTTAATCTACGCTTATCTGTAAGTTTGCGAAAGTAAGTATCATGGTAAGGTGATCTTCTCCAGCATAAAATCTACGTTTAGGTAATGGCTAGGTTCCACAGCAGATGCAGGCCAGTCCAACGCTTCGACGACTCGATCCTATATCATATACCCAGTTTACGGCTTTCCTATAAGTCCTAGAATGTTAGTGGTATATGGTCAGGAAGTCCAAGGTTGGTAGTGGTATATGGTCAGGACGTAGGTTCTCCGTGTGAAACGCAAGGTCTCGACGTTCAGGTAGCTAACATAGTCGAGGGTGTAATGTATACTATAGATGATTTACCCAAGTTACCCAAGGGGTACATGGTACAGGGAGTACAGATAAACAGCCTGCGAATTATAGACTCGAAGTCACGTACTAAAAAGGAAAGAAGTGAAGTAAGGCAAAGAAAAGAAAAGCAGCCTTAAGATGTTAATCGGATTCTGGAAAGTGTTGGCTAGGAGAGATGCTTCTCAATCGTCAGTAGGGACTAATTGCAACTTCTTAATTGTAAAAAGTTATCTGATCCAACTACTGCTCTATGTGCCGTTTTATCAAAATCACAAGCACATAGACAGTGGCTTCCTTCAAAAATCCCAATTATAACGAGCGTAATACAGTACGTTAGTCACGCCGTCACCCAAACTAAGTGAAACGAAACAATTAATATGCGCTAAGAAATCATTAACATACTGGCAATATCGATAAATTCAATCGACTAATGCCGCAAAGAATGAAAGAATTCTGCAATATTCAGACCTGAGTTCTAATCACAAATGTTAGACGGAGCGCGTTGTCGCTTTTCATAATATACTATTCGAGAACGTAAATACCTACAATATACTCTCAAATATTTAACTTATGTCAACTAATGAATAGTGAACGTAACAATGCTTTTGTTTTATTATTATTATAAATAAGCAGTACACCTCACTTATTTATTTATTTCTGATATCGTTTATCAGATAGTTGTATTTACATATTAACATATTTTAGTTCGGTTCAATTGTTACTTCGTAAAATCAAATACAAATATAGGTATACCTAAGTATAAGACAGTGCCGTAAAAAAGCATCCTACTCTGAATACCTACTGTAGGGATTTGCTTTTCCGTCTACTATGGATGCAGGTAGCGGACTGTAAACTGATCCTGCTCAGTGTGCAGGATGCTCTCCCGCCTTGTTAACAGGTAATTTCCATTCAGGACTCGGCGCCGCGCCGACGTCCAGACGCCAATAACTAGGTTATGTTTGCAGACGACTAGATTGGTAATTTCGTTTCATCCGGAAGAAGGCTGGTGGCAGGTGAATTCCTATTCACGAGGTTTTAATTCAACACCTTCATCTATCATCATTTATTTATTTAATTATTCGATACGTATTTCGAAACTATTCTTTTTTTATCAGGTACCTATTATTAAAAAAATATATTTGCTTTATTATTGCCTGCATTTTTTATTCGAAACTTTTGTTTCCTGTTGGCAGCGGTAAAGAATTTATATATAAAAATCTGAAAATCAACCGCCATTTATAAAATGCCAGGTATAGCAACGCGTCGATTTTAGGGCTTTATTTACATCTCCACCAAATTCCTTGCCTTTTACAATTTTTTTCAAGGTTCGTATACTTTTAGGCTTTCAAAATCTGCTCAGTACACCCTTTAGAGATAAAAATATTTCCCGCCCCTATATATACTTACTTTACATAATAAACACCGAACCAGCACCATCAATCACGCGGGCACTCCGTAAAAACCCTAATCCGGGAATGTACAGCGTTTAATATTACCCGAAGTATATTTTTAATAAGCCATACGGACGATGTTCCGACGCGTCTGCTTATCCATCATACAGTCCGTATACGTTATGCGCTATATTTATCAACGAGGCGATTGAGTGGCGTGTTGAGCTTTCGCAGGATAGTGAGATTTTCCCCTGCGACATGTTCGCCTGCTTTCTAGATTAACCCTCCCGTTGACTTGGCCTGTCGTCTGTATACCGCATCCTTGTATGAGTATTGAGTATACACGTGTTAAGAGTATTTCTCAGAGTTTAAAACCCTGTTTGACCAATGCAAGGATAAGTGCAGGAATTTGGGAAGTCGATTGTATATTTTTGTGAGGGATCACAAGACATTATCATTTACCCTGTCCAGACATTTACGCTGTTTATTAAGTTAGTAAATCGCAAATAAGCGTAATTACAATAGGAATAGTTATAATAAAAATTCTAGAAAAATAAAACAATCATATATTACCCAATCCGAATTAGAGATTCAAAGAAAGTATCATAGCTGCGCTTAAAAGCGCAATACGCCACGTGACTTTTCAGTGTCATTTTTCGTGTCAGCAAAAGGTTTGTGGGTTCATGATATAGTAGATATAGACAAAGTTAATTCTAACTTACGACGGGAACGTCGTTGTTCTAGCACTAGCGATACGAATATTGATATATGCGGCATACTTTTTTTTACATACCTACAACATATTGGACAACATATTGGACAACATATTGGAAGGATAAAGGTCCAATATAATAGGTAACTATATTATTGTAAACTGGGCCAATATATGTCAAATATTGTATGTACCAATTTATTTCTGAGCGCGGTATTTTCGATGAAATATTAATTGGGTAATGTATGGTACCTTTGTCACTATTGGGTGAATAAAGGTAAAATATGTTACCAAAATATGTTACTGGACCAATATATGTTCGCTATATCCAATATTATACCAACATATAGATAGTTTCCAGCAGTATTTGCAATATATTATAAAGTAAAAGTAAACACAGGAAAATTTGTGAAAACAAGAAATTTTGATAATAAAATTATGTAATATTCAAAATAAATGTTCAAACTGTAGAAAATACTGTTTAGAAATAATTATGAAGTTATTGTACCAATAATAATTGTTACCAATAGTGATTGTTAGTGAATAACACAGTTATTTTTAGTCGAATTGTTCGCAAATATTCCTGCAAATATGTTTACAAATGTTTTTGTATGATAAATGGACATTCAATAAAAAGGTTTTTATTTTTTATCTCGCAAATGAAGCGAAAATTCAAGTGACAAAGAAGTTAAATTAAAGTCACAGGTGTCAGTTTTTTGTCAATAATTTTGGTTAAGGTGCCCTCCCCACCGCCACTGAACTTAATAATTTTGACATAGTTAGGGCCAAATCAGCCTCTTATTACTACAAACAAACAATGCTGTCAAATTTCAAAAAAATCGGTGAAAAGGTAGTTGCATAAATATTATATTTTCTTATTCATACATGACAATTAAAAATCGTAAATGTCAAAAGTAAATAATGTTAAAATTCAAAGTATACAAAAACGCTGCTAAGGTTGCTTTTTATCTATAAAATAAACACTTAAAAACTAAAAATATAATAATACCTTCTGAATGTGAAGATGAAGCTCTTCAAGATATTCTGGAAGAAGCAATCTTCACTTATTTAAATATTAGATGGAGACTAAGCAAATAACAAAAACATACGAAGCAGTGGTCCTAGTTTATTCTTCCAAAAGCTGGGTCAAGCTGGGCCGGTTTGAATTCGTTGACATTAGAGCAAGTGAAGCATGTTTGCGATTCATACTCCAACTTAAAGACAATAGTATCCTAAATTAGTAGCATTTTAAAAAAATACTGCTGGAAAAAAAACCAAGGAATCCAATAAAAAGAGGATTATATGTGTATTTTGGTATTTCTTTGGTTCGTATTACAAAAAATAAAAGATGCTGACACATCTCCTGCCGTATTAAACGTACCGTTAATCGATGAGATCTTATGAGAGGATGGCTGTAGAAATCCGCTAGTTATGAACCTACAATCTAAATTTAGAAGACATTGATATAACATACTGAAACATACTGGATACCTATCATACATGCTCTACGTTATACTGCATGAACTTGTAACTTATAAGCATATATATTTTTATGGCAGGATTAATACTTTTTTCTGACGTGGTATTTTTTGTTTTCAGGTATGTTTGAAGAAACGTTTTTTTTTCTGGAATAATGTTACTGTGACCGCCTTCAACTTTGGTATGTATCATATTCCTTAACTGTCTGTAATTATAATCAAAATTATCTACATTACATTATAGGCGTTTTGAAACTAATACAACTGTAGACTGACGAAAAACGATTTTCTGAAAAAATTTCATCAAGGGTGAGTTTCCGTGTCTCTAAAATGAAAGGAGTTAGTTGCAGTTTTTGACATTCCGCATCGTTATACTAACCCTATCAGCATTTTTCCCACTTCCTAATTTAGTTAGAATACCCCCTCGGAAAATTTTGGGCGCAATTACATGTTACCAAATCACACTTTTCGCTGTGGCCTGGGGCTAAGTAATTTTTTATGATAATGACATTTTATCTTTTCCCGAAGATAGAGCTTCGTAAGAACATGAAAGAGCACCCCATAGTTTCGTGACACCACCCTTAGAAAAAAATTGGCCACCCCTTAATTTTGTTAGACCACCCTCTCGGAAAATTTGAGGCGCAATGAAATAATTAAATGTTAAAGAAATACAATTTTCGATGAGCTTTAGTCAATTTTGCTGTAATGACGTCTTATCTTTTTCCGGTGATAGAGCATCGTAAGACTACAAAAGACCACAATCTTGTTTCGTTAGACCACCCCTAGAAAAAAGCAATTTCTTTAAAAATATCAATCTGGGCTAACTTCACATGTCGCTCAAATACAAGGGGGTGTGTTTTTGGGGTAAAAAAATTACGAATTCTTTGCCCTCCTCTCAAAAATGTTTGACCACCCCTTATTTTCGTTAGAGCACCATCCGGGAAAATTTGGGGCGCAATTAAATGTTAAAAAAATACAATTTTCGCTGGGGCTAAGTAAATTTTTATGATAATGACATGTTATCTATTCCCGAGGATAGAGTATCGTAAGACTAGGAAAAACCACCCCCTAGTTTAGCACCCTCTCGGGGCAGAACCTTTAAAACAGCTATTAATTAATACATATTTTTTTTATATGAAGATTATATGAATACAAAATTTTGAACTACCTTTATATAATGAAAATTTTATTAGATAAAAAAAAATTAAAAGTGTAAAAATTAGAAATAAGTAGAGACAAAAAGTAGAGACGTAAGTAGTAGACGTAGTAGAGGTAAAAAGTGGTGAAATTGTAAAAAGTAGGTAAATTTGAGCGACTGTATCTCAGCCAATTTTTATCAAATATACTTTTATCTGTCAACCATTTATACGGAAATTACGTCAGCTTTCTTTGAATGGTGGCATGGACCTAATAAGAGAATATTGTGGATGCCAGAATAATGTGCAGGAGTGTATCCGCAGTCATATGGTGTTCTCGAAAATTCACATATATGTATGTTTTTCTACGTTCATGCAAAAAACATAACTTTATTGAACTATATTTAATGC
Source organism: Tetropium fuscum (assembly GCA_964058915.1). Lineage (NCBI taxonomy): Eukaryota > Metazoa > Arthropoda > Insecta > Coleoptera > Cerambycidae > Tetropium > Tetropium fuscum. The sequence goes on along the minus strand of CAXKVY010000932.1, from coordinate 366,122 downwards.
AAAAACTGGTTCTTTATTGCACTCATCTGTCATTTTACGGCAATGTTTTGACATAAAGATTATGACATGTCACCTAATGTCATGACATTAGTGCCACCTAAATTTAAAAAATTGGTTTTGCATGAACGTTGAAAAATACGAACGAGTGCAATAAAAACTTTTTGTACGAGTTGTATACAATAGACTCGTACAAAAAGTGTTTATTGCACTCGATGTGACAATTTCACGTCGAGTGCAATAAACATTTACTTTTTGCACTAGTTGCATAAATCACTATTAACGCCTTAATCTTCCGGTCCGTACTTATATAGAGCCTTTGAATGAAAACCAAGCATTCATTATGCGACCTCATGTAATGAGACTGCCGTCGCTTTTGATATAACGTTACCATGTTTAATTGGATGAAATTACATCTTTGTGATAATATCAGAAACCCTTTGAGTTTACCCTTAAAAATTTTGTAATGTAAATCATATTAGCAACCACCAAATGAAGGCATCGCATTTCAAATGTCGTGTCGCTCTACAGGCAGCGGTAGCTGCTAGATAATGCCTCTCGACGTTCTCATTAGAAGCTGTTAATGATTTACTTGATTTAGCAGTAATCGGGGGTGCCAACTTTAGCGGCGAATCGCTGATTCACCCGACGGGTAGTCTTGAAGTGGCATCTAATTTTATCGCAATTATAAAGTGTAATGTCAGAGCGGGCTTGTAGATGGGAAACAATAAAAGAGATTATTGAATAAATTATTAGAGGCTGTAAAGTTCTAGACTTACTCGATCTATTTAATTATATGTTTACGTGTACTTTATAAAGTAAATTTAAAATCTGTTCTTGAATAAGTACACATTTATTGCTTTAATCCAATTTCGTATTCTGAAGCAATATTTAATCATGCGAACTAAGTTGTGATATTATTGATTTAAATCAAGGTAAAAATCACTATTTAAATCAAAGACAATGATAATTTTGCCAAGATTTCTTCAACGAAAATAGATAATTTAGTATTTTTATATTAGACAATACAAGAAACAAGATTCACATGCAATTAATTGCTGCAATGGAATATCAAAATATTAAATTAGAACACTTAATTTTAATTCTCATACTTGAACAAAAAATAGTTTTTCCAGTCCACAGTCTATTTCTCAAATCGAAATGTCATAATCCAAATGTACTCAAATCTCGTTCCATTGAGGCTGAAGAAGCAATTGCACAGAGAGTGTTTCAACACAATTATCTGTTCTTTCATTTCTTGAAGAGCTATTAGCTTCTGATAGCCACCACTGAATTCCACTGACATTTTTTGTAATTTTTCCAGAAAACAGAATATTTTTGAAGGGCAGAGAACGATAAACCTTAAATTTTATTATTAATGGTAATACCATTACCATATCTCGCCTTACCTCTCGTTACCATACCTTAGAAGCTATGAATCTTCTAAAGCCAAATTTTTCTCGTGCACTTATGCTTTCACTTAGACGGGACCATCATAAAAGCTATAAAGTGGTAATAGTACAGTAAACATGATTTCCGACTGATGCCCTAACGGAAAATCCCTCAGTTCATAGAGAGCTTAGAAAAAAGTTCTGGTTGATGGAAATTTATAGCTCGTCGAAAAGGGTGAAATATATTTCTCAACATGTTAAAAATAATTTTCATTTTTCTCATTACCTTAGGTCCGTTTATTTTTTCTTCGTTTCGTTTTACGCATTCAAAATTCGCAAATAATCGAAAAAATTAAAAATTGAATTTTTTTTTGCATTATTTTAGTAGCTAACTCGAGGGCCTTCGTCTTACGAAAACGCATTGTAGACTATGAAATTTCCTTCAAGAATATATATTTTAGTACTTTATCTTCAACCGTTAAAAAATTAGAGCCATTTTAACTTTATGCTGTGCATGTAGAATGGAATGATTTGCAGAAGAACTTAGCTTTCATATTATCCGTTATTCCACGACTCTAACTATATACACTCCCCGGCACAAAATTCCGTCACCCTAAAATTTTGCCCAATTTTGATGTTTTATAACTTTTTTATTTTTCATCTGATTTTCATAAATTTTTTACCAGTCTGTAGATCAGTTCATTGTGTGTCTTTTTAATTATTGTAATAAGTCATATTTTTCGTCCAGGCAATATAATACAGGGGTAAATCAAAGTGTTGTTTTTTGTCGTAAACTCAAAACACCCTGTGGAAAAATTGAGGCGAATAATTTTGTTTACAAACTGTTTGCTGCCATCTTAGACGTATTGTAAACATTTTGTTTTTTGATTCATCCCATTATCTCATTTCTTCTGCGAGCAGCAAAATTTTAAATGAAACGCTGTTAATTTTATCATTTTTAATTAAAAAACATCGACGTTGGCTAAATACGCGGTTATTGTGACAGAATATTTGACAGTACAGTTAATTTAGTGTGTTGTCATCATGGTAACTACAGCAGACGTAGGTAGAATTGTTGCCTTAATAGAGGATGGCCGCAATAAGAGTTATGTCTCCCGTACTCTGGGAATTGCGCGGTCTACAGTTTGTGATGTTTGGAATAGGTATCTACAGACGGGAAACTTTATTAGGCGGCAAGGCTCTGGCAGAAGGAGAATGACCACTCAAGCTGATGATCACTTTGTCATTATGAGTTCTTTAAGAGATCGAAGAGCTACTGCTGTGTATCTAAAAAATGACTTGCAAATGGTACGTCGAGTAAGTGTAAGTGAAAGAACGACACGTAGAAGATTGTTAGAAGCAGGATTGCATTCACGAAGGCCAGCAGTATGTCCAAAATTGCTTCCTCGGCATCGACAACACCGACTGAGATTTGCAAGAGCGCATGCTGACTGGACTGTAGAACAGTGGGGAAACGTACTATTCACAGATGAATCCAGGGTTTGTTTAAGGTCGCCGGATGGTCGTGAATGGGTATACAGACGTAGAAATGAAAGATATGCAGACTGCATCATATCTGAGCGACTGCAATATTACGGTGGTTCAGTCATGGTTTGGGCGGGTATTTCTACCGATGCACGTACTGACCTTGTATTTGTTGAAAATGGAGCACTAACCGCCCACCGTTACATTGAGGAAATCCTCCAAGAAATTGTTGTTCCATTTGCTCCTTTCATTGGGAACCAATTTACATTAATGCATGATAATGCTAGACCTCACGTTGCACGGGTAGTGAGCGAATATCTGGATGAGGTTGGACTTCCAAGATTGGACTGGCCCGCATGTAGCCCGGATCTCAACCCAATCGAACATCTTTGGGATGTTCTTAAAAGAGCACTCCGTCGCCGTCCTGTGCAACCACTAACCTTGCAAGACTTACGGCTGGCGCTGACAGAAGAATATCAGGCTATTCCTCAAGACAGAATAAGTAATCTTATTAATTCGATGCCACGAAGAATGCAAGCTGTCATTGCTGCGAGAGGAGGACATACACGTTATTAAAATTTGTCTTTGTTAATTAATTTTGTGATATACCTAGTGGATGTTTTTGTTAATAAAAATAAGCTTGAAATCAGCGTTTCATTTAAAATTTTGCTGCTCGCAGAAGAAATGAGATAATGGGATGAATCAAAAAACAAAATGTTTACAATACGTCTAAGATGGCAGCAAACAGTTTGTAAACAAAATTATTCGCCTCAATTTTTCCACAAGGTGTTTTGAGTTTACGACAAAAAACAACACTTTGATTTACCCCTGTATAATATTGCCTGGACGAAAAATATGACTTATTACAATAATTAAAAAGACACACAATGAACTGATCTACAGACTGGTAAAAAATTTATGAAAATCAGATGAAAAATAAAAAAGTTATAAAACATCAAAATTGGGCAAAATTTTAGGGTGACGGAATTTTGTGCCGGGGAGTGTATATAAGCCAATATTTACGTATTTATTAATATGTATAAATAGGATGTACTATATATTGTGACCACTGTTTTTTATCAGATTGGACGATGCCGATGTTTGAAATGAAATATATACACATACATATATACATGAATATACATATACACACACATGATCACGTAGTCCTGGACTCCGCGCAGATGCATTTAAAATTAGAATTAGAACAAAATTAGAATTGAAATTCCAAATCCCCTTTCCTATAATATAGTTATATATGCTCTCATCCGTCCGATGTTATTCATCTCATATTTGCCTGGTAGTTATGACGTATGTTGCTGGATTTGGTTGATTGAGATAGCAATCCAAGTAACATCGGAACAAAATAAATATTTAATATTTAACAGAATAAGTTATGAAAATAATAAAACATTTACACCAGGTTATAAATTTGGACATTTGACCAGAACCAGAGGCGTTACGCGAATTTACAAACATATAAATGAAACACAAGGTTAATCCATAGGGTTAAGTAGACCTGACTAATAAACCAATTTTGATTAACTTTCCGCTTACTAAACTATTTAGTTTCTAAACCCGAATTTGCTCTATAAAAACCTGTCGAAAACTGAATAATTTTGGTAAAGATTGCGACTCTAGCCCTCGTTGGAGGTGGGCCATCTTAAAAGGGGAGGCCTTTCATCCCCGTTAAGTTGTAATACTTAACGGAGCTAAAGCTCGGCTCAATCACACGGGATCTACTTTACCCTGTACATGATTTCAGAAAACTATGCCCATGAGCTAACGACATCTGGTTACAAAGCAAGAACTAATAAAACATTTTACGAGACATGCACAATGCACATGGATATATTTACAATTTATTTACATGGATAATATCAATATTTTAGGTGATTGTTGTGGGATGCCTGTTATCTACACATATGAAGAAAAAATACCACTAAAAACTCTTCTATGCCTACTTAGTATTATATATGCGATTTCTGAGGTAATATCTGTGTATCAATTTGTTAGCTGCTCCGTCCGTTTTATGTAAATAGTATTCTATTTGCTGGGGCAATGTTTGGCTGTTTGACTGTTAATTACTGAATATATACTGAATATATAATAGAAAACACTCTTTATGTTACAATAAGGACAATATTGTCTAGATATTTTACTTGGTATGGTCCTTTTGGCGACAAACCTGTTTTCCTTTTTTGTATACTTACCTTTTTGAAATTTAGCTGCAATATCGTTATTTATGTTTCCTACTGGAGAACAACACAATTCATGACTTTATAAGAATTTCTAAAGCAATAAACAAAAGGATAAACGCATTTTTGGGTCTATGTTATACTTCTCGACACAATTATAGGCCTGGACTTTACCATTTTGTTACAATATATATGTAACGGAAAACCGGAGGAAGGAATAACGGAAAATACGAAAGTTTTTCTACAAAATATCGGGAATTAGATGCACATCAAGTTAAAATGCTTTTGAACAGTTGACAATAAAATACTAAAATATCATATATTCCTGAAGGAAATTATACACTGAGCTCGTAAAGTTTGGAATAAATTCAATTAATCGTTATTGAAGGATTTTCACAGGAAATCCTCGGACACGTCAACCTTATTTTATAAAATGTCACTTTTTTCAGCCATCGATTTTTTTTTTGTTTTGTTCGTTTTTGAGCTATGACGTCATCGACAATTTTTTTAAATGACAACCCATATTTTTTTTCACGGATTTCGATAGAGCACATTTTTTTGAGTGCGAATATGTCAAAAACATAGTACCTTTAACATTAAAGTTTTCGAGATATTCGGTTGCAAAGTTTATAAAATGTACCATGGCACCATGCATAAGCTATCGGGCGGGTCAAGATTTTTAATAGCTTATTGATTCTAATAGCTTATAGCTTATTACATTTTAAAAGATTAAGGAGTAATATTATTTATTTTGGTAGCTTATCGAACATTTTGAAAGATTTGGGAGTAATCTGTTTAATTTTTTAACAACAATTTAAACAAATAAAAAAATATTTTAACAAATAAATGATAAATAATTAAAGTAAAAAATAAAATCAGAGTAAATTTTCAAAGTAACCTCCATTCACTTCCTGGCAATATCCCATCCGCCACTGAAACTCCTGCAGAACCTTACCAACAGTATCGGGTTGAATGGTTCGAATTTCATTGCGAATTCTGTCCTTTAATTCTTCGATGGTATTTGGTCTATTGAAATAGACTTTGCTCTTTAAATAGCCCCATAAAAAGTAGTCTAGGGGAGTGAGATCTGGAGATCTAGGGGGCCATTCGATAGTTCCCCTGCGACCAATCCAATGGTTAGGAAATACATGGTTTAAATAATCGCGAACGATCACTGCAAAATGGGGTGGTGCACCGTCTTGTTGGTACCATATCGTGTGATGGGGCAGATCTGGATCTACGTCATTTGGGTAAAGTACCGCAAGTGCAGGGACTAAGTCGTCTCTTAAAAATTCTAAATATATTTCACCTGTTAATACGCCTTCAAAGAAAAATGGGCCCAAAATACGATTACCTACAATACCAGCCCAAACGTTAACTTTTTGTGGAAACTGACTACGAGTTTCCATTTTCCAGTGTGGATTTTCAGGAGACCAATATCTACAGTTTTGCCGTTTAACTGTGCCGTCGAGATAAAAGGTAGCCTCATCAGAAAAAACAATATTGCGTAAAAATCCGTCGTCATCAATCAGGCGTTGCAACATGGTTTGGCAAAACTGTAACCTACGGTCAGGATCATCTTCGTTTAACTCTTGGACCAAAACCACTTTATACGGATGCCATTTGTTCAATTTCAAATATTTCAAGACGGAGCTTTGAACTATTCCGTTGTTTGCCGCCACTTGGCGGGTGGGTAAATGGGGATTTTCTTGAAGCTCTAGTAGAACATTCAATTTAACATCTTGTTGCACTGGTGGACGACCCGTTCTAGGGCGATCTCTCGTATGACCCACTTCTAAAAACTTTTGTTCTATTTTGCTAACGGTGGACTGTGTAATTGGTTCTCTGTTTGGATATTTGTTGTTAAATAAACGGCAAACTTCTACTTGTGTGCGAGCTCTGTCCCCGTAACCGATCATCATCAAAATTTCGATTCTTTCCCTTTCACTCAAACGACGGACCATTTTTAAATAAAATGAATTATGATGGAATAATGATTAATCAACTTACTTAATGATATTATTCAACTAATTAAAACACAAACTTGTGAGGAAAAACTTCAAAATTGTGACAACTGTCAAAACTGTTGTTTTTCCTGCGCTTTCTTGATAAATGATTAGCATTTGGTCATCGCTTGTATAATTCATTCTTAAAACTTTGCAAGCGAATATCTCGAACACTTTAATGTTAAAGGTACTATGTTTTTGACATATTCGCACTCAGAAAAATGTGCTCTATCGAAATCCGGGAAAAAAATATGGGTTGTCATTTAAAAAAATTGTCGATGACGTCATAGCTCAAAAACGAACAAAACAAAAAAAAATCGATGGCTGAAAAAAGTGACATTTTATAAAATAAAGTTGACGTGTCCGAGGATTTCCTGTGAAAATCCTTCAATAACGATTAATTGAATTTATTCCAAACTTTACGAGCTCACTGTATAGTATACAACGTTTTCTCTTATGAGTAGCTACTTCGTAAAAGGGTCCTCGAGTTAGTGAAATAAGGCAAAACAAAAATTTTTTCCCATAATTTTCGAATTTTGAACGCGAAATCTCGGAAACTATGCGAGATCGCGAAAAATGAATAGAGACTATTTTGTTGCACATTCTGTCAGTTTTAACAAGTCCAAACAGAGTCCAAAAGTAAAAAAAATGTATAGCTTCAATTTCCCTCTACAATCTTTCATTGACACTATTGCTCCACTGGATAATCCCCAATGCACACTACTCAAAAATAGCCAAACCTGCTCAAAAAGTCGTTGATTTTCAATGGTACATGTCTGCAGTTTATATAAAACATCTAATTTATAGATGTTTTATTTACGATTATTGGGTCTATCCCGGAATCCCGTATCCCTAACTTTATATTAATTATTTAATTGAACCTTATCTTAATTTGTTAAGATGGTGTCTTGACACTATATTTTGAATGCAAAAAATAAGAAAATATATTTTTATATTTTTTATTAATATTGGTGATACGGGTATTGAAATGGACCCTATCCCCTATTTAGTTAATAAAATTGAGATGTCGTGACCTCTGTTTAAAGACGAGATACCGATTTTTAAATAGCAAGTGGTTAGTGTATAAGCACGCACTAGGAAAGACGTGGTGCGGGGTGGTTTTAGATAAGTCGGGATATAGTTGAGACGAGGGATAATGCATATGGAGAAGCAGGTAGTAGCAGGACTCTGGTGTGTGTTAGTGCTTGACGTCAAATTTCCCAGGTTAGTAAATATACTTAATTTGTAATGTTTATTATTAAATTTGTTATCTCGAGAATTATCTGCATTATTATTTAATTAAAATTGTCCCTGTTATATTTTGTTTATGAACTATGAATAATTATGATACGTTACGCATATACTATGAACACTTTACTTGTTTATTTAGTGTGTTCAGCTCATTCTGTTTTAAGATTATTTTATTTTGTTTTATTTAGTTCGATCTAAGTAATGTTGTTGACGTTTTTTTGTTCCATTCATGGCTACGAGTAGGTTTTCCGTACTTGTGCGTTTTGCTTACAACAGTGACTTAATTGCCGCTTATTGTATGAGATGATGAATGTTTGTGCCTTGTTGAATTTATTAACACTTTTCTCCCGTGCCTGGGCAAACACGCTACTTGCCTCCCGTACGGGACTCTCGTTTTTCCACCAAAACCTTACAACTACTAGCTGATTTGCCTCCCGTATGGGAGCTCAGTACCTTCTGACTAAAGTCGGCTAACTAACAACAAACTTCAGTTTTGTATCTTGAGAATGGGTGTAGGTTAAAACACAAGTATGGGAACCCTTGTAAGTTTTCATTTTACTTTCACCTAAATGCCCAACAGCATTATTGCGATTATTTTGAATAGAGATCGAGGATTTCTCTGCCGTGCTCTTTCCCCTCGTTAATTCAAGGCTGAGTACGGCATGTACTTATTTTTTATATTGTTCATAAATTGAATACCTGTTTAAATAAATCAGTAGGTGTATTAAAATGCTTAGTCTTTTCTTTTCATCACAAAACTCCCGCTTTTCGTTAGTAACCAGTGCATCTCGGGCAGGGTTAATTTAAATTAAAAACAACGTAGGGTAGGTATTTTCCCTTTTGATAATCACGTACCCCGGCCATGTGCTTCTCTGATTATTATGTGGAACCGACCCGGGTTGGTTACATTACAGTATGCTAATGTGGCGTAGGAATAAATAATTGAGAAACATTCTTAATGTTGATTTAATTAGGCAGTTAGCTTTAGCTTGCTAAAACAAGAACTCGCATTTTGGTTTTTTAAGTTAAATTTTCTTAATATTTTCTTAATATTTTAGTTTTTCCACACCGTAAATATTTCTCCCAATTATAAGTGTGAATTTTTGTAATTTTTTCAACCCAGATCTCTTATTACAATGCTATCATCCTTACGACAAAACTTGCTGCAGATGCTTCGTGCAATATTGATTCCAAGTATGCGACGTCGGCCCCCCAGACGCCTACAAGCACCGCGACGCTCGTTTATGTTTTCCGAGCGCGGCACTTTATTAAGACAATATATCATTTCCGTTCGGCACTTCCGGTGCCGTGCTTATAGGCTGATAGACAACTAGCGAGCACGCCAACTCTTGAATTACTTCAATTTGCAAACGATTCCCAGAAACCGTGTGAACTCTATTTGATGTATTATGAACGGAGGCGCTCTACCGAATCTCATGCATACAGGTCCATATAGGTATAATATAAATTAATTATTTCTGTCTTGTGCCTGCACAGCATGCACGTATAGTAATTTGGAGAAGTGCGCTAGTGCCTCCAAGGTATAATCAGCTAATACGGAGTCTTGGGATTAGGGCAGCAAGCAGTTTAATAACATTACAGCATTGGTTTAATAAACTAATTGGCCACACGCCTATAACCTATAACCAAAGTTCACAGAATATATATATATATATATATATATATATATATATATATATATATATATATATATATATATATATATATATATATATATATATATATATCCGCTACTTAATCTAATATAAAATTTTGACAGTTGTAGAATTTTGAGGTTTTGAGTTCGAATTGGTTTCACTAAAATATTATATATCTATTTAAAAGCTCTATTTAAAATTGTTCTATTATTAAGGTTAGTACTTGATAAATTTAGAAAAACTGTTCACCAGTTTTGATATCTCATTTTATAGTCATGACTTATATTCGAATAATATGATAAGGTACCTTAACTTTGTTTAATGTTGCTTCTATACGCTTTTATTTTCACCCTTTCCGTTTGTCCGTCTAATTTTGCTTTAATGTCAGCATGTCCCATCCATATGGCTTCCATGCAAATCAATTCCATGCAACTCCTTTAATACTCCTCTCCCCCTTTTCTCTCTGCAAATTGCTTCCAAATTCATATCTTCAATCTCCGTTCCTTATTTTCTCTCCTCGCCTTTTTTCTTATCAAATATTATCTGCAAAACTCCTTCCAAATTTGTATCTATTATTATTTTTCTTCCTTGGATCCCTTTTTTTGTTTTTCTGCTCTCTTGCTTCATTTTTAGAATAAAGTTTATGCCATTTTCCATTTTCTATACTAATGTCTATGCCATGCACACTTTCTCACTTATTTATCGAGTTTATTTGTGTTTAGCATCATTACACCTTCACTATGTCTACTATACACTATCCAACTATACACTGTACATGTCTACTATGCACTATCCCTACTATATCTACAGTTTACATTCCTACATCCTATTTTGTATATGTTACCATTTTCTCTTCTATATCTCATATATCTTGATATATACAGATATAATTTTGCATTCGTAATCATTTCTGATAATATCTCATTTGATACCTACTAAATTCTCTTGCACAATACTTTAACGAGAAATCTCTATGCTAAGTGATTTATAACATAATAACAACTATTTAATTATTATAATTCGGAGAATTAAAATAATTAAAGATTACAAACTGCATTGAACCAGATTTAATAAATAGTTGAAGTAACAAAAATAATTTATTATGATTAAAAATTTGATTAATTATAACTATTTATTATTAATTTAATAATGATTAAGCGCTAATAGAAGATTTTAATAATCGTTTAACAAAAAATGAAGAACAAACTCAATATTTGTTACAAGTAGTGAAAGACCATCGCCAAAAACATCCTACTTTTAATAAATAAAATATTTATAGAAACTATTGAACATTTGTTTAAATTTAAATAGTTCATTAAAAAACACATTTTATTTAACAAAAAAATTATTTTTATTTTAATGCACGATAGATTTCTTAACGTCTGACAGTTTATTTTCAAGTTTGTCAGCGTTTTTTCGAGTTATTTAGTGATTTTTATGTATAAATACTATTTAATAATATTATATGATTTTATATTTTGAGACTTTTGATAGGACAATATAATAAATTATGTTAGCAATATTTATACAAAGATGACGTCGCCACTGATTTGTAATACCCTCCTGTCCTGTAGCATGAAAAAAATTTTTTTTAGTGTACTTGTACGTTTTAAAATATATATAACTTTCCTTAAAATTAATTGAATGAAATCCGATTTTTAATAGAATATTTAAACGAGCGTATCTTTGAAAATAATGAATTCACGGATTTAGTACTAAGGACCTTTATTGTAGGAAATTTAATTCTCTATAAAATACTGCCATCCGAAATTATTATTAAAACAAATTTGTACCAGCTATTCATGTTTGAGTAAAAACGTCGTTTTTCCCATGTTAAATAAATGGAAAACAAACTCGGTTTGCGACGTTCACAGGTTTGATCTAGGAAGCTGAAATTTTGGGAGAAAATTTTTTGGGTCCAATGCTAAAGCATTAGCCAAGGAGACCGAAGAAAAAACCCTAATATTTATATTATTATTTAGGTACATAATGTTGTACTCTGTATGTATTAATCTATTGATACTAGAAACATGCTGCCATGTTTAAATGCTAGCAATTGCTATAAAGTTTACCTTTGAAATTTAGAAAACGAAAACCCAGTTTCTCATATACAGGGTGCTAAAATTATTAGGCACTATTTTCAAATTTCTTCGGTATTGATGCAGACGTTATATTTAGCAATTATGTTTTTTTATATATTCATTATTTATTTAATATAATTTATTTATATTATTTATTCATTATTAAATATATGCTTAAACATATGATAGTCATTAATTATTCATATTAATACTATATGTACTTGCTCAATAGGTACTCTGGAATATGTAAAACAAACAGTTGCGAAAATGTTAAATACCTACAGTGTGATGTTATTATATAACTCTTTTCTTGTTTATTTAATTTCAGGTGATATATTGGAACTTTTTGCAAATATCTCTTTCTATTAAAAAAAAACAACCTCTGACTACCGCTTTAAATTATAGGGCTCTGTGGATAGAGCGCTATTATTTAAACTTTTGTATTTTAGAAGATAACAAAATACATGTTCACTTTTAGTAGTTAACAATTTGAGAATCCGAAATTTATTGTAGGTATAGTGTTATTTGTCACATATCTTTACCATAAATATCTTAGTGCATATCTGTGTCGCCTTATTGTTTTGTGACGCTAGCCTAGGTCCGCAGATCTATGGTCTAATTTCCTGGGGCGTTGGCATTCGACGCTTCCTTTTAGCTAGACGCGTGAAGCGTGAATGGCATAGTATTTTAATGTGTTAAAAATTTAAGTGGTTTTCTTGGTTAAATAACGTAGTATGTACGAGTACGTTCCGATATAATGGGACAAGGAAATCATTATTCATGTGTTGAGATTTTGGATGAATCTGCACATACCACATTAGTGGGATCAAATAACATTGAGAGCCTGCGTTGCGTTAAACTCCCTAGAGTTAATTAAGGTACACAGCTAAGCTGTTTTCCAGCTACTTAGGACTCATTGTCTTTCGACGAGTGTAAGTCACATCATCTTTTTTTTTGCACCTGCTTTTACACCAACTATTTGGAACCACATTTCTTTTGAACCACCTTTTGAACCATCTTTATGACCACCTAGCTGAAATATATCGACCCCTGTACTGACTCACAGGAGAGATCCACATTCCTGGAAGACTCGTGGCATATTACAGATAAGCATAGTTTTAAGTATTGACTTGATATTGCTAGTGTATACGTTTTAAAATATAAGATTATTACGAGACCTCAGCTAACGTTTAACAAAGTATTCACCTAGTTACTCCCGCTGATTAAGCAACCTATTTAGGTAGGAATTGCCTCACTATGTTTGTATATATGGATTGCGGAAAGGTCATCATGCACTTTGACGTTTAAACCGTTTTTCTGTATAAGCTGATGTATTTGCTACGTTTCCAGGTATAATACCACATTTTTGGTAAACTTTTTAATTATTTTTTTTATGTATCACCATTTTTTAATTTCCAATTGTAAAGCAAACCTAGTAGTAAGTATACTGCATGTATTATTTTTCTTTTCCACAAACATTACAGAAAGTGCCAGAGTGTATTCGATACCCAGGATAATTTGGGGACTATCTGGCTTAGTTGCGCATAGTCAGTGGCGTCCACGGTAATTAGTGACTTCGGTAATCACCGAACTCAATAATTCAATTTGAATTTTGTTTTTCTTTTTATTAAGAGCTGAGCTAGCTTAGGCAAACTTTTATTGCCCACTTTAAATCGCTATTCAATGTACCCTAAGAGGTAATAATACACCAAATACGTATACTTACCTAACTAAATTTAAAAAAAATAAACTGTTAAAATAAACGTTTTAATTAATCTTTACTATAATAAAACTTATTTTATTTACATTTTACTTACGTTTTACATGTTACAATTCTTCTATTTCGTCTTCGTTGAGAAAGATAAAGTACCTATTTTCTCTCCAGATTTTCTCTGAGATTCTTGTATTTTACCCAGAATTTATACAACGCAACCCATTACCACAAAATCAGCTTGGCCTCTAAAATTTGAAGTATGTTATACTGTCTGACATAGCAGCCATACATAAAGAGCAATACTTACTAGTCAGCCTACAAATAAATCGAATCAGTAAATCGTTTATTTCCCTGACCTTGCTGACTCGACAGATAAATAGCATGTCGCATGTCACGAACCTTTTCTTAAAGACGCCTCCCATATACCTGCGCCCAGAAGTATTTTCAATACTAAAAGTTGTAAATACACTATTACAACTTTCAGTATTGATCAGCATTGACAACTTTCAGTATTGACTATCAACACACGATCTATCCCCTAGCTAGATTATTAGACGTGAACAAATGGTTACCACTTTATAAACCGCATTACTCCATTTGCACGAAACTCGGGTGTAAATACAAGCAGGAATATTCATGGGCTGAAGATAAGTAGCACAAAATAGCTTTTATTTTCCCGTTGTAAAAAGCGGAGTATCTTGATTACCTTAATCTCACAGCAGTTAAAAAAGTAAACTTAACAATGGGCACCTTGAAAGGTCATTTGTCTTGTGTTAACGCGAAAAATATCCTAGGATATAATGAAGACAAATTGTAGGAAACGTCCCAAGAGCGGACGACATTTTATCATAAAGACATGCCGAGTATAAAAACAGCAGGAGCAGGACAAAAAGAGCAACGATTTGATTCCCTTTCATTGCATAAAAAATAACTTGGCAGGGCGCGCAGTCTTCATTCATTCTGTTTAACAGCGTCAAGGTAGAAATTAATATTTTGCGTGCTGTAGGTATATTTAATGCATACATTGGCTCTTTTGAAATTCTTCTTTTGAAAGTAATTATGTTCAATTTCATCTGTGTCTAGCGCTATATGTAAACTGCAGAGCCGAGAATTCGGAAAACATTTTACATTTCATAAAAGAATGCTCTAAAGCTAAAGGACGACGAGGATTTAAAAGGAGGCATTTGAAATATTCAGAAAAATATAAGTATAGAATTCCGTATTGCTCGCTGAATATTTAATAAGACTTTTTTACTTTTAAAGGCCAAGATAAAATTTAAAGCAGCTGGATTTTATAACTTTATGCCTCCTCGACAAGAGCAAGTGGAATCTGTTTGTATATATCTGGTATTACAAGTTCGTTCTCTGATGAACAAAATATGTTCTTTGATCTTAATTACGTATTACAATTGTTTTCATATTCTGAGCTAAGTAAAATATAAAACTGGAATTTCTCATATTTATTCCATCGTCTTGGAATTTTATCCAACTTAAGCGTCTAATTTTGCTGATCAAAAATGAGCTGTAGTAATAATGACTATAGTCTAGTTGGAAATATAATCTATAACCAGATAGCCCATGAGCCATGGGCGTGCTAATAACTAGGAACTCTTAAAGATGTTTAGTTCTATACATTTTTGTTTATATCTTGCCTAAATGGCAATCGTGTCACTACTCTCATAACACGTCCAGAGTGAACATATTTTCTATAAATATATCCCGAGGTAAGTACAGCATAAGATAATAAATTTTGAAAGAGAGAGAAATAAACTTTTTTATGATATTTCGTTGTAATTCTACTAAGGTATTGCATTTTCAGGATTGATTAAATAATCTGGGACTTATTACCACTTGCGATTTAAAGTGGGCAATAAAAAGTTTACCTAAGCTAGCTCAGCTCTTAATAAAAATAAAAATAACATTCAAATTCACTAATCATTCAAGTCACTAATTACCGTGGACGCCACTGAATATGCGCAACTAAGTCAGATAGTCCCCAAATTATCCTGGGTATCAAATACGCTCTGGCACTTTCTGTATTGTTTGTGGAAAAGAAAAATAACACACACAGTATCTTATTACTAGGTTTACTTTACAATTGGAAATTTAAAAATGGTGACACATAAAAAAATAATTCAAAAGTTTACCAAAAATGTATATCCCACATTTTTGGTAACGCAGCAAACACATAAACAGCAAATACATAAATAGCTTATACAAAAATAGGGAGGCAATGCCTATCTAAATAGGTTATTTAATCAGCGGGAGTAACCAGGTGATTACTCTGTTAAACGTTAGCTGAGGGCTCGTAATTATCTTATATTTTAAAACGTATACACTAGCAATATCAAGTGTAAAGCCAAAATAGGTGGTGTAGAAGAAAAGGTGGTGTGACTTAACACTCATCGAAAGGCAATGAAGCCCTGTAATACAGACCGGTAAGTTTGTCTCGTTACAAGCAAAAAAAGTTAGGTTAAGTGAATATATATCTGGTAAAACTTAATTAGTTGGAAAACGGCTTCGAAACGATAGCTTAGCTGTGTCCTTCAATTAACTCTAGGGAGTTCAACGCATCGCAGGCTCTAGAGAACATAAAGTAGGCAAAATAAAATATGAACATGCGGTTTCAAGAAAACAAAATGGCTTACCTCAATGTGTTGATTAAAAGTTATTTGATCCCACTAAGGTGGTATGTGCAGATTCATCCAAAATCTCAACACATGCACAATGATTTCCTTGTATTATCCCATTATATCGGAACGTACATAATACGTTATTTAACCAAGAAAATCACTTAAACTTTTTAACACATCAAAATACTATGCCATTCACGCTTCACGCGTCTAGCTAAAAGAAAGCGTCGAATGCCAACGCCCCAGGAAACTAGACCACAGATCTGCGGACCTAGGCTAGCGTCACAGAACTGCCAATGTTCAACTCACAAAACAATAAGGCGACACAGATATGCACGAAGATATTTGTGGTAAAAATCTATGACAAAGAATTTATTAAATGCGCTGTGGCAATATTGATGTAATCGACTAATGAAAGTAATATGCCGACCTGAATTTCTAACCACATGCAAAAGGGAACCTAGTCACTGTTTAAAATCAATTTTATCCGTCAAATATAATAATATCTACAAATTTTGGATTCTCAAATGGTTAATTACTAAAAGTGAACGTAACAGACTTGTAAAATTTTCGATGGTTTGTGTGGTTCAACTCGTTAAGATATCATTTAATCGCTCTGATCCCGTCAGAAGCCCTCGACTGAGAAAGATCCATATCCTGTAATGAACTGTTTTTATATTGCTATTTATATTAATCATGGTAGTGTCATCAGCGAACAATAATAGTGAAGTATCATTTATATAATTAAGGAGATCATTAATGTATATAATAAATAATATAGAGGCCCAAGGACAGAACTTTGAGGTACTCCGAATGTAACTTTTTCTGATACTAACAATACTCCATTATACACTTGTGATCTGTCTGTAAAATATGGTTTCAGGAGATGTACCGATTTAGTGTTTTAGTCCGATTTAATCCATATTTTGTAAGTTTATCAATGTCCCAGATTTTACATGCAGCAAAACTTTTATTTTCACGAACATTAATATTAATTAATTAATTAACGAAAGCCATTATACTTTCCGCCAGTTCCTTAACTGCATCAGTTGTGGATTTACCGAAATGGAGTGAAAACCAAATTCATTTGGAGAGATGATTAGTGTCAAAAAACGCGACGAGTTGTTGAAACATGACTTTCTCTATTATTTTTCCCAAGCTAGGCATGGCTGATATAGGTCGATAGTTGTTCATTTCATTTACGTTGCCTTTCTTAAAAACTGGAATTAATTTTGATATTTTTAGGCAACGTCGAAAGTTCCATTATTTATGCATGAGTTAACCAATTTTGTTAGATGAATGATAATATCTTGTACGTATTTTATAATGTTAATATTTATATCATATACATTAGTATTTAAAATATCGCTCATTTCGATAAAGGAAATACCAGAAAAACTAAAATTATGTCTGTTTAGTACTTCAAACAGAAGTAACTAACTGATGTAACTAGAGTAATACGATCAAGGGTACTTACTATGTTCTGTGTGGTTTCGGAAACGACATTTGCAAAAAAAATACTAAAAGCATTAGAATTTGACTTAAAATCACTAGTGGTATTTTTTTATTTACACGTATTTACTATATCCCAAGACGCTTTCGAAATATGTGTACTACGGGAAATATAAGACTAGTTGGCATTTTCTTTATTATATTATATTTTCCTCCTACCTTTGTTTTATTTCACTCTATCGCTATATTTTCCTCCTACCTCTGTTTTATTTCACTCTATCGCCTATGCCTAAAAATTTGTGTATTGTTTTTTTTAATAATAAAAAAAATATATTTTCACTCATTTCTCGTAACTCATCAGTATACATTATACTCATATTTTTTCAGAATATAACTTTTTTTACTTTGATTGGAGAAGCAACAGCAATTTGTTCAACCAGAATGTTTAGAAAAATTTTAAATTTTTCTATTACGATTTAAATCGTTATATTACTGAACTACTACGTAAAAACATCTAAACCCAGCTATGAAATTCTGAAAACTATAAGGGTAGTAAACTTAAGAACCTACTTACACTTACTAATCTGGAATTTATAGAAATTACTTATAAGCATCCCCAAGCAGTACAGATTGATCGGGTCGACGTCGGTAATATCACCTGAAGTCGGTAGCCGACGCGACGTGCGGGCGCCATCGTACCAACCAAGGTTGATACCAAAATGGTCACACAAATTCTGGTCGTCCCGACGTCATACATCCAACCAACAAGTCGCTTTAGATAGAAATTATTATATTTATCACGACGGCATTTTAGGTACGGCAAATATCACATAACCTTTGCTATATATATATATATATATATATATATATATATATATATATATATATATATATATATATATATATATATATATATATATATATATATATATATATATATATATATATATATATATATATAATTTAAATTCAAGTATGAATGATCAATGAAATAAATCGTATACTACTCTGAAGATCCTCAAGAAAGGTGAAAGAACTTGTACAACTTCTAAGTGGTTCGTTTTCGTATGTATAGTGATTCATTTCCGTATGCGTGTCCAGACATAGCACTGGTAAGTGTGTTTTCTTTCTTATTCGTCTATTTGCTTATTTCTATGTAATGAAATGCTACAAACCCAAGATTACTTTTCACAAAATAAATATGAATAGCAAAGAATTTCAAAGCTAATATATATATATATATATATATATATATATATATATATATATATATATATATATATATATATATATATATATATATATATATATATATATATATATATATATATATATATATATATATATATATATATATATATATATATATATATATATATATATATATATATATATATATATATATATATATATATATATATATATATATATATATATATATAATATATATAATATATATATATATATATATATATATATATATATATATATATAT
The DNA here is from genome assembly GCA_964058915.1 of Tetropium fuscum. Classification (NCBI taxonomy): domain Eukaryota; kingdom Metazoa; phylum Arthropoda; class Insecta; order Coleoptera; family Cerambycidae; genus Tetropium; species Tetropium fuscum. The sequence goes on along the minus strand of CAXKVY010000932.1, from coordinate 346,761 downwards.
ATATATATATAGTCTTTCAAGTAAATGACCCAAGCTTGGTGATTTGTTTATTATTTTTTTAAGGTATTTGCACCCTATTTCTTCGAGGGTCGATTTTGACATTTTCTCTAACAATTTTTTTTCTCGACAAGTAGGAGGTATAGGTTATATTTGTTAAGGACACTTATTCTCAACTATTTTAGGTGTAGCCTCACCAACATTAGGTTTTCTTTACCTATTTGGTAGGAAGATATGTCTAATAAACAAAAAAAAAATTATTCCATATTTGCACCTTCTTCTCTACATGTGTAATTTGTTGATTTACTTAATATTTTATTCTCACGTATGACAAAATTATTCCATATTTGCACCTTCTTCTCTACATGTGTAATTTGTTGATTTACTTAATATTTTATTCTCACGTATGACTCGTGTAATAATGCATATTATTATAGAAAATTGAAAAGGGAAGGAATACTTTGCAAGATCTACGTGAGTGAATTGGAGGCTGAATATAGAGGCAGGCAACTTGAGCAGCATTCCATATCAGAATACTAATATTTCAGCTTCCCCAAAATTCAATAATGGGTAAGGTAGGACGGGGGGTTGACGATGGTGACTGTATACAATATTTAATTAACGAAGTACTTTAATCGATTAATAATGCAGTTGGATAACTCAAAGTATCTCAAGTGTTAGATAATTTTGATGAGAAAATAACAAGATTATAAGTTGATGTTTTAAAGTAGGGTGGCGGTAACGAAGCCTAGTGTTTATATATTTAATTATGTTACAAGATTTAGATCAAACACCGAAAGACACTTGAGGAATAAACAAGATACATGACTTGTTTATTCCTGAAGTGTTTAACTTCCAGAGGACAAGTTGGATCCATTGCTAAAATAGAATTATCTGTATCTGATTATGTTATTTATGTTACTACATACATATTAAATATTGGAACTAGAGTACTGACAGAGCAACTAAATTGTTAGTATGATAATAATAATATTTGTAATAATAATAATAATTTATTTTGCAATTTTATATCGTATAGGAATTGGTCATAAAAGAAACAATCTACAAATGCATGTTAACTAAGAAAGTCTTAGACCTTAGACGTTTCCTTAAAGTTCAGAAGGAAAGTTATTCTCTACTGTGGTTCCTAAAAATCCCACTGATTTGCGTTAGTACGAGAGATATGGGTCTTTTTGACCTAATAATTTCATGCAAGAAAGTACTTATAATTATGCTCACAAATCGAAACGAAGCACGGTATTTTAAATCGACTAATTGACGACCTCTCCCACAGTACACATTTAGCTGATTGGAATTGGAAACAGTATTTCAATCATTTATGAGAAATGCAGTCTGAAGATATGTTTGCCGTCTTAATTTTAAAGGGCGTATCTGCAATTTTCTGGAAATTTTAGATAATCACTACATCTTATTCCTTGCATAAAGACTTATCACATCATTAGAAAATAATGGCGTAAATACACATACAGACTTCCAAAGCAAATGCGTATCTGTTATATGAATTGTAATGTTAGCTAGAACATCTAACAATATTAAACAACACAGGCGCGTCTATTGGTTATTGTTGTAGATACGCCCATCATCTTGCAGATTTCAAATATGTATCTGTGTAATTGTTGATATCAACTGTTTGCTCTGTGTATAGTGAACTTATATAATTATACAATAATTATAATAATTATAAAACTTACATAATTATATAACAATATAATTATATCTTTAATTAAATACAAACAGCGAAATATCTATTTATGTAAAACTTAAAACTTTGCCATTCGTTGCTCATTTTTATGGCTTTGTAGAAAACACTAAATCCCTATTTCCTAGATACGGCCTTTCATACAAACACGGCAGCAATGGCGACGCAGAATGGTACCGACATGAAGTGGTAGGAACTTGACGCAACGGTATCTTTTACATTTTAGGATAATTAAATAATCAAAATATAGCCTTATTATTTACTTTACTTTCGTTATCGTTTTTTGAGAATTTTCAAACCTACAAACCACAGGTAGAGAGAGGCCACTGTCTAAGAGATAATTTAAGACTGACAATAATTCCAGACTGATGGATTGAAATAAAGCAAAAATCTTCGCTAAATTTCTAGATAGTAGCTTCTTTCAACCTGGGAATAGTAGTGAGGTTATTTCAAGCTGGGGTACTACCGGGTTGCGTATAGCCACTTCCTATCATTGTGCAACGCATTGCCCTCAAGAGTTGCGTTGTATCGCGGTAGGCCCTGTCAAGGTAAAACGCTCATAAACGCAGAACAAACCCTACCACGATGCAACGCTTTGCGCTGCAGCGTAGTATACAGTGTCTAGTATTTATAACGTTATTTCAAAGACAAATTCTACCACAATCTAGCGCTTTCGCGTTTCTCGAGGAGACAATACTAATAATTACGTTGAGTCGTTGATTGAAGGGCTTTTACCTTCAATCCACGGTTGAGTCTTCAATCCGTACATTTTTAAATATGTTGGTCTAGAACACTCTCGATCGTTTAATTCTTGTGCATTAATTGATTTTATAGCGAAAGTTTTTGAAAATTACCACAAGATGCGACTTTTGGAATATGACAATTTCCGACACACTTCAAACAAAGTTGCATATAGTTTACCAAAAAAAATTGATGGTTTATGTATAACTGAAATTGCCAGAAACGTTTACGTCGGGACATCGCAATCGGACAAACAGCTACTGTATAAAGTATAAACACTGATATTTTAATATGTGATTGTCCGAGGATGTCGTTTCTGCAAACATGTATGTGCAGTTTAAAAGAAATGTGGAACATACATACACACGGCTACTACTGATGATAAAAAAGATTTTTGAGAGACATGGATGACATTAATAATAAATCGAGAAAGGCTGAAAAATCAGGAGATGTACAAGGAAAAATGTGGAAAAGAATGGAAGAAGTAAATATACCCATTAATTGGGTATGGAATTGGTTGAAAAAATCCATTGAAAAAAAATATTTCAAAAAAATGCATCTCAAGGCTGTCAATAATCTTTATGAAAGTTTTGCGAGAATAACTGCAAAAATAAATAAAAATCGAATTTTTTGGATTTTTTTAATTTTTGTTTCAATATTTTCGGCATAAAAAATGTTTTATATATTTTTTTCAATAGGCCATTTCGATGGGAAATATTCTAAAAAAGTTTCATATAAAGTTTATCGAAATTTTTGGAAAAAACTGCGAAGGATGCATTTTCACCCCTATCTCCAAATTCCACCCTCCAATTTAATAGCACTCCACGGTTTTTTATTCCTAAATGACCCATTGACCGATTCCTGCAATAAAGACCCTTGAACGTCTTAGTTCCTTATTGCTCTGTTTTTTAGGACATAATCAATAGCCTATTAGCATAGCAAGGAAACTAACATATTAATCACAATTTCTGTTCTATCAATATATGTGGTTCAGTCAAATCTCAATATAATCACTACATATTTTAATTGCCCTATAGTTTTGACTAATTATATTGGTTAGAATAAATGTGAGATGAGTAATTTGCGCTTTACAACGGAGCATTTTGTTCGATAAAAAGTAAATCGATTGTATTAGGCACAGGCTAAAATTTATATAGTGCAGTTCATTAATATCAATTCTCTCTACTCCTTATTCCCTTCAGCAGTTTACGATGCTGTTGTTGTTTTCCTTCGTTCTTCCATTCGCTAGCATTGACAAAACGGCATCATTACTCTGCACTTTGTTACAGAGGAGTATTAGTTTAATCCCGGTAAGGCTCATTTTATTATATATTTATATCAACTCGGCTTACGTTCCCACAGTGTGATACGGAAATATAATATACCTACCCCTCGATTTATTTTACGCTTACTTTTCAACTTAGAATTCCCTCATTGACTGATATAGTAGGAAATCCAATTAACATAAGCAAAATTACTAGATGTTACTAATAATGTTACTAATATCAATAACTTAACCCAATACTGCTTGTAAAAATTGTATATGCTGCTATAATTCCATTTATAGTATGCCCACAACATTCTTTGCATATTAATTAAAGAGTGCTTTAAAACAAACGCCTTTGTTTGACAATTAGCAATTCGTACGAATTGTCAAAAGTTAAACAGTGTTATTTATCGATGTTATTAATAAAATGGCACAAAATCGGGAGAGTAGTTCGTAAAATCGATGAAAAAGTTGCAGTGAAGTGGTAATTAAAGATCTAGGACCTTAAAATGTTGAATTAAAACGTTTTATTTAAAATTTTCAACAAACTTAAAAATCGGGCGCTGCTGTGTACTGTGGATATTTGAGGTACCAACCACAATGATAGTCCAGTTCGTGAGGTGGGAGACTAAGCTATTTGCAGACGGTCGAAAAAAAAAATAAAAAAAGGTTACTCCTTATAACATCAGCCATCAGCCAGTGAAAGTCAGAATCGGTCCAGCCGTTTCGGAGATTAGCCGGAGATTAGCCGGCAAAAACTTTTGTTAAAAGTATCCCGGATATACTTTCATATGCATTTAGTAAAAAGCTGTTATTTGGACATTAGAAACAGAGCCATCAATTTTATTTATTTGTATAGATTAAACCTTCATTTCCAAAGAGACTATAGTAAATTGAGAATGACCAATCACCCAAATACTGATTTTATTTACGAAGTTCAATATTATTTTCTATTTTAAATAATAAAGGGAGTGCATATAAATAAATGTGCTCACACATCGTGTATCAATTTCCAGTTCACTAGATGGTGACATTACTGGACATGGATTACCGACATAAATAGAATATAGCAAATAACTACAGCTATATCTATAATCGTATGCCTATATAGTAACTATATTCGTCTTTTGACTACAAAATACGATCTTTCAATAGTAAATCTAAAGAACTATTATGTTACGGATCGCTTACATATTGGATTTATTGCTTCATATCACGTATCAGATGTGGAAAATATATGTCCTATGCATTCAAATACGCCAGGATGAATATACTTGGAATAAAAATAAAATTTTGATGAATTTTATTGGATAGAAACGTGCGATCGAGGTGGGGAGATCGTTTCGTTCTATATAGAAACGTATTTTCGCTCAGATAAAGAAGGAAGTGGCACCATATTATCACGTCTGGTATTGCAACATCGCCGCGCCCTTAGGCCATGCAGTGGTGTATATTATGCGTATAGAAACTTACGCCAAACTAGAAAGGTTTGTTAGGGCATTAAAAAATAATAGGTAACGAACTGTGCAAGGTTTTAATAAGACATAGTGTAATACATAGATGAAACCCTATATAAATTAAACAGCCAAATGTTGTTTATAACAAAATGGCGCCCGAAGAACTGTAAAAATATGCAAAAAAAACGTTTTTGAGTTTCTAGCAATAACTACAAGTGCAATCGTTTCGACTACAACATAAAAGTTGTTGAGAATTGAAGAACCTACAAAATGATACACTGGAACTCTCTAGGTGCATTTTCAGTCGAGAAAAACTGGAAAACCCGCGAAGGAGCGGTTGTTGAAAATTCTTAACTTTTACAATTTTTAAGTTACGTCGTTCGCGTTCGCGTAAAAGTAACTTTAAACAAGTAAATATTCGCACAAAAACCTGAATCTGCTTGACGGATAGTTTTGTTACAATTGCTAATTAATTATTTTTGGTGGTGCGATCGTAATTTTTACAACGGTTTTGGAAGCTTCAGAATAATATCTAAAATTTGTATATGCTACTTGTACGTTTTACTGAAAATGTTATTGCTAGAAACTCAAAAAACATTTTTTTTTGCTTTTTTTCACATTTTTTCGGACGTTATTTTGTCATAAAAATTGGCTGTACAATTTATATACGGTTTCATCTATGTATTACACTTTAAAACTATGCATAGTTCGTTACCTATTATTTTTTAATGCCTAAAAAACGTCTTTTGCTTGGTATTATAAGAAGTAATTTCTTTTGTTAATCATTTATTTCCCAAGTTTCTTGTATTATTTAGTAATTAGTTTCTTACAAAAAAAACTAACCATGAAATAGAAATGAAAACGCAATTACTATGGAACGACGTAAAAAAAATGAAAAAATAAGTACAAATAATAATTAAGTACAAATAATATACCAGGTAGGTGATATCGGTAGGTGATATATGATGATATACAAGTATTGCGCCACACTTCTGAAGATAGTTCGTCAATTTTTTTCTTGCGAATGCTTCTTGCCAATGCTTGCTTGTACATCAATTACTAACAGGAAACCCCAGCACACAACATATTAATGTAATATCGCAGACATACGTGATACGCGCAATACGTAGCAGCGCCTAATTTGTATGCTTGTTGATAATTTCAATGAAATTTTTAAATGAGTCAAACATTTTAATTCAACAAACGTAGTAATTGAACAAAACGTCTTCATCTTTTGAGATATGTGTGATGAATTTACAAATTTCTTGATTATTTTAGAGGAATATTTTAATTGACAATAATTTCAATTGAAAGTTAATTTTAAATAATCATAAAAGTTAAATAATGATGAAATTAAAAGCGTCAATAATTTTTAAATATAACACTTTTATTATTAACCATTTTAATTCAGCAGGAATTCAAACAAACAAAAAACATAATAATCTTTAAATTGAAATTTACCTATAATATTATTAAATATAATATTGCATAAACGTTTGAAAGCGACTATTACAAATTCAATAGAAATTTTATATAGTTACAAAAAATATATTAAATGATAACATAACAGTAAAATGTTTCCTGAATTTTATGATAGGTACTTACCGCAAACACGGCCTTCCATACAATTAGAGGAGCAACAGTGGTAGATATAAATTTAAATTATTAAATTATAAGATATAATATGTAGGTAGATTATTATAGATTTAAAGGTTTGTTTTTCTTTGATATCAAGAAAGATAATTTGATATTGAAATAATAATTTGATTTATTATTTTTCTTATTTGCTCTTTTTTATAATGCTCAGCCACGTGTCCACTGGAATGACATCGGTATCGGAGAGGTATCATCAAGTAATTTTACAGGTCCGTATATAATATCGGTCTAGGTAGTGATTAGGGGATTTTTAAATTCTCCCTCGCATGTTTTTTTAGCTGTAGAGGTCGAAGTGGGAAGCCGTTGCTTGCGGGGTTCATGAGTTCGACATTTATCCAGCTGATCGTGAGGAGAGGGCCTGGGGACTTAGCGTTAGTAGGGTTGCCACTAAGTATATTCTGGAATATGGCAGTTGATAAGAATACACGACATAGCAAAAATCACGAAAATCCGTGCTGATGAGCTTCCTGGGACATTATCAATTCGACTGGAGATCTTTCATATTGTTTGGATAGTTGTGTTGAAGGAATGGATAATCTCAGGAAGTACGTGGATTAACTCTACGACATGAAATCCATGACGATGAAAAGATCTAACGAAATACTCTGAATAAAGATAGAAAGGTAATTTTTCAAATAGGCCATCTGTTTCTTTCAAATTATTGCATTGAATTTAACAGCCTGTGATGTTTTGGATAATTTAAATGTTTGTCCCACGCCACCCTTGAGGTTGAGTACAAGGTGGATTTTTTATGTGGTATCCCCTGCGTCCCTCTCATGCCTTCTCGACTCTCATACATCCTTAATTAAGATGTTCTAAGATTAATTTCGGTCTTCATCATCCTGTCCTTTATCCTCTCCTTCAAGAAGGATTGAAATCAAAATAATAGCAAAAATATACTTTTATCTTTTTATAAAAGTAGGTATACGAAATCCAGTACATCTTTTGATATTTAACGTATACAAATTTTGACAGAGTACATTAACAAATCTTTAAAACCAAATTTCTTGGTCTAAATAACGTTGTTTGTATTTCAAATATTTTTCCGTCACAAATATATAAATATATGGTGCTATTTAGCAAATTTATTATCACCTAAACCTACATTATTTTAAACCTACATTAAGTCTGAAGATAATTTGGTGCTTTGGACTTTTGATTCGACAAAACTTTGATTTTTTTGCCTGCCTCAATGTTTCTTGAACTAGCGTGTGATTTTTAGCATATGCTAGGCCATCTATCTATTATATTGTTTCACAATCACAGTAAAACAGCACTACACAATTACGAATATCTCAACCAACCTACTACTCAATGGCCAATGACCGTTACATTCCAATTGAAAACGTTTGTGGATGATTAGTCAAGGAAATTCATGTTAATTTTTTCGCCGCGCGTCTGTGTTGAGCGCGTCCCCGACCGTTATCTACGCGTGGCACGAAAAACTTCTTTATATGAAATCTGTTGAGAATTGAGTCCTCTACAACTCCGTAATTTAAATGTACGACCTATTTTCAATAAAATTGGTTCAAAAGTTGATGAATAAACACTATCCTAATTTTTCACACTTTTTGCTTATTATTAGCAATAAATTAATTTTTAAACAAAATTGTATCAGGAATATAGAGTTTGTAGAGAGAATTTGTAGAGAATTTTTACAAATTTGTTACATGCCTTTTTTATCGAGAAATGCTAATCGCCAAAAACAAAATCCAAGATGGCGGACACTTCCCATAATTAATTAATTAATGGGCAAGAATATGATTATCTACTTTGAGTGGGAAACTTACCTCCGTCAAAAGTTTCACCTCGTTATTTTTTTGTTGCAAAAATTCAAATTCTAATGATTGGATACTTTATTAGTGAGGTCGCACTTTATTAGTGAGGTCTATTAGACTGCTATAAAAATAAAATAGAATGCGGTGATTATCAAAGAAAATTTCAGAGGAAGGAAGCTTACCTTGGATTCATAATTTCAGATAGATTTCTAATTTAAACTTATATAAAATATACCGCCATTACAAAGTTAGTCTTGCGGTACGGTCGTGCAAATAATAAACTTGGGGATGTATCCCCCACGTCTCGAGTCTATGTAACATAATTAAATTATCTTTACGTTACGTTCCATTACAGTTTTCAGGGAGCGTCTTGTCAAGCGACGATGAAAGGTAGTTAATTAGCTATTAGCTTGCTTCTTAGATTGATTTCATATCGCCCATATAATATAGTAATAAGGCATTATATAACTCTAAGCTCAGAGGACCACCAGATAAATTTAATAAATGCCTGACGTTTTGTATTAGAATGTTATTACAGTTTTTACAGTATAGTTATAGTTATTACAGTAAATTACAGTTTTAATCGTCTCCGGATGATGCCAACTTGGTTGGCGAAACGCGCGTCGAGCGAAGTGAAAGTGTTTTGGTGTTTGTGGAAACTACTCCGAGTGTTATTAGAATGTATATTTTGATTTGATGTAGCATTAATGTACTGTAGCATTAATGTACATTAATGTAATGTATTAAAATATATTAAAACTATACTAAAACTAGTCAGTTTTAAACGTCTCCGGATGATGCCAACCTGGTTGGCGAAACGCGCGTCGAGCGAAGTAAAAGTGTTTTGGTTTTTGTGGAAACTACTCAGAGTGTTATAATTATATCAATGGAACCTTTGATCCCTATCCAGTATTTATAATATAAAACATTATATACATCTACTTATTACGTGTGTCGACTCAGCGTGCACGTGGGCCCTCACAAACAATATTTAAAAGAAATAGGACTGTCTACACAAGCATCCTAGTGAGATGGATCTCTCCAGTATCCAAATCTACGTACTACGCGTAGGTTTGGATACATGAAATAGATTTCACACCAGTGGAGGCAGGTTCAACCAAGGTTTCACGTGGAAAGAAAGTTACTGAACAACGAGTGGTTCATATTAAGTGAACCGTGGAAGTACAAGTTTCAATGACCGTATCTAAGTAGAGTGGCCGAGTATCTATGGTATCAGGTATAGGTGACCGAGTACATACAGGTGAGGTTATAAGGAAGAGTGAACTTACACTCGACGTAAAAAGCCCTGCAAGACAGACTGATAACTTTGCGTCTTTACAGGTTTAAAAAAAATGAGGTTAAATCATCAAAACTACTTATAAAACTTACTTAATTGATGTAAAACGGCTTCAGAAAATGGCCTAGCAATATTTCCCTCAATCAACACTAGGAATTACGTAACGCAGGGCCTAGAGAACACAAAAAGGCAGAAATAGAAAATGACCTCGTGGTAAAAAAAATTCCCTCCATTTTCAAATTTTTTAATCCGACATAGTCGACTATGTGTTCATCACCAAACTACAGCAATACATGACAATGATTTCCTTAAAAATCCCAGGTATCTGGAAGCAAGTATGCACTTTTAATAAGGAAACATATGAATATCATAAATATGAAAATTTTGATGTTTTCTCGAAAACGGCTTAAGGTACGAAATTGGTTTCAGTGTAACAAAATAGCAACAATAACATAAAATCTCTAATAGTTATTTTTTGCAGCCTGCAGAAAGTGGCCTGCCAAATTTATATACGTCCCTAATCAGGGATGTATCAATTATTACCAGTATGGGTCAAATGGCATGCCAGATGGCTTATTGATGTCACGTATATCATCCTGTGGTGAAGACGCATCGTCAAATCAGACCCAACATAGTAACATTATACGTCTACATAAGTACCATTATAATATTATTTAATTACTACATTATAATTAGCTTTATACGCTGTGGTGGAAACCATTTTCCATATTTTGAAAGCGTCTCAAGTATCATTGTATAAGCAAATGGAGCGACTCCGACGTTATGCCATTTTTCAACCTCGTTGTAGCATTGCTGCTAATCCGGTTAGTATTATATAGCCAACAGAAAAGGACGAACTTAACGAAGTCGATAGGATTAAAACAAAGGGGTCGTTTGGTGGTATATTTTTATGAAAAGGAAATAAAAGAAAATGTTTACGTTGGTCAGTGAATAGTGCGGTAATACATGTCTCGCATACATTACAAGTACTTCCGGTGTTCAAAAATCTACACGAACGTTGACAATAAAAATAGGTTAATATAATTAACTTCTCTACCGTTTCTGCTGCCCGAATATTTTCACCATCAGATAATACCAAACAGTAAGGTACAATTTAATGAAGCCGAAAATTTGTTGTAGTTTAGTACTACTAAACTACAGTACTACTTTAGTACTACTAAAGCTGTCAATTCCGTTAAAAAATAATTCAGATCATAGAGTGTCAACGAAATCATTGGTCAAGGCGCTATTTTATTTTCTTTGAGGTTCGAAGTGAGATTTGGTTTTCGGATCAAAGGTATACATTAAGACCCATAAGTATTTTTCTGAAAAAACATTTGTCGAGAATATTAAATAGGACCCTATATTTTTCATTGACGATTCGATAGTTCCTAGAATTCCTTTTTCAATGATATAACACAAATGCCAATTTATTTTCAAAATGGCAGATTTTTTTTATAAAATCACTATGGCGGCGCTCTGACGTCATTGATGGAATTACTGTCAAGCAGCTTAGTGAAGTAGTAAACAAAACAAATATCCATTTTTGATTAGTATTGTAAAAATTTCAATTTATCACCACTAAAGATTAATTAGTTGTTCTTTTTATAGTTGTGTTCCTTTTGTTGCATTTTTTTAAATGGTACTTTTTTTAAATGGTACAGAAAGGATACTTTTTAAATTGAACATTAAATTATATCTTACTATGTAGGTAAAGAAAAATGCTTTAAAACCCTACGCGTTTTAGTTTTCTTCCTAGGTAAAACAGACAAAACCGAGTTTTTCACGTCTAATTGCTAGGCAACACCTAGCAATTATTTATGCATGTGCATGTTTTATGGCATGTGTATGTTGTGGCAAGAATGGCCACGACCGAAATGACTGTAGACACAAAAATAAAATTTGTAATTTTTGTATAAAAGAGGATATTGAAAATAATTGTTAAAAAAGGAACAATTACGCAAAACAAGAACAAGAGTCCGAATGTCACAAGAAATTTGAACAAAAGAAAACCACTAAAACCGAAAATATTAGATCGATCGGAAATAAAACTGACGCCTTAAAATTCAACAAAGAAATTTATATTAACGAAAATAAAATGAATGCTTTGATAGACTTCGGTCAAAACGTAAATTTGATGAAAGGTTCTGCAAGCGTGTCGATAAATCAATGTTATGTTTTTATTTTTTTCTTTTGTTTAGTTTACCTAATAATAATCAACTGGTAAATATTAAAATGTTCCTAATTACCTGAAATCCCGATTTATATATTGTGCATATTTCCCCACTTAACCCTAATTCATAGAAAATTATTATTTTATCTGCCGGGTGAATCATGGGAAGAGAATGACGCACATATTGATAAACAGCAAGTTTATAAATGGAATAAAAACTGCAGTACCTAACGTCGTTCACTCGGAAGTAACAATTTCAACCATTTAGGCATCAGACACTTGGGTTTGGTATTTATGTCGTCGTCAATGTAAAACACGGGTTTCTGAGGAGCCGCCTATCAATCAAGATTGACGTGAACAAAAGGAATATCCTATGAATAGGAGAATCCAAGGCACTACGTAGAGATAGGGTCAGATTTATCAATTCATTTTTGCGGACCATGCCTAGCGACAACTGATATTTTCCGCTTGTCCGTCCCAGAATACTTTTATCATTTGCTCTGCAGTTTTTGATTTTGTACTCCGAACTGTAGGATTTTTTTATGTATTATTTTAACTATATATAATTTTCTCTCTTGATGCTAATCAAGAGAAGTGATTCTTTTTAGCAGTATATGATCTTGTAAATTATAACACACCTTCTTTTAATTTAGTTTACTTATCTGAATTAAATGGCCTTTCATCCAGGAGATGTATACTGATGGATTTTTAATTTGCCTATCGGCTGCTCAGATTTTTTCCGGAGGTCGTGGATAAGTGAATTAGATGGTTAGTTAGAGGCTCTCATAGCACTTAGGTACCCTTAGATATATCACCTTAGAAAAATCACAGCTTGACAATTACTGACTTGACCTATCTCTACTTTTAATTTATATTTAAAAAAAATAATATTTGGACGCCAGGTTACCAGTACTAGAGGGATACGGCAGATCGCAGAAATGACTAGACAATAATTATCAGCTGTAACTTCTGTTGATCCGATTTTTTCGTTTTTGTCACGTGGTTTCAGTATTGCAGAAAATGGTGTAGGTATCTCGCTGTTTATTTTAAATATTTGAAATAGGGTACTATTATTCAAAATATTTGCTACATAACGGAACGGAATTTATGTACGTTACAAAACAAATCGTTGGTTCTATCAAATTCCAGCCCTCTTTCATTCTTTGGAGAAAATACATCAGCCGTTATTTTATACTATTCTATACATACAGCCTCTAAATAGGTCCAAGAATTAGCCAGCATTTCTATAAATATAAATTTTATTAATTCAGTTCTATCTCCCATAATCATTCTCAGATAGTTGCGAATTTCTATTATGTTCGATGTTTTTTTTATGTCCTGTCCCATAACCTATAAGTAGGAACTACCTTGGAAATTTACTAATTCACATTATGAAGACGGGTGCGACACTTTTTTATGGAACTGAGTTAATATAGTAAAGTGCGCAACCGCGTTAATTATTAACTGATTCCGTATACTTCTGTGAGTTCTGTGCCACACAATAACGACACACCGTAATAGCATGCAACTGTTATGAACTGGATGTAAGCAAGGGCCCTCCTTTCCGACGCACAAGGGATTTTTGAGAGAGGGGTAGATAGACAGACACCTGACAGGACCTATTCCGGCTTGTCTGCATGGAAATTAGCCTGTGTCGGGGTTTGGCGGAGGCGAAAGGTTAAAGGAGGTACCGCCTACTAAACATGACGCACCTAGGGTTATATTAAGTTTGGTTAGTGAATAGTCGAATAATGGATGCACCCGATTGAATAGGGATTTGTTAGCCTTTGACAGTCGGTTTCTATCGTGTTAATAAATTTTGCCTGTCTGTTGATTATTCATCAGACGTAAACTAAACAAAAGAAATAAATAAAAACTGTTTAAATAATGTTTATATATATATGTGATATGATATCTAAATTAGATTGTATGTTTGTAAACTTTTTAGGGCCGAAAAATATCGTTCACCCCTCGCATTAGATGGGTATCGTTAAATAAATTTGCAATAGTCAAAATAATCGGAAAATTTGCTTTCATCGCATAACTTGTGGACTATATTATTATCATCCCAAGGCAACAATTTTAATGAGCAGAGAGGTAGCCCTCTCTGCTCATTAAATCACCTTCTGTTCTTGGCGATAGGAAAACAGTTGTTTATATCTTCAATCTGGCTCGTGTTACTAAACCAATATTATTTTGCAGATGGCACATTACATATAATTATAATTTGATACGTAGAATCTTCTGTCAGGGAATAGAATTTGAAGGGTGGGTATCTATTTAAAGGGCATATTTTTTAAGCTAGTGGCATTATTAAATTTGTAAACTAAATAGACCTTTTATTCTGCAAAGTAATAGGAGAGGGTAGGGTAGAATTTATACAATCTAGGGTTGTGTTGTTACTCGGAAATAAATTAAGTAAATATACCTAGGCTTATAAGAGTTGCAATATATATATTAGCTTTTAAGTTCTTTGCTATTCATATTTGTTTTGCGAAAAGATTTGTAGCAATTTTGTACCAATTCATTACATAGAGAAATAAGCAAATAGATGAATAATAAGGATGGCATATATATATAAGGATATATATATATATATATATATATATATATATATATATATATATATATATATATATATATATATATATATATATATATATATATATAAGGATATATATATATATATATATATATATATATATATATATATATATATATATATATATATATATATATATAAGGATATATATATATATATATATATATATATATATATATATATATATATATATATATATATATATATATATATATATATATATATATATAAGGATATATATATATATATATATATATATATATATATATATATATATATATATATATATATATATATATATAAGGATATATATATATATATATATATATATATATATATATATATAAGGATATATATATATATATATATATATAAGGATATATATATATATATATATATATATATATATATATATATATATATATATATATATATATATATATATATATATATATATAAGGATATATATATATATATATATATATATATATATATATATATATATATATATATATATATATATATATATATATATATATATATATATATTGAGTATTGTAACTTATTTCGATATTTTATCAACGGAGGGCTTTGGTAATATATTAACCTGCCATCTCCAGATGACACTTTTATTAATTATTATCAGGTATAAACAGCTAAATGTTTAAATATTATAAGTCCTAATTAATTACTATCATTGGTTTTAATGTCGGTGAAATTAAGCCATACTGTGTATTTTGTTACTACATAAAATCTCTGACTTATTGAGCGCTTAGTCCAATACGGCCGAATGATTTATTGCAACGATTGTGCCATCGAAATGCCCCTTCTATAATATAAATGCATTGTCACAGCGGAATTAGGTTTGATTTATAGACTATTTCTATTACCTAAATTAGTTTCGCAAAGTAATCCGGCCCGCGTGGGTGAAAGACTATTCTGGAGTCACATCTTTTCTTTGTCGGTGTTTCTCGCGGTCGACTTCCTTTCCTGAAATATGTATACCCGCATAATTAATTAGGTTAATTCCATTATCGGAAATCTTTACAACTTAAATAACTCGTATTAACTGTGCTAAACCACAAGGACTTGCGAGAACATTTCGAACAATTTCCCTTGCGACACCGAATCGGGATCTGAAAGGGATTTTACGCCAAGAGATCGTGATTAATTGAAGACAACCAGAAAAAATGTTAATGTAGTCAGCTGTTGTAGCGATATTAATATACTCTGAATGTACAATGTTTTTTTCTAGTTTGGATACAGTTTGAAGACATATATGTCGTCATACCGTTACCATCGACAAGTCCCACCGTTTGTAATCGAAAACTTGAAAAGCCTAGTTTACTAGTTTTATAAAGTAAAACACGAATGCTAATCTCGTAGGTATATTCAATATACGTAAAGTGGGATTGAATGAATAGACCCCCAAATATGTAGGGTAAATTTTATATGAAGAACGGTTGGCGGTTTTGTCGGCGGAGTATAGCAATCTGATTGGCGGACGGTCTATTCCCATAAAATTTACCCTACATATTATTGAGTCACATTTCCCTGAGCCACCCATCCCTGAGGGTGGCAGAAAATTATACATATTCTGCTGTATATTCTACGCGTAGAATATGTATTTTTTACACCAACATATTTTTTACTTTTTCTACAGCACCAAATGTAGAAAATTAATAATTTGTCGTACAAGCTGATTTTTAGTTAAATATTTATTCATATAATGAAAATACATCAACAAAATATAAGTTTAAACATTAAATATAAAATATATAAAATAATAATAAAATATAAGTAAAACGAAGTATCAGTTTTTAAATGTGCATACAAAATATACAATGAAAAAATTAATAAATCGATTAAACAAATCCTCTTTAAATAAAAAAAAACATTTACAATTGCCCTTCATTTTCCTATGATCGCGTTCAATTGCGTCAATAATCATATACAGTAATGAATAAAAGAGACAGAATAAGTAAAAGCAGATATAGCAATAAATACTGAACTTGATGAAGTCCATCAGTTTTATTACTCAGTTTTAATATTCAACAGTTTTATTACTATCTTTAATCTTGAGGTGATAGTACATATAAGCTAACTTGTTTGAATTTTCAGAATTAATTCGAATAGGAGAATGAACATAAGACCAATTTCAAAAGAGTCTTTCAAGCTGAGCTGAAGACGCAGGTGGGGTAGTGTTTTTCTGCCAACTCCCAATACGTTCGAACTTTTGTTATTTTCTTATTGTTGAGTTTTTGAAATATATGGCAATTATTTTTAAAATCCTATGAAGCCAATGAATATTGGGGGAGAGTGAGACAGAGGTTATTTTTCCGGTTTTATGTCCTACATTTGATTTTCTACATATTCTACATTTTCTACGCAATTTTCTACATACGTTTGGCCCGTCGTTTGGCCCACAGTAAATCCACCTATAGCAAAATATATAAATATAACATTCAAAATACCATAATTACAATAAATAAAATCCTGATGAAGCAGCGCAACATTTACAAAAAAACATTCATAACTTTCTGTTCGATTTCATCTATGATAAGGCAGAGATAATATGCTTTCGATCATGCCCTGTTTTCTGGGCAAATTCTACCTTACGGTACACAAAGAACCCTCTCGCTTCAATTCGAGCACTGTCAGCAAAATATAAAGATTTGCGATCATTTTACTTTTAAAGCAGCCATGTGTATAAGTTAGGTTAGGTTTGATAAGGGAAATTCTATATATTTACCATATTTAAAGGGAATGTCGACGGGTCATAATAACTTTGTAAAAGGTCCGTCTGGCGTCATTCATTGTACTGTTTGACAACCGATCTTTGGGGCACATTATCCCATGTATAGGTTTTCATATTATGTGGTCAGTTGAGCAACCTTTTAACACAATTCCAGTAACGTAATAATCTAAAACCCACCTTTTGCCATGTACATGTATTTTTATTATTTAGTCAGTCGTGAGCCCTTTGCGTTAGCTAGCTTATGCCATGTGCATATATATATATAATTATCAGCGAGTAAAAAATGAAAAAAATAGTTAAAGGTGAAACCCTCGGTACCAGGAGCAGACGCTTTACCGCTAGGCTACCAACCGCTCTCGCAAGCTTTTAATGAACATAATATTTGAATAATATATTGAAACATGTGCATAGCTACGTCTAGCCGGATATTTTACAAATTTATGATGACCGTCAAGATGGATACGTAGATACTCTCTAATTTAAACCAATGGAGAAAGATTTGTATATAAAGGAAAGAGTGACTAATAATGAATTTTACTCACAATCGGTTAGTAATTTATGGATTTCTAACCTTTGAAGTAATCGGGAAGCGACTTATTACTTACTTTACTTTCCCAGCTAGCCGGGAAAGTACTTTCCCGGCTAGCATCTGTCACTTTTCTTACCTGGAAATGTCAATGTCATTTTTGATTAAAAGATGGTTTAGAAAGAATAGAATCCACTCAACATTTATTTAATTCAGAAACAACATCAACAATAACAAAAAGAGAACTATTTGGAATTATAAATATTAATAGTTACATTGGAATTATGATTACTATTAGCGGTTAAAGTAAGACCGTGTTGCTCAAAATTATGAGTTTCAGAAATAGATGAAGACGCCGACGTTTCTGGATTTTCTACATGAGACAACATATTAGCAATTTTTATTTGTCCATGTAATGAATTCTCCACATATCCCTCTGCTACGGTGTTGGATTTCCAACCCCCCAACTTTTTCAACTGTAGGATGTCTCCACCTGTATTTGCTAATAATGTTGCTGAAGTACGTCTAAAACAATGTCCTGTAAACCTGTTAACATTTTCCAGCTTTAAATAAGTTGCTATTTTTTTGGGAAAACTTCCTATAGCATTATGCCCAAAAGGCTGTCGTGTAATTTTACCAAATCTTATTTGTAAAAAAAATCTATCAGAGTCAATGTTATTACGAAGGTCACAGTATTGCTTTATTATATTTATCCATTCCGATTTTGTAATTACAAATGTATGGGAAGAGTAGGTTTTTGTGACAGGAATCACTATTATAATTCGATTTTCTAAAATATCCAGGTCACTTATTTTCATTTTTAAAAGTTCATCGCACCTACAGGCTCCGGAAATGCCAATAATTAAAGCAACCTAAAAAAATTTAATATAACATATATTTAATATGCACTAAATAAATTAAAATTACCTTTTGAGGAAGATATTCTATCGGGGCATTGTTTAAAAATGTATCGATGTCTGCTTCAGAAAAAACACTTGACTATCCCACATTCTTCCTTTTCAAAAATGCCTTCAATTTTGCGTAATTACTAATATCAACATTATGCCTAAAGTTTAATACTGCTCGCAACATCGAATATCTTGACCCTAATGTGGAGGCTTTACTTTGTTTGCTTATTTCACAAAAATAAGCAAGAAGTACCGTCTCAGAGATATGCTGCACACCTTTAGCCACGCACCATTTACTGTATAGTTCATAGGTGTTTTCATACCTCTCCCCGCTTTTTTCAGGAATTATTCCTTCAGTAGCTCTCTCTGCAGCTACCCGCACTTCTGGTGGCGTACATTCAAATTCACTATCAGACATTTTTGTAAAATAAACACAATTTGATTATATGTACAATTAATGGCGTCGTGTATCGCCTAAATGTCAGATTCAACAAACTTGTTTTGTTACCTAGCAACGATCTCACAGGTTACTTAAAATAATTCATCTTATCACATAATGAAAATGGATACAGATATTTGAAACGAAATTATTATTGGTAGATTGTGAGTATTAGAAATCCATAAACTACTAACCGATTGTGAGTAAAATAGTATACAAACCTCGCGGGAACTCATTCTAGCCTCGCGTCTGTAGTTTACCTCGGTGCTTCGCACCTCGGTAAACTACCTTGCCGCTCGGCTGAAATAGAGTACTTTCCCGCTCGGTATGTAATGTACTATTATGTTTACTTATGCTGCTGTTTTGCACCTTTGAATTCATGTTTTTTTTTATAAATTCGGTAACCACAAAAATATGTACACTTGGTAAATTGTTGACCAAAATCTCTCATTCTTCTACATATATTAAGCTACATAATATGAAGCTGCTTATATATAGGAGAAATTAAAATAGTAAAAAGCAATAGGTGCTAATAAATAAAAACCTAAAAGACTGCCTACTAAAGAAAATATGTGATTTATATAAATATGGTGTACAAGTTCATCAAATTGCTGACAATATAAAACTGCCTTGAAACCTCAGCATATGTAAGCTGATTCCTTAGCTACTGTCATTTCTTGTACGAATAATTAATTAACACATGGGGTTGCATCCACCTGAATAAGTTTACTTTGCGATACAGCCTTCATTTCTTTGGCAAAACGAGGGCGAGTTTATATGACAGGATAATTAACCCTCCCCATTCTCGCGCTGTTATTCTGGATAAGAGGATTATAAATACGAAATATTAATACTTCAGCCCTTCATTCCCTTAACCGTCTTTATAATCATGGGCCTTTGTTAAAATGCAGCCCGGCCAAATTGCCATTATTTGGCACTCTGCTGCCGTTCCTCGCAAAATTTATAATGCACTAAAGCACTTACTATGTAATGTATGTACATACCTCCGGCTCCGGTGTGAACTCTGAAAATGTGACCCGTGTTTTTGTTTTATAAAATATTTAAAACATGAAGTGCAAATTGCGCGCTAACTGGTGTATTGTGTTAAATATGCTTGAATTTATTGGATACAAAAATTGAAATTGTTGGCTACTATACTATGTAATGTTTGTTTTCTTACTCTACGCTTCAATCAACGTTTATGTCAAAGCTGAGAGAAGTGCTACACAACGAATTTTATAAAACACAAAAGTGCTACACAAAATTTAGTTTCATCTTCGTTTCATCTTTCATATAGTGGACAAATGTTTAAGAAGGTATCCAGTTGTGTAATAAGGTTTATAGGTAACTACGAAAACCATTATAAAAAAGCCCAATGCTCTTCTATAAAAAAAAGATATACATATATATCATATATATTATAGACATACGTGTAATTAAGTTATCCAAAGCATCTTGTTGTAGCTTTGCCATTAAACTGGTAAGATTTGTCTCTGACTCAAGCGGCCGGAGATTCTCTACAGTTGGCTGATGTCGATGTAATGCCCGTTGCAGCATATCCCAGGCGTGCTCAATTGGGTTTAGATCGGGAGAAACAGCTGGTAACCCGAGGTGATTAATACTATTATCTTCTAACGTACGAGCACTCTCTGAGAAACATGAAAGCGGTCCGCAAAATCAACTTGACGCACACCAGCCTCTGATATTCCAAGAGCCCTATTTATTTCCTCAGTTGATAACTCCCCACTTTTTTTCTCGCCACTGATAACTCCCCACTGATTTTTTTTCTCGACGGCAAAATAGTGTTATTTGGTTTTATAATTAGTTTTTAGAAAAGCAAGTTGAAATTCTCAGGAAAATAAGTTATTTAAACTTTATTTTAACCTCAAACGTATTCAAGGCAGTTATAATATGTGTAAATGGACAATATTACCAAGTGTAGAATCTGACTATGAGCACGCTGCTTCCGCATGCCGCGAATGTCTTGTGTCGTCATAGAAACACCCTTGAGGAACCTTTCGGAAGGAGACAAATTTATGAGCCGGCAAAAAGTCTCATTTTAAATCTGCTGCATCATTTGTAGGGGTATTAGCAGTCTCTATTTGCCAGGATGTTCTTACACCCGATTTGGAAACAGTTAGATATATTACCGTGAGTCAGGATTCTAAATCTTTTTCTTTGAAGCTGACATTTTTAACTGATTTAGGGGTGTCTTCGCGTACCGTTTAGGTTGTGAATAAGATTAGACTAGATAGATTATTAATACCCACACATTATATATATATATATATATATATATATATATATATATATATATATATATATATATATATATATCTTCTTCTGGTTTTACTTCAGTTAAGGGTTGCTAGTCCTTATGAGCATATTTTTATATAGTAACACTTGAGGTAGAGTCTGTCTCTCTCTCTATGGTAATGAGAGAGAGAATTTATATTTTTGAATTATGTATGGGTTTAATTGAGCATGTGGAACTTCTCTCTCAAGGGGAGCTTCAAACGAAGCTATTTATGATATTAGCTACTAGCTGTTACCGGCGACTTCGTCAGCGCGCATTTAACGCGCGTTCTGAGACCGCGCGACAGGCAGCCTTTGTGATAATAAGTCGTGTGAAGGGGAAGCGGTGGGAGGCGCCTTACGGTGCGGTGACGGATGCGGCGTCCGCGTGGGGCGCCCGCGGTGCTGGACACTGCTACTTTAGTTTGTTTTATTATTACTCGAAGATCGAACTAATTATTAATTAGTGTTTATACTGGATTGTATTATATTGGATGTATACTTCCCTATTTGATCGGATTTTGTTCACAATTTCATGGATTTTACTTTTTAAACCTTAATTCTTTTTCTAAAATAAAAGTAGCCTAAGTTACTCGTACATCGGCTATATGCCAGTGAAAGCCCCGTCAAAATCGGTCTAGCCATTTTGGAGATTAGCTGGAACAAACAGACAGACAAAAAATTAAAAATTGTTTTTTGTTACATGTACCGTATATACTATCATATGCATTTAGTGAAATGCATATGCATTTAGTGAAATGCCGTTATTTTGACATTACAGACAATTTTATTTACATATATCTATTGATAATTAATTGCTTTGCACTTTCTTTGATGTTATTTGATTAATATATAAATATTATTCTATTTGAATGAATTTGAATTGATTTTAGGCTGATGGCTTTTATATTTAAATTTAATATATGAAATATGGTTTGAAATTGTTAATTCACCATATTTAATTAAATTGGATTACAATAATCGCATATTTACGATGTGAAGTTCTTAATAAATAGCCTAAATCGGCCTGAGATTACTTATAGTCCAAGCAATGGGCGATTTCTATTCGCAAAAAGATCGGAAATAAAGAAATTTGGTGGGATGGTAAACATAGGTCCCCTGATAATAGACCTGAGTTTGCGACCTTGCGGGGGGTTGTCGCTCTAGGGATGGGGTGATGAAAACTCTGCGTCGCGACGCTTTTCGCGGAAAAAAAGTCCCAATGAAATATATAGAGAACAAAATTGTGCACAATCCTTGCATTTTTCGCATGCGGTCAATAGTTTTCGGTCTACGGAGCCCCAAAGTTGGAGGGTTGATTTGCAATTTTCAACAAAATCAGAATTTCATCGCGGATTAAGACGAATATCGCCATCGAACAATTCCTTTGCGAGTCTGCTCATGCCCAATTTGATCCCAGACGCCCGATTTGATATGATGTCCGATTTGATACATTTGGTCGTGTATTACTTCGATATGGGCATTTTTTTATTATCATTATCTACGGTCAATATGTCCTTATTATTGTTGACCTAGGCGCCAAATATATTATTTTTGTGCATACCTGATACAAGAAAATATCATTTTCAACTCATTTCCATACCACCCTTGAAGTAGAGTTGATCGGTACGTTTTTGGTCGATGTAGGTACCCCTACATATCCCTATTTCACTTTGAGTCACTCACACATCAATTTCGTGCCAGAATCGGTAACTCGGCGTTGTCTGTTTGGTCTTCATCGTCCTGTATCTGATTGGGAACGTTTTCTGCATTGTCGCCTAACGCAATCTGGTCGGGAATGTTTTCGCAGGACGTTCTTTACGGCAACCACGAGTGAATCCACAACCTTTCTGACATCTACACGAGATGCTCTTAAGTAAAACTTCTGGAGCTTGTCCTGCGATCCGTATTGCGTCCAGGCCTGTGGTTGTTCTTCGTCATCCATGATCTTCTGGAGGTGTCTGAACTCCCCGCCAGCTCTGTACTTGACAATGCTGATAAGTACGCAATGAATGACGATCGCACGCATCGGATGTTGGTACTGCCTCAACATAAACAGTTCGCCAGCGGCAACGACTTCCGTTAATAATTAGAGTAGTCAATCAAATACCTGAATCGCGTCTGTTAATGTTGGGTTTTTTACTAAAGTTTTGAGGAATCGAATCTTGCCTCGATTGAACAACGGCAATGTAGTACCACATCCACTGAAGGCATACACAAATAAGATACTTTTCGCAACAGCATCGCTATATTGCAAACTCTGAGGCGAATAGAACACACTTCCTCCTTGTTCCCTCTACCGGGCTTGCGCAAATATATGCCTGCTTCATATTTAAGTAGTAAGTTGAGGCCGAACAATGGGCAGGTATCTTATACCCCAATCAAGATATTCATGACCACTAATGCACAAAAAAAATAAATTTTACCTTTGAGTTGTAAAAAGTGCAGTAACTAAAAAATTGACAAATGCTTGTTAACAGACATACACATTTCATAAAAAGACGAAGCGTATAAACTGATAGGTATAATATGTTAATACTGTATCGATATTAAATTATTATGACTGATTTAGGTAGGCACTGCATTTCGATGCAATGTGATTTTGATGTTATGCTTGTATAACAAACGGTTGTCATGCTTCTGCCCACTGTGATATAATTACACTAATAAATAATTAGTATTACGTATTATCAAACAATATAATTTCGACAAAAAATCCTATATTTAAAATTCCTATTTTATTATCGGTACCTTTTACTATAATATATACAACAGTCAATTTATTTACCTTATTTACTACTATATATTATTACCTACTACGTACATGACTTATATGGACCATGGACTTTAAGTCTTTTTAAAAGTTAGTAATGGGAATATTGATTGTGAATAAGCCTTATACACAGTCGTGTGTCCCACTTTCACCTCACGGTAATATACATTAGTTATTAGCTCACGCCACTCATACATTAATAAATCGATTTATTTTATTAAACTTGGGTAAGGCTAGGTCCCTAAGTAAACTTTGATACAATAAATTTCGGTTATACTCTTCTTGAAGGTAACTAAAAGCTCGAATAACTATTTTTTTATGAGATGTGCAAATTTGGCAGGTAAAAATCGGGTTATTTTCAGGTGCACTACTATATATTTTCAATTTTATCATATAAAAACATCAAATCTTGTTAAAATATTTTGAGCAGTTTTTGTTAGCAACAGGAAGCTGGTGGTGATACAGGGGCTTCAAAGGATGCGCTATGAGATGATAAGAAGTAGATACCTATATTATTTGAAATCCCTGATACGACTTACCTGAAAACTTATCCAATTTTAATTCCCCTAATCCGCATGCCAATGATGGTTATATAGGCACGCTTTTAGTTCCGTAGTAAAATACTTGTAAATACTTGTAAACATATATTACCAGGTAACGGAAGCATTCAGGTATATTTAAAAGTTATCTAAGGAGAAAATTAAATGTAGCCTAGGGCTCAGAACTCAATGTATACTGCAGAAATGATTAACCCAAGGGGTACATGTAAAAAACTGCGAAGTGACACTACGGACTTGGAGTCACGAACGAAAAAGGAAAGTGAAGTAAGGAAAAGAAGCCCTGAAAGACACGACTAATTGGTTTTCGTACTTTCAGGTAAAAAACACTATGAGGTTAATCATATCTACTTATACCTATATAACTCACTCATGATGTTAAGCGGCTTCTCGAAAGTGTGGCCTAGGCGAGATGCTTCTCGATCTACACTGGGGACTAATGAATGGCAAGCTCTATAGAACACAGAAAAAGGCAAAAAATAGAATATAGCCCCGAGGGACAAAATAGAGATGACTTACCTTAATTTAAAAGTTATTTAATCGAACTACCTGTATGCGTCGATTATAAAAATAGCAAACACATATTCAGTGACTTCCTTAAAAATCCCACTATATGGAGCGTAACAGAGTACGTTAATTAGTAAGGAAACACTTTAACAAATTAAGAGGTACACACCACCCCTTTACGCCAGCCACGAAAGAAGGAAAGATGGCCCCTTCCGAGATGACGGAAGCGGAAACAAGAAAACTTCCCATCACTTTTTACTTGCCAAAGATTTGTCGACCTCGCATTTCTCGCGAGCCACGGAGAACAATAGAAAAAGAAGAATCAGAGAACAAAAGTAGCACAAATAATATGCGCTAAGAAATCATTCATCATCATACATCATCTGTGACGTACCGATAATGCAATTGATAATGCCGCAAATAAACCTGTAATATTCACACCTCAGTCCTAATCACGAATGATATAGGGTGCTTCTAGTAATTTTTCACAATATACCTAATCAGAGAATGTACCTACAATAACTTCCGCATATCTAAATTACTGAAATGAATGTCAACTGTCAACTAACGAGAAGTGAATGTAACAATACATAAAACTGAACTTGCATATATCGCGATTAATCAGAAAAGAGACGGCAGTTGGATTTTTGTTTATACGAAAATGCCGAGCAAGGAACAATGCAGTTTAGTAGCCGCAAGGAGCTTGCAAGGAGCCAATTTTATAAGAGTATTTTGAGACAGAACGTGAAAATAATAGGCCATTATTACCTTTGACTGCTGTTAGAGAAAAATTGGGAATGTTATTTATGACATGTACAAAATAAGTAAGTACAGGGTAAGTCTCTTAAGATTGACACCCCCCTTATCTCACTTATCCTTTGCCGATTTAACTCATTCAAAAAAACGCGGTTTTTGATGAATTTTTATAATCTGAGCACGGATATTCGTAGATATACAGGGTGGAAAATAAAATATGATTTTTTTTAAATGGAACACCTCGTATATTTTTATACCAAAATAATGTCCTTAATTTTCTGAATAAAAAAATATCTAATTGCTATATAATCACTCCACCTGTTCGTGAGATATTACTAAAAACTTATCACATTACGGGTGTCAATTATAAAACAAAAAACATATCAAGATAGCTCTGGAAACAATGCCATTTATTAAGATAATAAATAAATAATATATAGGTGACAATAACAGTAACGAGTAATAACAATAAACAACATAAGCCTAATAAAAACAAATAAAAGTCAATATTAATACAGTAACACAATAGAGTAACACAATTTTATTTATTTACACGTAACGTAATTAAATATTTTCCAAGTAACCACCACCATTCTGAATACACATTTGGCATCGCTTTATAAAATTGCTTCTCACCCTTTGAAATATATCACCATTTTGGTTTAATTCCTCAATTTTTACACGTATGCATTCTTTTAACTCATTCATATTATTAAAAATCCCAGTTTCGTATATATCTTGTTTTATCGTACCCCAGAGAAAAAAATCCATAGGTGTTAAGTCCGGACTTTTAGCGGGCCAATGTATAACACCGTGCCTTCCTATCCAAATAGGATATTTTCTGTTTAGGTATTCGGTGACGTTCCTCGCAGAGTGTGGTGGTGCTCCATCCTGCTGCCAAATAACAGATCTGTTGTCCACTAAATTAATATTATCTAAATAATTTTCAACTGGTTGTTGAAGAATATCCACATAACGTTGTGCATTTAAGGGCCTATTTATAAATACATTACCTACAATAGCATCCTTGTGGATGCCACACAACACGTTTACAGTTTGGTATCCTTGTTTTTCTATTTTTTTTTTACAATATGTGGATTTTCCGCTGCCCAGTAATGTGCATTTTTTTCTGTTAAAAATTCCCGCAGTAGAAAAACTGCTTTGGTCAGTCCAAAAGACGACTTAGAAACTCATCATCTTCCTCTATTCTATCAAGTATGTCTCTGCAGAAGGTTAACCTGTCTTGAAAGTTGTTGTCGTCTAAATATTGAACGGGCAAAATCTATATGGTTTAAAATTATGGCGATGTAATATTTTTATCACACTTCTTTGTGATATATCCAATTCTATTGCTGCGGCATAGGGTGATTTGGATGGATTTTCAGCAAAATATAATAACGCGTTGAGTTCTGTGTCTTCTCCTGTTTTTGTTCTTCGCCTTTCCCTTTTCTTGTCTCTCAGAGATTCGGTATTCCTAAACTTTGCATAAATGTTTTTAAAACTATTTTTGGAAGGAGGTAGCCTTTCTCGAAATAACCTAACATACTCCCTCCGAGCAAGAGACTTATTCTTGTTGCACTGAATATAAATTTCAAGTTACCTACTCTTTTCGCTCTTCCAATGAATATACCATTTTCAAAATAACTTGCTTCTTTACGAACACTACGTATTTTTTACGCTAATATCTAAGAGAGTGAACTACTATCTCACAAAAAACTGGATGACATCTGTCAACAAATAAACAATGCAAATATGCATTGTTTCCAGAGGTATCTTGATGTTCTTATTTTATAATTGACACCCGTAATGTGATAAGTTTTTAGTAATATCTCACGAACAGGTGGAGTTATTATATAACAATTACACATTTTTGGATTCAGAAAATTAAGGACATTTTGGTCTAAAAATATACGGGGTGTTCCATTTAAAAGAATCATGTTTTATTTTCCACCCTGTATATCTTACGATATTTTTAATATCCGTGCTCAGATTATAAAAATTCATCAAAAATCGTGTCTACTCCTTTTTTGAATGAGTTAAATCGGCAAAGGATAAGTGAGATAAGGGGGATGTCAATTTTAAGAGACTTACCCGATACATACCTATATTACAAATTTGGTAATAGCCTCAAGCATTATATCTTAGTAATAGCTATTTATGTAACCAGTTGGGAAAAGTACTATTTTGTGTAATGAGCAGATTTCTGCGGAACGAGCGCTATCTAGTTCCGCAAAAGGATGCGCGTTACACAAACTGACAGACAACAATGTTTGTTGGTAACATGTTTTACAGTTGATGATGTGCATCGGTTTTTGTTTTGAATCTACTATACCTAGGTAGGTAGAAATATTGAGTCAAAATCCTTTACATTTTTTGATATAAATTTATTTCTACTCTGTGTTATGATACATAAAAGTTGCAAGTATAAATATATTCTGTGAATTATGGCTTTGTATTTTATTCAAGTAAGCTTAAAAGAATATTAATGTTGTAACACGCAAATAAAGCCTGTTCTGTCGCATTTTAATTAATGAACGTTAAGTCAGAGAATACTAAACCAACAAGAAGCGAAAGTAAGTGGCGGCTTCTTTGAAATTCATGTCTCCATTTTCAATAACCTTGATTAGTGTGTTTTGACGTTAATACCACCTAGGCAAAGAGAGAAATAGTATACGCGTTTGGATATGTGGTGTACACTGAAAACACTTATTATTGTTTGCGATATTTTTGACATCTATACCACTTATTTCACGCATGCGCAGAAGACAGCGGATCCAGCAGATCCAGTCAGAGTTAAAAATCAACACATGGAAATACACACACGAAACAACCATATTTATCTACGTTTTGGCACTATGTGGTTTATATTTAGCAAACCGCAATATATATTTTAAACTGAAGTAAAATGAATAATGTGAGTCACAATGTTATTTCTTATGAAGTATGAACCGTTTATTTTATTCAAACTGCCAATACATACAAATCCTTATATGCATAATTTTCATCACGGGATACGAAAGAAGGCGGAAATGTGAAAAATTTCATTACGAATCAAGGCCAATTTATTTTCCTCCTAAAATTCCTCTACTAAATTCTTTCCGTGCCAGGAAACCCATCTCGGGCGAAGCTAAATTTCCATTTCTGCAACGGCTCAGGAATAAAAAAACTGTAACAATTTTCAGTGAGACAAATGGCGGTGTGGGGAAAGGAGTCACACGCATAATGCAGGACGACATCGCTCCGCAACGCGTTCCAGGGAGAAGGAAATACTCTGAATTACATTTGAATGACTCCTAGAGACATCCACATGCGGTTTATGGAGGTCGTTTGGCATTATACCCTTCACTTTATAACCCTCTGTGATCAGTGATCACAATAAAATCTACTTAACAGATTTTCTCAACAAGGAGTCACATTATAGTCCCAGTTCTATATGCGTTATGGACAAAACGTGTTTAAATATTCAGATTTCTGATTTTGTGTATATCCTATCCTGACAGAAAATAACAACTAAACCTGTAAATATTACACATAATATAGAAAGTGGCACTTCAGTAGCGGCTCGTGTTATTGCACTGGGGGTGCGCAAGAAAAAAATAAAGAGGCTGAATCCTTTTTCTCCCAGAAAATTTCTTATAAAAAACCTATATACAAAACTTACTAACTACCTATCAAATTTTCCTTTAATTAGTTGTAATAGTTAAAAACTCCTCTCCTCTGATAATTCCTAACACAATTATATCAATACTCAACATTTACTAAAGTTTATAACACACCTACTTATTCCTTAAATGAAAAATCCGTACGTTTATTTTTAATAGATACAAATTGTTCTAAGACGCATCGAAGTTCGGTATTTCAAATCATTCAAGTCGATTGTTCGACATAGAATTTCTAAGAAAGGTCTTTACTCTTTTTAAAGTGGAAAATCAACGCTCAACTTCAGCAGTATTCATTGGGGTCATAATAATTTTAAGAAGTTTAACAAGCACGGAAAATGTGTTCTAATTATTTTTTTTTTAAAATATATCAGTCTACTACAGTGTAGTAGCCTCATGTATTTGTTTGATAATAATATTTAAGTCAGTTACCTATACGGCTCCAATTCTTGTCCATGTTTGGAGTAAAAAATAACAACCATGGAAAACAAAAAAAAAAGACATTCCTGACATTGCATCCACATGTACATTTATTACTATAGTATATACAATAGTAAAATGCCGAGTAAAAGACCTACCTTCTTTTTTTCGTACATGTTTGATTTAAATAAATCTGGTATGGGTCGTCCTAAATTTAAAAATCAGAACCTTAGAATTAAAGTAACAGTGAAAAGTTAACTTTTAAAATGTTATCCACTGAATTAATCACAGTATCACAACTATTTTGACCACTATCACAATCCGAAGTAGTAGGCATGCTTCGTTTCATTACCGAATACGGAAAAATTGTCCAAAGTGCCAGCGATATAAAGCAACTAACTAAAGACCAACCTACTGGATTACTGCAAACGCCCATTTATTCACAACGATTCGAAATTGTCTCTATAGACTTGTTTGGACCTCTTCCAGAAGCACCCATAGGAGAAAAGTGGATTTTCATAGTTGAATACTTCAACGAAGTGGGGAGAAGTCTTCGCACTCCACCGACCAACTTCTGATTAATGCGGTAGTCCTGATAAACAAAATCTTCCTATGCTATGCATTAGCCACAAGGATAACTAGTGATAATCGTGTACAACTAGCCTCAAATATCATGCAACAAGTTTGTTTTTGTTTGAATATTAAACAGTATTTTGCCCCCCTCTATCATTAATCAGCAAATATGGTACAAAGAAAAAATAGATGTCAAACCTTGCCGTATTGGTTGGTTATGGTATATTATCTAAGCTACAGGCAACTGAAAATGTTACAGGATGCCACAACTTTATGAAAGCTGGTTTTGATTGAATCTTACGACGTCAGGCTGAAACGAATCAATATTGTAAAAAATAACATTTAGAAAAAAAAACATTTATACATACGAGATATATATTCATAGCTCTTACACACAGAAAAAGGATTGGATTGACAAAAATCTTTCCAAAAGCCCCAATTTCAAATGTTGATCATAGTCATAGTTCATGCTGGCGGAGAGAAAGAATTTGTCAAAGACGCACTTCTGTTTTTTAGTCAGGTAAATCAATATAATCAATTGTTATTATATTTCCAAATAGACCATAGTTAAACGCCTCCACTTTCAGTGGCTCACACAATCCATAATGTAACCGTACCCATTAATCCACGATCCACGTGCTTAGTTTACATAATCAACCTATTTAACTTGGGTAATTTTTTAAAAGTCCCTATTATAATTACGGCGGTATGGTAATATGGGCATTTAGTATCTGTTGATATTCCTTTTATAGTCCAAGTGTGGAGATACACGAGTGCCAATAACTTATGTATCTAAACACACATTGTACATAAAGTGAGGTATTTCCTGCGACCCAAGTGAGTCAACCACTTGAAACAGATCATCATTTAACACAAACACTTTTTCCAGATACATGGAACAGTTTCCTCTTACAAGTATCCACAAACAAAGGGAGATTTTCGTACGTCCAAATTGCTATTCTAACTAATGAATGCAGCAATGGGTGAGCAATGAGGTGTAACACCAGGGCCGAAGTAAGCCCTTTGGATTCCTTTGGCCCATCTTCTATCTCTATAACACTTGTTCAAACAATGTAGAATAAAAGACAACTTGTGGCTGTAAGTTACGTACGTTATGTGATTTGGCCCCATTTTTGTTATTTAACATGATGAACTCACATATAGCCACTATACAAATATTTAGGTGATTATCTGAGGAAAAGTCTATATGGACATGTGTCCGCAGCGGCATAATTATTTTCTACAGGGTGTTTAATTGTTAAACTTTTCTAAATCGTATTTTTTTAATATCTCGGAAAGTACTTCAGATATTAATTTCAATTTTGGTATGTATTAATACGATATCAAACCACATAGTTAGACACGTTATTTTATGTCCCTACCAGTGGCATATATGTCGACTTATATGTGCTGCAAAAAAATGGTAAGCCACAGACATTTTTCCATGTGGATATTTTTTTCTGGTCTAACCTGGTCAATTATACACATAAACGGCCCCTTGCGTTTTCCGGTCAGGCGCACAGATCTTGAAGGAAACAATTTAATGAAAGTTGAAACTAAGTATTATTGTGGTTTAACGTACTATTAACACATACCAAAATTGTACATACGAGTAATATCTAAAGCAATTTCTGAGATATTTCCAACGATTTCAAAAAATCAACACTGTAGCCAAATTTGTAAGCCGTTGCTAACTTGTCTTCATAAAATGACCTGAGGAATTACACCAGAAATATTAGCAAGTCATTAAGGAACACCCTGCATATAATGATTTATTACGTTATTAACAGTTGCTTTCTTTAAACAGGCAACCCACCGATTCGGGTCATTAATGTGCCATTACGGCTCTTGCTATACTATCTAGAAAATCTATTTACAAAATCCCGAGAGAAGAATAGCACGTGCATAACAGGCAAATCCCTTTTTGTTCTTGTGGCGGTAAACTATTTGCCCCGATGTCTTCCTGCTTACTAGTCTCAAAGGAGCCTTCATGTCTACTCTGTCACACCCCACATAATCTGATTTCTGCAAGTGAGGTAAAAAAGAGAACAATTTCATTAACTCTAAACGTTTCAGCATATATATGTATATATATATATATATATATATATATATATATATATATATATATATATATATATATATATATATATATATATATATATATATATATATATATATATATATATATATTAGCTTTGAAGTTCTTTGCTATTCATATTTATTTTGTGAAAAGTAATCTTGGGTTTGTAGCATTTCATTACATAGAGAAATAGGGAAATAAACGAATAATAAGGAACACACTTACCAGTTGTATATCTGGACATACACACGGAAACGAACCACTTAGAAGTTGTACATTCTTTCACCTTCATTGAGGATCTTCAGAGTGATGTACGATTTGTTCCATTAATTACGATTTGCACTTGCAGCGACATTTTATGACGGAACTCAAATTCTCAGAATACACAA
Organism: Tetropium fuscum; assembly: GCA_964058915.1. NCBI lineage: Eukaryota > Metazoa > Arthropoda > Insecta > Coleoptera > Cerambycidae > Tetropium > Tetropium fuscum. Next base: position 313,430 of record CAXKVY010000932.1, on the reverse strand, counting down.
TCCTAGTCTATTATTTATATTTGTTCTATTTGAACATATTATATATAAAAGCATTAGGCATGCAGTTATCCAGAAGATCTTAAACTTTAAAATGCATAAAATCTTGTAGAATATATTTAAAACAACTACTTTTCCTAGCTATGTGCTAGAAAATATTGAATTAGATATACAATAGAATTCTGAAGCATTCAAAGAGGGAGTAATACAGAAATTGCTTGCTTAGTCAAAACTAAACCTATTTGTTGAATCTTATGTATTAGTTGTTTTTTTGAAAATTCGAAAAAAATCCAATTTTCACCCTGGAATATATAAATATATTCCAGGGTGAAAATTGGATTTTTAGCTTTGAAGTTCTTTGCTATTCATATTTGTTTTGTGAAAAATAATCTTGGGTTTGTAGCATTTCATTACGTAACACACACAATTACAAACTAAAACCCAGTATAGCAAATAACAATTAATTGAGACAAATAATGCGATAATGAACAACACATAGCGAGGGCAATTAATATTAATATTTTTATAATAAAATGTTATTATAAAAAGAAATCAAGAGATCAGGAAAACAAAATGGGTGGAAACCAAGGAAGAAAATAATAATTCAAAAAGAAGGAAAGTGGATTCCAGGGAGACAAATCTTATTTTTCTCATTTTAAAGGAGATTGCGGATAGAAATTACGGGAGAAGAGGATTAAAAGAATTGTTGAGTTGCAGAGAAACGGGGGAAACAGATAGACGGGGTATGCTGAAAAATAATAACAATTAGCCGGGCAAGAGCAAAGTTGAAATAGAGCTCATAGATATAAGATTTTTAATGAAATCAATTCGGACTTAATCACAATTTACTAAAATTCTACTAATGTCCTAAATGTCAAAAATTTTATATTAGGTTAAGTAGCGGATAGATTTTTACAATAGTTCATTTACTATCATTTTCTTTTCTCCACCACATTACAATATTCTATTTTAGTCATATATATCTATAGTATCGTAATCATCAAATTTGTTTTAAATAAATGTGTTAAATTGATGATTCAGTAATTGACGGTCCAGTAGCGTCCGACTGGACTGGCTTGGTGCGAAGTAGAAAATAGTGTTTTCATTTGATCTTTATAATTGATTGCTACCAACCCAAGATTACTTCTTACGTAATAAATATTAATATCAAAGAACTAAAAAACTAATAAATATATTCAGGGTGAAAATTGGAATTTTTTCGAAATTAAAAAATAATTTTCTATTTGATTTTGATGTAAATATGCTTTCCTGTCTCCTACACATGTATTGCCTGCATATTGTGGAAATAAAGACTATCTATCTATATTTTCCACCTTGTTTTCATGCTCAATAATAGGTACTAAACCATCAGAGAGTGGAGACGCGTCATGTTGCCTATAGTAATCTCCGGTATAAAAGTTAATTGGAGGACCAGCTGGTCGTGATAGTAACTGTTTACGGAGTACCAGGGTGCGGGCCCCGCTGACCCAAAAAGAAATCTGATTAAAGTATATAGGGATAAATGTTCTCGTTAAGTACAACTGACACAGTCCCGATGACATAATAGGAAGGATGGAACGAAAGAATTGGGACATAAACAGAAAGTAGGGGTTCTGTTTTCCTTTTCCTCCTTTTCAAGAGTATAACAGTTCCCATTTGGACAATAAATATAGAACTGGATTGAGGCTACTCGCGCAATTTACTATATATCAACTTTACTTTAAGGCGGATGTTACAATACATATATCGAAACGATATAGTGTTTTTAAAAAAATAAGCTCTTTAATACGGCGCGAGGCGCCTTACTGTAATACAAACTTTTAATGTCTGCGTAACGAACCATGATTTGTCGATAATTTCACCCGATAATAATCGGGAAGAGTGATATTTTAATACTACTAACAAATAGTCATGTAGTGAGAACATCAACTAAAAAACAAGATATAAGCATAATTCATAATTTGAAGTTTATTATATTATTATCTGATATTCCTATTATTACTCGTGTAACCCTTTTGCTTCTCATGTATTTTCCGCTGAATTCCAACTGAGCCCTCCAAGTGTTTTAGTGATTGCTACCCCTTTACAGCTACCTCAAGAAAGGCTTCCAGACTAATAAGAACAAAAAAGAGTACGAAGATAACACGGAAAGTTGGGGGGACGATCGCGATGTCGCCGTTCCATCGCGGCCACCGTAGTGCGTGAGAATCTTTCTCGTATTCGGTTTCAAAATGCAGTAGAATCAAACAACGTTTTGCTATCTCGCTCACGTTCTCTCATTTACTTGAAGTTATCGGTAATCCTGCAATAACGATTGGAATACTAAGGTTTCGTGGTAATCTTAGGAACGATCCCCCAAACTAAACGAACTCAATAACTTTCTTGAGATTATAGAGCGTATTGCGGAAAAAACGACCGGGAGTAGAGAAAACTGTTTTAAGGTCTAGTACCTGCTTGCATTCTATATTTTCAATTAGTCTATTTGGAAACGACTGTTTTATTAAATTCCATTAAAAATACAAATTCACACATAAATTTATTCCTGCTCCAGCTGAACCCTTGTGATCTGTCGTTGTCTAATGCATTTCAAACTACCAGCTGATATCTCTCATTACCACTCGGCATCTCTTTGCTGTGACGAATTTGTTGCACTGATGATTTGTTTTCAATTATCTATTTTTATGGCAATATGTGAATTAGTTAGAAAAAGAGTACCAGCATATTTTCGTACCACTACTGTCTGTGCCTCGCGTACTGGAGTACTTCACGCTCATCTTGAAGCCCCTCGATGACGATGCTCGGGCCTGGTTCTGTGGAGACCAGTGTGGATAGGTTCTTCGTCTCGCTCCCCCTTCGTTTTTGATGCGGAACTTTGAAAGCTGCCGCTTGAAGTTTAAACGGTTATGATTCCTGTTCCGAAAAGCTGGAGACTTTTCGATTGGGGTACGTGCTAGTTTCGACAGCGTTGTAGTTTTTCCTGTCTCTCTTTGATCACCGCTTGAAGTTTTTCGCCAAAAAGAAATTAATCGATAGGAGAGTCTTCAATCGTTCTTTTTAGTGCAGGCGTTATAAGGAATCTTCTATGAAGACTTAGGGAATGCTGCACATTAAATATCGCTGAATCAGCTAATTTTGACAAAAGAGGGTTTGTTTCCTCCGTTGGGTGGCAGATGAGTTTATCGATGGTTAAACCCATCGCACTCATGCCCGCCGCCAGTTGATCTTGCACTCTCTGTAGGTACGTGTCATGTTTAATAAGGAATTCCGATAAATATTCCTTAATTTCGGTGTTCAGTTTTGGAGCTAACAAAAATTTGCAATTTAATTGGTGCATGTTTATGTATTATTTATAAGTCCTTGCGTAGCTATTTCTCTACACCTTTTGATGCTAGGCCATTCCAGCGATTAGCAAGTTTCTCATGAACTTCTTGCCCTTCCGGGACTTTTCCGAAAGGGAGTGCTAGTTTCCTAATATAGCCGTAATATCTTGGAATGGCTCTGGCTCATAATTTTGATGTTCCTCCATCTCGGAGGAAGAACTCTCTGTCTGCGAATACTCGGACTCCGACGACGAACCTAATGTGAAGGATAGAAAACAGTATAAGTTTAAATCTGTGTTCAAACACGTTCATTCCCTTAACAATGTACCTCTTTTGGTCCAGAATTTTGTTTGTGTACTGTACACATTGTGGTAATTTCCTATTAAAATACCATAAAAGATGATTGAAAGTACTGGAAAAGTCCTGTATGGAACTTATTTTGTCAACTTCTGCCTGACGGACCTTCCTCAAGTCCTCAATATTCTATGTACAATACGAACCCCCTAATGGGATCAGAAACTTGTAAAAAAACTTAAAATATTTAATCACAATATGACCGCTATGGTATCAGAAATTTGTGAAAAACTTAACACGATCTGTATCCTTGTGAATTCAGAAAAATATATATTAAAATACGGTAATTTGGGCTTAACAATACGAGTCCAGAAGCAATTAGATCTTGCCAACTCGAGCCGAAACATTTTGCTGACTTACCTAAATTTTTAAGTTTAATGTTACTTACTTTTCGAAGTTCCCATTTTAATTTCTTAAATTTTTGTTTCAATTTGTCTTTTGCATTCCTCTTTCTACTGGATTTACCCATATTCAATTTTTAAAACAAAGACACTTCATTAGAAAACGTAGATATTAAGCACTGTTGACGCACCGGTACAACGACAGAAAGTGTAATAAATAAATAAGTGTAAATATGATAGTGTAGATGTAAATATGAAGTGTAATAATGAGGACAGGACTGCGAAGTATAATATCCTGATACATCAGTTTATTGTTTTGCTTACATAATTTCAACATAATAACCCGTCAGGCGTCATGTACAAACAATTAGCACCTATGTGAATTCTAAAAAACATATTAACACGCCCATGGCTGCTTCTCATTATATGGTTATATTGTAAGATTAATTGACTTACCTTAAGGAAAATTAATCTAAATTTTCCGAGCTTGTCCGAAGATATAATTACGTTGTAGTTTCCGTGAAATCTACTCGTCAGCACGAACTTTTTTAGAGTTCCTAAAAGAAATGTATTACTCAATCCTTATCTCTGATCCTCCTGTCGGTCATTCCGTAGAAGTAGTAAATAAGTAGTAAACAGAAACTACAACGTCATTAAATTATATCAAGGACAAGCGAAGGAAATTACTCTCTTTCATTTTCAATCAGACTATAATAGTATGCTGTAAGAAAATACTTATTTTCTCAAATACATATAAAATACTTATGCTTATGCCACACGTAGACCGTAGCTAGACAGTACATCCACAATATTATGTAAGTGTGGTATCAAATATTGTATAATATGCTGATTTGAAGTCTTTCAATCAACGGTTGGACACAAAGGTTTTCATTTCTCCTCACTTATATTTGCCTGAAATGACCTTTGTCATTGTGTTTGGTTTATTATGTACACACGATTCGACAGCCAAAATAATACGGCATTGTTTTCAGGGTATAATAAAAATATAGCACGAACTAAACAATATATAAATACTCAAAAGATTTAGGTATATATACATAATCATAACAATGGCGAAATTATAATACCACCATTGTTTACATCGGCCTTTCTGAAATTTTAATGTAAATTCCCATCAAGTTTTCTTAAACTTGGATTAATTACTAGAAGATTAATTATTGCTAATAATGAATGTAGGCTAACACTATCAATTAAAATGTTGTTTGACTGAACATTTTCCTTTACTTAGGGTGCAGGGTACCTACCCTTGTGTTTTATAAAATGTGTTAGCTAACTTTGACCCAATTTAAGTTTCAAATATGAAATTATTATATTTTTTTGTGCATAAGTTTAAATTTGTACACTATTATTCAGGCAATAAGAAAACTAAATAGCTATTATTTAGCAACTTTGATACGATAGATTCGTTAGTAGATGATTTGAAAAATGTTGGATCATACCAAAATAGTTAACATAACCCTGATAAAGCTGTGTAATCCAGGAATAATAAACAAAAAAAGCGGGTGAGTTGAAAAAAATTGTCACAGCATGAATGTTTGCATGCACATTAGTATTATGACCCTGAATAATGTCTCAAATTTTCTCATCGATATCCTTTCCGCTAGCTGTGTTACGCGAGGTCAAAGGTCGCGAAAAACAGTTTTTCTCGAGAACGGCGACATGTATTGATTGATTGATTGATTTCAAGCAGCTAATATCATTGTGAAGCAGGCAAAAAATGCTGATCACAGCAATAGAACAGTAACATACGAGTACCTACTGCCATTATCGTTGGCGAGGATGTGGACCTGATGGCTGTATTGATTGCGCGAGTTCCTCAGAACAAAATATTGTATTTTCAGAAGCCTGGTAAAGCGAAAGTGAAATCAAAAATGTATTGTTCTCGAAGTTTAGCCTTGTATCCAAAATGTCAGCGCCACAATTTATTTCTCCGCACAATTACTGTGATACGACTTCTGCTCTATTTCGGAAAGGTAAATTAAATATCTGCAAACAATTTGCAAAGAGTGATCATATGATTAATTATGCTGTAGCGTTTACAACAGCTATCAGTACTTCCAATAATATTTTTGAGAATAGCCTACGTTTTCATCTACAAGTATATAAAGCCAAGAAACAAGAATCAATTGATGAATTGCGATATTTTAAATTCATTCAATCGACAAAACATATCACAGTTGTCCAATTGTCTACGCCTCCGTCAACCTCTGCCGCTGCTCAGCAACACTTTCATCGAGTGTATTACCAAGTTCAAGTATGGCTAAGAAATAACGAAATTGATTCTCAGGACTGGGAATGATCATTACAAATAATATCCTAGAGCCAATTACGACTCTGCTCCAAGCTGCTCCAGATGTATTACTCAATACAGTATTTTGTAATTGCAAGAAAGGCTGTGCTTCCAATTGTGGATGTCGGAAAGCAGGATTGAACTGCTCTGTAGTTTGTAGCCAATGTCATGGCAAAACTTGCTCGAACACATATCAACATAACAACAACGTGGAGAATGATGAAGACATCGATTCATCGTCTTTCCTCGTCCAAACTTTGGAGGCAGACGAATTGGTCTCCCATACTGATGAAGAATGTTAATATGACGGCCACCAAATAATATATGCATAAATGTGTAATAAATGCATTCACAATTAAATAAAAACAACAATACATGTATCTATTGAGTTATAATTTTCTTAGACTAATACCTAAAACAGCGGAACTACCAGAACATATATAGATGGTAGGGAAAATATATAGATTCAAGAAAAATAGATGTAATAAGTCTTCAGGTCAATTACAGTATATAGCTTATACAGAAGAGATGTATAATAATTATTGTATAATTCATTGAGAACAGCAGCGGAATCTTTTAATATTGTCTGGAAAAAATGTATTACTATATTCGATGTTACCTGCCCGTTAAAACTAGTATAACAGACATATGTACAAATATTGTATAAATAGACTACACACAAATAAGGAAGTTATTGAAGCAAAAGATCGATTGCACGCGTTTTTCAATATTATTTGAGGTAAAAATGTATTACAGTCTAAGGGTATATAGATTACAAAACAAGTATATAAATGTCTCTTAACCGCGAAGAACAAAAAGAATGTTCTAGGAAAGTGTACAGAAGGCTTCTAACAAGCAGAGAGCCTTATGGGAGTTATGAAAGTGATAAAAAATTAAACAAACCCAGGAAATTGAAAACAACAATCTCGGTCTGTAATATCTGATCAAATGAATAATTAATTCACAAACGTAGGTTGAATAGGGTCGGTCAACTGCAATATTTGGAAATAGGTGTGCGAAATTTAACGATCACAATGGCTAGAAAATGGTTTTTACCTAGGGCGGGGGAGAGATTGAGGATAATTTTGCAAGAGGTTGTGGGGGCTAATCTGAGGCTGTGCAAAATTTGGAAATGGGTGTGCAAAATTTAGAGATTATAATGCCCAGAAAATGGATTTACCTAGGCCGTGGGAGGGGCTGAAGGTAATTTTTCAAGGAACGTTTATAACAGCTGTAAAATATTTACAGCCCCACAAAAGGGGAGGCAACCGTCAATTTAGCCCCCCCATACGTTGGGAAAGGTATGCAAAATACAGGATAGAGTTAGGGTGTGAGAAATTACGATGTATATTTCGGTTTTGTTTCTGACCCACCTGGTTGAATAAGTAGCCGATGTGTGCACCAACAAATAAAAAAAACTCCGAATAACTTTGAGAAATGTTGCAAGGGACTCATCAACTCTATCAACTCGATGTTCAAGAGATCATGCATCAACTACTTTCTCCTCAAATAACATTTGTTATCAATTAGTGTTTCTAATGTGCAGTATTCCCTGAACCTCCAAAAACAGCAAAAGTATTACCATGAGTCAGGTAAAATAGATACCCCGGGTAATTTTAGGTTAAATATTGATCTTGACTTCTTGTTCAGTTCTTGTAGGTACGTGCTCATTGAATTTGGGACTGTGCCTGTGGTCGAAATATACACCTAAATATTTTGAAGGTCTGGAACAGTTGTGCTTGGTAGCATTAATTTCAAGTTTGTTTGCACTAAACCATTTAGTATATTCCTATAGTGTTCTTTTCGTTTCTTGCAGAAGCTCTGTATGTTTGCTTGCTATACTCAGAAAACTGGTATCATCAGCAAACGAGGTTCTATATTTACATGTAGCATTCGAGGAAGCTCATTAATATAAATGACAAATACTACAGGTCCTTTAATGGACCTTTAATGGATATACACCACACGTTATTGTCTTCATTTATGATCTACCTCCTTCCAATGATACACATTTTTGTCTATTTGCTAGGTATACGATTTTATGAACCTTACCTCTTATATCCTATCTCATCAGTTTATCCAATAAAAATGTGACGATGCTCACTATTAAAAACTTGCTGTTTCGGCTTTTTGCTTATCATCGAACACCTTTGTAATTGCTTCAGTCATTTGAACCAGTGCAGTGCCGCATTTATAGATTTCCTGCTAGAAATCCATTCTATTATTCGCAGATTACATTAAATCTTTGTTAAAACTTTAACAGTTGATTTTTCAGGACTTGTTCAAATATTTTATATATGTATTGCTTATAGGAACTCATAACAAGATAGTTATTTTTTATAAATGTCAATTTGAATATAATATAAATAATAATTTCTTGACTGCTCTTATATCTATGATACTAATATTCGAGTAAATAAAGCACTAAAAACTGTTTAACTATCGATTTTTGGAGCAGTAAAAGATGGATCTTAATACGGTTTTTTGCGTTCGATTTGTGAGCGCGTCTATAAACTTTGTGAACTTAATTGATCAATTACTTTTGAAAAAATGCATATCGAAGAGACAATAAATAAAAAATTTACAACTCCGTAAATATTGATGAAAATGTGCTATTTGCTACTCGGAGGTTTTTGGGGTCGCTGATACGAATATCACGACGGTCACTGAACACAAATATCACGACGACACCAGGTATCTCGGAGACCGTTGCCGTCGAGATATTTTTTATTTATTATCTCTTCGAGATGCACTTCTAAAATGTATATTTTTATATGCAAAAATCCATTTTTTCAAAAGCAATTGATCAATTTACCTCACAAAGTTTATAGACGCTCTCAGGAATCGAAACGTTAATATTATATATCAGTCGGTTTATTGATACAATCCCACGATAAACCCTATAATATAATGCACAGTGCTTTTAAATCCTTCGAGTTGCGTAAACAATTTCCTTTTTTTTAAATAAATAACTAGATAGACAACAAAAAGTTTCCATGTACACGTTTAATATGAATTTTATGAGTGCAGACCGTTTCATACCAAAGTGGTTGGGAACTTATATAGGTCGGTGCCTGTACAATAGACGGCACCGCGTTAGCTTAGGTCTTTATGATGCTTTTACCACAGGATCCATACATGTGCATACTGACATGCACGTACAGTCGATGGTGTTTATGGTACAGCCTCATTTCTGTGGAACGTCTGAATAGCTAAAGCAATTACCCGTGAAATGTAATTTATGTCTGCCATGTAAATTTCCTATGCATTGTGCACCAATTAAGCTTGTATTTTTGTTACATTGTCTATCTCTAATAAAATACCTATGTATAATTTTTAATAAATAATAAAACGGAGTTAAATTTAAAAAAACGTCCATGTAATCCTGAGATAAACACACATCAAAGTGCCAGTATATTTTGTGTTCGCCTGCAGTTTAAATAAAGGGAACATTAACAGCTTGAAATAAAACATTATTCTTATCCATGTATTAGGCTCATTATGTCTCCTTACTCTGATTAAAATAAATGATCTTGTAATTCCCTGAACAATACCGAAGTTTAAAATAAATGTAGCGCAATGTACTGCAGTAAATAAGGGCTCTTATCTTAGTTCCTAAGAGAGAAATCAGCGGAGCACACTTTTTCGCTGAAGCGCCTCTCGACTTAACATTTGTATTGGGATTCAGGATTCAGCTCATTTTTATTTTTTGTTTCAGACTGAGTTATCTCACAACTTGCAACAGTTGTCCGAGCGAGCACGATCTACCACGGAATTCATCCAACGTCTCAAAGGAATGAGCGATAAAGTTAATGTAAGTAACAAATTGTTTTTTACCTTTAGCTTTTACCTGGCTACATGACGAATTAATAGTACCTTTTTACTGGAAAACGTGTCCCTGTGCAGTGTGGTAGAATTCATAATGCCCGATAAAAATTCTTAGTCTATGAATGATTTGATTTATACCAAAGATTTTTTATACGATTAATTTATGCTGTGTACCTATGTTTATGTAATAGTAGATAGTTGAAGTGTCGCGCAGAACATATAGGCCAACCTACAAAGGTTTTTTAAGGCATTACAAACATAATAGGTAACGAACTGCGCAAACTTTTAAAGTAGGTATAATACATAGATGAGACCGTATATAAATTAAACGGCTGATGCGGTGGGGGATTATATTACTGTAGTTACTTCTATTGCTACCTAATTATAATGATTAATTACTAGTTATTACCCAAAATAAGTCACTCGCTTTGCGTAAGTTGTCACTATTGTGCTGTCACCAGGCACCTGTCTCCTGTGTCGACTCGTTATCAAACAAAAATCACATGAGTACCCAACATACATCTCTCAATATCATCATGCAACTTAGCATATTGACCGCAGCCATTTAATTATATATTGTAATTATTATACATTTCTATTATTGACTTAACATATTGACCACAGCCAATTAATTCTATATCATACATTTCTACTATTAAAATGGCCCACTGTAATAGACAATTTCAGACTGTGTCACCGCACCTAACAGCCATCTAACGGGGTGATCTGCCCACGTCGTTGCACCGCAAGGCATGTAACATTAATTCAGCATCATATATATTACATATACATAAATATCTGCCCTACAATTGTTATAACAAAAAAAAATCAAAAATCGTTTTTTGAGTTTCTAGCAATAATTACAAGTGCAATCATTTGGACTACAATACAAAACTTGTTTAGAGAATCGAGGAACCTACAACATAAGCTCTACTGAAACTCTCTAGCTGCATTTTCAGACGACAAAAATGAGCGTTTTATTGAAAAATCGTAACTTTTACTATTTTTAATTTGTACAAAGACCTGGAACTAGAGGTGCCGCGAGACGAGACGAGATACGGCCGTGTCTCGTCTCGTCTCGAAATTTCGAGATAAAATTTTCCGAGACGAGACGAGACAGGGTCGAGACGAGACGAGACAAGGTCCGGCCCCTTTCTCCTCTACAAATATTTTTTTACGTACGTCTAAGGTCTTCAAACTACGTTCGTTTGATAGCAAATTTAATTTGCAAACTTTTATGTTACTTGGATTTTTTTTATTTAAAGCTGAATTTTTTAGATATTTTACATTTTCTTAGTCAATGTCAGCAGTTTTTGCCGTAAATCAACACAAAATAGCCTTCAAATTAAATTCCTCAAATTAATTAAATATTTTGTAAACAATCGTCGAGGTGACTGCAAAATCTTCCGCCAAAAAAAGAAAATTTTCAGTTTCAAAATCAATGAACATTTCTTTGGAGGTTCCAAAGAAAAGAAGTTGCTTCTTTGATATAAATAAAAGTAAAGAAGTTATTGCACCCACTCCCAAGAAATATTTGAAGTAATTTATCCACACATTTCAAAGATGGCAAGAGACCTATTAAGTATTACCGCAACAAGTGTTCCTTCAGAACGTCTTTTTTCAAAAGCTGGATTAGTAGTCACTAAACTTCGGAATCGACTTAATGCGGAGTCAGCTCGTTCATTATTATGTCTGAATTCATGGTACACTTGTACCTTAAAATATAAGCTGAACATTGATTAGTGAAACTTACCTATAACTATACTTACCCTATGCTGTGATGTGATAAGTCGTGTAATGTGACCTAAAAATTCTCACATTTCTCACTAAAATGTTATATTTATCTTATGTATCTTTAGTTTAAAGTGTAATGATTCAAGATTTTTTTTAGTTACCTCTTTTTACCTATTATGTGATTTTCACACTTACAACGTTAATGTTATATTTATTTTCAGTTTAGAGTTTTTCATTTATTTTGTTTATTATAGAATACATTTATTTGGATTGTTTTTTACTGTTTATTCTCTCTAATGTATGCATGTATGTACTCTGAAACACCATGCAGTTTTTTAATATTGATTTTATATTTTAATTTAAGTTTTATTTTAACAATTTATAGGCACGTATTACCAGCTCATACCCTATGATGCTGTTTTTTGTTAGTTTGGAAGTCAAAAAATAATTACTAAAATTTAAATGCTATTATTATCATTATTTTGAAGCGTTTTAAGTCATTAAAATATTTCGAGATGTCTCGTCTCGTCTCGTCTTGTCTCGAAGGGTTTTATCTCGTCTCGTCTCGTCTCGAAATTCGAGACAAAACGCTCTCGAGACGAGACAAAAATGCTTCGAGACGAGACGTCTCGTGTCTCGCGGCACCTCTACCTGGAACTGTTGGACCGGTAGTTTTGCTACAATTGCCAACTATTTTTTTTAACACTTTATGCAGGTAATCAACCTTGCTCGTACGGTGGTCCGATCGTGATTTTTACAACGGTTTTGGAAACCTCGATGCGTAAAATAACGTACGCCCGTAATACCAAAGCTAACGTAAACGTGAAAATCACAGCTCTACGCATGAGTAACTGTCAGTCTCTGCGTTTACGCTAACGTTGTGATGCGCACATTGAACTTAGAAAGTAAATACTTCATTAATTACAGCCGAACGCTTAATCAATAAAATAAATAAATAAATAAAACAAATAAAATTTAAGTGTCTGTAATGTCGAAATAACGGTTTTTTACTAAATGCATTTGATAGTAATAACGGTAATTATAACAAAAAAACAATTTTTAAATTTTTGTGTCTGTTCCGGCTAATCTCTGAAATGGCTGGATCAATTTTAACGGGACTTTCACTAGCAGATAGCTGATGTTATAAGGAGTAACTTAGGCTACTTTTATTTTAGAAGAAGAATTAAGGTTCCGCGAAAAAAAATTAAAATCCATGAAATTGTGAACAAAATCCGATTCAAATAGGGTATATAAAAGTATATATCCAATATAAAAACTAATAAATAATTCATTATAGGCGCCTCCCACGACTTAATATCACAAAGGCTGCCTGTCGCGAGGGCTCAGAACCCGCGTATAATTCGCGCGGACGAAGTCGCGAGTGAAAGCTAGTACAAACTATAACGCGATGGAATCGGGTGGAATCGCAGTCGGTTGGTTAGTAAGATGGACATCACTGACCTTGTAGTTGGAAAGTATTACCTATGCATTTGATTTCGGCGATTTTGATCGGCTTTATTGTAAATACAATTTTACAAAAAAATAAATACACATAAAATAAATGAATGAGAAAGAAACATGAGGTAAATATATTGCCAATAGCAATACCACCACATTTAGGCGACGTCTAGCCTAAACTTAAAAGGTACATTTACATTTTAAAGTTAAGTACTTATACTTTAAAAAAATAGTCTTTGCAAAAAAAGGAGAAAGTAAAGCATAAATTAATTATATAACTGTTAACTTAAGAATGTTTAGCAGTTAGAAAGGCGGATGATGAACAGGTTATTCACAATGGGTTGTAATATGGGTGGTAATATGGCCATTACTGCTCTGGTAATTGGAAAGTACGTCGTTGTTAAATTTTACTTCCCGACCTTCATTTCATTTTAAATTAGGTAATAAGCGTTAGCAATGAATTAGGTTTTATTCGCAATAGGTTATAATATGGATTACTGTCTCTTATATAGTTGGAAAGTACGTCATTATTAAGTTTTACTTTCCCCACCGGCACTGGTACATTTGATTTCAAATGTTTTAATAAGAGTTTGTTATTCACAATCGGTTAGCAATATTGCAATTACTGACTCTTGTTGTTGGAAAATACGTCATTGTTTCACTTCCAACACCTATGCATTTGATTTTAAATTATTATGTAATGAGAGTTTCGTATAAATTAGGGTTTATTCACAATCGGTTAGTAATATGGCCATTACTGCTCGTAATTAGAAAGTATGTCATTGTTATGCTTTATTTCCCACACTGTGCATTTGATTTTAAATTATGTAATGAGAGTTGCATATGGATTAGCTTTTATTCACAATCAGTTATTAATATAATATGACCATTACTGACCCTTGTAGGTGGCAAGTACGTCGTTGTTAAGTTTTTCTTCCCGACCTGTGCATTTGATTTTCCTTACCGTTTTAATACCGTTTCACTTCCTGCCCTGTGTATTTGATTTTTAATTATGTAACCAAAATTAGGTATGGATTAGGTTTTATTCGAAATCGGTTAGTAATATGGCCATGACTGCCATCTTGTAGTGGAAAAGTACGTCAATATTAAGTTTTACTTCCCGACCTGTGCATTTTAAATTATGTGAGTTGGTAATGAATTAGGTTTACTTCATTCACAATCGGTTAGTAATATGGCCATTGCTGGCTATTGTAGTTGTAAAGTACGTCATTGTTAAGTTACACTTCCCGACCTATGTTTATGAGTTTAAATTATGTAGAGAGTTGAATTAGGGTTAAATCACAATCGGTTGGAAAGTACGTCATTGTTTTACTTCCCGAGCTGTGTATTTGATTTTAAATTACGTACTAAGAGTTAGGTGTTCCGGCAGAGTTCTTCACTTCTGCAAAATATACGTCTTATACCCCTCGTAAACTACAACTTTCCGCTGCTCATCAAGACACAGGCATTAAACATGGTTAAATGGCGGCTTTTCGCTCTACTTCTTCGCACGTCATATCCCCGTAGTGGTTTTTTTATCAACATGAAACCTCGAAGTTTCCTGTTGTTATAGAGGCGATTTAATTGGGTGTGGAGCTTGGGAGGCGATGAGCAAACAGAAAAAGGCCATCAGTCAAAACGAGCGGCCAGCGAGAACGCGGGCTGCATTAGAAAGTGGCACATTATTTCCGGAGCCCTACTACTTTGTCCGAAAACTTTATTCAGGCTGGATCGATAGTGTCTTTAATTAAATATTACCCGTTCCGGTTTATGCAACACAGACCGGATAATTGTGAAACCGAACTGGCTTTGGAGCCGAATATCAATAACTCCAGGGCTTATAAAATTTATGTTGTCTTTTGTTTTCGACCAATCGCCGATCTCTGGCTCGGAAATTTAATAATTATTTACTAAAGAAAATGGGACTCGTTTTAGGTATAATTTATTTGTTACTATTCGTCCTACCAATAATTCATGCAATATACACTGCAGTACTATTTTTTTTGCACGATCAAGCTTTTTTGTTCAGTTACCTTGTTTGTTTCAACGACGGATGCGCTTACTGGCCGAAAAGGCTAAGAAAACTGTAAGTAACAGTTACCGTTCTAGAACGGCAAGTAATTATATAATTGTCAAAATAGACATTTTTAGCATTGATTTGAAATGGAGTTTATAGAATTCAGTTGAAAATTTAATTGAATTATGTTAATTCATTAGACTCTGGGCACTTTAGAAGATGGATTTTAACGCATTTACTTTTAATAAAACAAAATTCCCTCCAATGTTAATACTTCTCTAAAACTTATTAAGTCCCTAACAATTATTAAAAAGATGTATTTTTAATCTATTATCTATTTATTGATGTTAAAAGTAAAAATGTGCAGTGAGACCATGTTTTTTTTATGCATCCCCATGATATGGATATCAAATGAAGGGGTTTATGGGGAAAAAATTCAAAATGGCGGGAAAACAAGACGACCGCTGTACCAATTCTAAAGAGTTATAACTCTACAAGGGTTAGGGAGATAGTTGGTGGTGCTCGAACAAATGTTGTAGGGACCAACAAGGGTCAATTGTAAAATAAAATTTTCAAGATGGTAGATATAAGATGGCGAGAAAAAACTTATTTGCTCCGTCTGAAATTTTGTTATCCCGGGGTTTTTGAAGGACCCGATTACGATTTTGGGGTCGAATTGTTCGGGTCAAATCTTGCAACTGAATTTTAATAAAAGTACGCCTGGGTTGGCCTCATACTATGACTTGTGTAATTTGGCGAGATGGGCGTCAATAGTAGTGGTTTGCAACAATGACGTATTAAATGGAATTAGCAGACTTGGTAACATGTCCAGCGATAACTAGAAAATAAATTGAGTAATAGTAAGAAAACATTTTTAAAAACAAGCTTTTATTTAAATGCTCTAAAAAGAAGAAAATAAACTTTAAATTAAATTAAACCCAGCAATTTAATACATTAACAATTTTTATGATAAAAATCTTGTCACGAGGCTTACCTATGTAGATAAACAAGAATACAAAGTGTAACTTGATATTGACATAAATAATTCTAAGAAAAAATAATACGTTTTTAAAAATAGGAAAATCTCGCGACAAGCTTTTATATCATAAATTGTGTAATGTAATAAATTGATGGGTTTAATTTAATATAAAGTTTATTTTATTCATTTTAGAGCATTTAAATAAAAGCTTGTTTTTAAAAATGTTTTTTTACTATTAATGTATTGACATTATATAAAATATATTTTCGCAGGGGGGAGTATGAAAAAATTAATAGGTATCTATAACTTCGTTTTCATTTACTGCGATCGTGCAAACGGTAAATTACCCTTACCGTTCTTAATACTTAATATACTATTTATTCATTACAGTTGGTACTATTTTTTATTTGTTGAATTATGTAGAACTAATTCTATCTGGCCACCTTGTTTAATTGGGGTAAGCCCCAGAAGACCTTATAATAAGCGTTTACGAACTAGCCATTTGATGGGTGCTCAAATGACTAACGTCCAATACGTGTATTGACTGCAATTGGTTCATAATACGGAGAAAGGAAAGGGAATGCGGATTTATTAGGGTCCAAACCATAAAAACTGATAGTAATTCTGAGCTCATACTTAATTTTAATGAATATATTATTGTTAACCTCCAGTACTCGCGGCAGCTTTTGTTAATAGAGTTCTCGCTTCGATTATCCAAATACCCCAGTTTAGAAAGATTTACAGAAAAATTGACATTTAAATTCATTGCAATTTAAATACTTAAAATAGTTATTTACGTAACTAGTTATGAAAAGACTATTTTAATTGACGAATGTAATATTAAAATTTGCCAAAACGAGCGACCGCTTGGAAAATTACATGAGTCAAATAAAATCACTCTTTTCATAAAGTGTTAAGTACAAATTTTTTTCTAATCCCGCTTTAAAATAGAAATTGAAATATAAATCAGGTACGTAAAAAAATCATTTTTGTCCAACTCGCACAAAATTAAAGAAATAGGTGAAATAGAAAAAGAAATAGGTGAAACTAGATGATTTTTTTACAGGTGTTTGTTTTGAGGTCAATATTTATGTATAATTCGAATAAAATTATGCCGTTTGAACTTTTCCACTACGTCGTCACCGTGTTTTAACGTTACCTTCATTTTTGCAATTGGATCTTTTAAACGTTCTTCAAGAAGTTGCATTGTTTGACCAATGTAGACTTCATCACATTGTTTATATGGAATTTCATATATACAGTGTGTAGTTTTTTCAAATGGATTTTTGTCTTTCAATGTTGTGTAAAGGAATTTTAAGTTGTTTGTATTTTTGTGTGCTGTGTGAATATCATATGTTTCTAAAATGTTTGAAATATTTTCTGATAGTTGTGGTATATATATATGATAAGGCAATATATGTTTTATGAGTATTAGTTGTATCGTTTAGTGGTGGTTGAGAATTGTAGTATTTGTGAATTCTGTTTTCGAAAATTTTGTTGATTAGAGAAAAAGGATAGTTATTATTTATTTATCCTGATTTACATAAGAATAATTTTTTTAGGTGGTTGTTCGCGAGTCGATAGAGGGTGCATTTTAGACATCTTAGGCATTGCTCTTTCTCCGACTATAAATGGTTCGTCGTTTAAATTGGTTAATCCAGTGCATTTTGATTGAGTCACGGCTAGGGAAACATAGTTAGATACGGCAACGTCGCTAAAAAAATTTCCGCGATTGTATAATATAAATATTTATCTTTTATAGCTTACAGTTTTTTTGTAGATTATAGATAGCTATACATTTTTCACACTTACGTTTAAAAAATCCACTAGGTAATTAATATCTCCAACACTTTTTTAACATGGGAGACACAGAATTGATTATTATAAACTGTATTATTACATACTCAATGGATTTACAGGTGCAAATCCGATAAGATAGCCATGGTCATTCACCAAAACCTCCACCAGGAAGGAGTATTAGCTCTCTGAGTAGTTGTTACCTGTAAATCCATTCAGTATGTAGTTTAGCCTACTTTTGGATAGGGTCGCTGCTCTAGGTGCCTGCATTGCAGGACGCTGCTTGTCACAAGACATTACTTAGTAATATCTGATGGGTACCTAGTAGACTCATCAACTGACCTCTAGAGGGGTCTGGTTATCCCTCGCTTGCACTCTACTGCTTGGTCTACTTGACTGTTTTGATAGTTTTGGTCACTCATTAATTCCTCTACCTACGGTGTACTGATGAGAGCCAACAGCTCGAAACTAGTCTACACCTGGTGGAGGTTTTGGTGATTGATCATCGCTATCTTATCGGATTTGCAGGTGTAATTCATTAGGAAGGAGTATTAGCTCTCTGAGTAGTCGTTACCTGTAAATCCATTCAGTATGTAGTTTAGCCTACTTTTGGCTAGGGTCGCTGCTCTAGATGCCTGCATTGCAGGAAGCTGCTTGTCACAAGACATTACTTAGTAATGTCTGATGAGTAGTAGCAACTGACCGTTAGAGGGGTCTGGTTATCCCTCGCTTGCACTGTATTATTAGAATTTCATTTTTTTTTTCAGGAAAATTGTGAAGAATTCGAATCGCTAGTGTCAGCTCAATGTGACGCCCTCATCCAAGCAATCCACAACAGAAGGACACAACTACTCGAATGTATACGGCAAGATAAGGAAATGCGTGTTCGGGCTCTGAAGGACCAAGTCGTAACATGCACACAAAGATTGCAACAAACCACTGCCCTCCTGCAATTCTGCATAGAAGCTTTGAAGGAAACGGATAGCTCGGCATTCTTACAGGTTAGTATTTTCATTTTCAGCTGTATTTCATGACCTTTCCATGGCCTATGTGTTTGTTTAGATGTGTCTGTCACTTTTCAAGTACTACGGATATTGCGTACACCTAAGCATTAAAATTAGAATTTTTGGTAAACCAGTGAAACTATTTTCACAAAATTTGGTGTCCCCGTAGTTGTTCTCTGTGTCTTGTATCTATATCCGCTATTCGATTCGATGTCTTGCGGGTAATGTATAAATAAGTAAGTACTAAAACGAAAAAATATCGACCGATGTAAATTTTGTTAAATCTACTAATGGTAGCAATTTTCTGTCTCTTCTCAATCAATATCTCATTGAATTTCTGAAGAAATTTAATCACAAATTGCTGACTATTTCCTACATGAAAATTTGAAATGAATATTATGATGAAATCCTTCTCTCTTTTATGGGCGCCAGTTCTATGAACACTAATTTTTATTTTATTAGAAGGATCACTTGAGACATGAGCACTCTTTAGTCCTAGAGGGGGTCCAATTAGGTCTATGAAAAATTTCTTTGCAAGGTTATTTGTAAAATGAAGTTACTTTTTCAAAATAGTGATTTTATGGTATTGTAATATTTTATTAAATTAATTAAATCTTAGAGAAGATCAAATGTAGTAGTCTTAAATTGTTTCCTGAACAATTTTTTTAAAAGAACAAGAAAGAAGAAGTTGATTGGATACGACTACGTTTATTGTCATATATGGATAATAATATAATAAGCGAATCTGGAAATCCTATTTCTACCCTATGACAAACCTACGCAACTTATAGCTATTACATGGGAGCAAGTCTTCTATCACAATGTTTCTTAAAACTAGCAAAATTTGAAATTATTTATTACCTTTAAAATTATGTTAATCCTTTTGTCACCACGCACAAAAACTTGATGTTCACTGGTACGTACCCGAACTAACAAATGCTGCTGGGTTCTGGTGGTAGTGTCATCTATCAGAATGTCGCCGTACTACCTCTGGAATGCTGCTTTCTCCGTTGGAACTCTGTCTTGGGATTTATTCACTCTCAAGCCTTTAGCTTACTGCTTCTGTATAAGAAGATTGCAAATCTTCTTATCACTTTAATTTATTGTGAAAATTATTTCTTTTTCTTTTTATATTACTCGCAAATCTCTTCTACGGCTGGGACGCTACCAAGCCTTCCACTTTTTACTTGTTTAATACGATGAAAACACTTAATTTTGCAGTTATTTCTGCTTCCTTAACCTTTACACTGATTTCTTGCTTATTTAGCACAAATTTAATATTATTATTTTAGATTTACTATTAATTTATAACAAGTTTTATGAAAATAGGAGCGTGGCTGTTGCCTCATCGAACGCCTTAGCTCGACTCTTTCTTAGTTGTTGATTGTTACTACGGATGTGCCGTATGAAAACTTTGCACTTCCTGGTTACCTTATTTCTTTCTTGTTATGATCTGGCCAATCAGATTGCCTCATAATATATAATTTACTTAATTTTACTTAAAACTCTTACAATTTGATTTTCACTTTATATAATTTCGAATTCTAAACACTACTATACGATCAGATTCACTTTCTGTTGTGTAACTTCAATTTATGTGTGAGGCGTTGCCTCGACATAGCTAGTTCGTAGCTATAAATCTCGAACCCTGTTTTTACATTGATGCTCTCGCATCTTTTAATCTAGACATAGTTTATTAGTGCTCGATACTCTATAATTATTATTGTGACTTGTCTATTGTAATTATGCTTGAATCAGATTTTGGCGCCGATTAACTTAGTTACAATGATATTACATTTTGGCCAATCAGGCGCGGAGCTGGTTGCTATAATGTATACGTTGGTCAGAGGTTCGTACGTGTATTTGCGCATGTGTGCTTGCGCTTATATGGTAGTCTGTGCGATAGTTATTGATTACTGATTTAATTTAATTTTTAATTTGATGTATTTACTGAATTTGATTACTGATTTAAGTTCTGTATTTTCTTTATATATATATATATATATATATATATATATATATATATATATATATATATATGACGGAAAAAAAAAATTGGTTATTTTAGTGAGGCGTTACGACATCTGACATTTAATATATTTTTTATATAATGGGCTTTAGAATAATGAATAGAAAGGGGTGAATTCTATTTCTAGAATGATTGTGATGATAATTCCCCTTTCGATAATTACGGAGCTTTATTTCCTTCCATTGAATTTATTTGTAGAAATGCTCGAGTATTTCTATTGCTACTATAATTAGATGGGGAAAATTCATCTTATAAACTCGATACTAATTAATTCTAGCGTTTTCCTAAGATAGGCTTAAGTTTGTATCATCAATTCGCTTTGAAAAGGGAAGACGTATTATGTGTAAACGTTATCATTTCGTAAGTAAACACAAACTCTACAGTGATTGAAGTAATTCCGTTAGCGTTTGCTAACTGCTTGAGTATATTTGAAATGCCTCTGTGTATATTTTTATACATTCTAAGGGAAAATCGATACGATAACCGGGAGAATTTAGGTATATATGAATCATAATAATGAACAGGTAAAATACCCAATTATAGGAAACATAGAATAGAATAAATAGGCTTTATTGACTTGTCATATACAGAAAGGTTGTACATTTATGGCCATAACATTGAAGAAAAAAATAAAAAGTACA
This sequence comes from Tetropium fuscum, assembly GCA_964058915.1. Lineage (NCBI taxonomy): Eukaryota > Metazoa > Arthropoda > Insecta > Coleoptera > Cerambycidae > Tetropium > Tetropium fuscum. The sequence continues at coordinate 291,620 of CAXKVY010000932.1, read as the reverse complement.
TACAAAAAAGTAAGATAAAATAAAAACATAAAATCATCAATGGAACAAAAACACTGGGAAAGTATTTTTTTGTGAATGTGTGAAATTCTTTATGAGACATATGGTTTACTTGATCATGTTTAAAATAATTCCTGAAATTATTATACAGGCTAGTGGGTAACTTGTTGTTCTTGGTTAGATTAATGCCAGAGAATGGTACCAAAACATTACCCGCTTGCGTGGTATTGTATTGATGCATGTCAGAGTGTATTAAGAATTTAGACAGATTTTTATGGACAAGCATCGGCGACTCCAACCAGGACCTCCGTAAGACAGGCCGGTGACAAGAATTTGTGACGTCACGATACTGGTCCCGTCACGGCATGGCGTAATATACAATATACAGAGGTTTTTATGAGTAAAACTGAATATATTTGAAAACAAACTGTTACTCCTCCATAAAGCAATTCCATGGGACATACGACTGTGAGAAATATACAATTTTCATTGTGTTATTGTCAACGAAAGGTCGTATCTGCCTCATAACAAATATTTGGGACGAGAGTTTAGAGCAAAATTATCAATGTGAGATACCCAGTTTAAACTAGTATCAAGTGTAACTCCAAGTAAGATACTGTTTTAGATTGTGACCAGTTATCCGAGGTAAAGGTTAGGTTTTGCGTTTTAGACACATTAAGTTTTAATATATTAGTTGAAAACCTAGCTTCAGCTGCGCTTAGATTATCCATACTCAAGTTCACGTCACCTCGGTGGTATCACCAACAAATAAAATACACTTGCTATTTTGAATATTGACTGGCAAATCATTTACCCACAGTAGTGGGCCTAATACGGATCCTTAAGGATCCGTATTAGGCCCACTCCATTAAAGGTTGAAAGCATATGAGATTCGATATTGTTGACATACTGCTGCCTCCGAGTCAAATAAGAGCCAAGAAGGTTTATTGCATTGTGCGAATACCATAATACTCAAGTTTCTGCAACAAGATGTCAATTTTGACGCAATCAAACGTTTTAGTAAGGCCACACAATGTGCCGTGCATTGCGGTACCTTCATCAGTGGCCTCCACCACGTCATATAGAACGGCTAGAAGAGCATTGGTAGTGGAAAAGGCCTTCCTAAATCCAAATTGTAATGGGGACAAGATATATTTATTCTCTAAATATGAAAATAGTTTCAGGACATCAAGCTACGTTCTTCTTCTATAAACTTATTAAACATATATATGTACCTACCGTTAGAAAATAATTAATAATAAAAATGGTATTATCGTCTTGTAGATCTTTGTTGAAGAGGCATTCTTATTTACATATTTACTAATTCATGTGTTAGGTATATATAATATATACCTATTATCAAAAATAAAAAAAATATTTATTGGAATTTTGTGTTTGAGGTTGGTAATAATTGCCGTACAAAATCGTCATTGAAGTTCAGATTCATGTTAAGCACCATTGAAAACAGTACACAAGCCAATAAAAAAATGTTCCCTATTTTTTGCAAGGTCGCTTTTGTTATGCCTCACCATATGATTGACTATATACTATATAATAATAATAATAATAATAATCGTTTTTATTATAACCCAAATTACAATTACGTTATTTAATTTATTACAATTATATACAGTTGGGGTATAAAGGGCAGAGTTCAGAGAATCTTAAAAGTTCTCTGTTCTTCCACTCAACCCAGAAAAAAGAGAATGTATTCATGCAACCTAGACATAATTATTTTAGTTATACGTTTATATATAAGCAATTAGTTAATTTAATCATTTTAGACGCAGCAACAACCTATATGATAAAACTTAAACTAAAATTATATATTACATATTATATGTTTTGTAAAAGCATTTTTTTAAGGCGTATCTTAAAACTTGTGTATGGCAGTATCTTGAGATCATCAGAAATGGAGTTGTAAAGAGAAGCTATGCGATATGAGAATCCAGAACGAAATTCGCTAGTTTTGTGCTTTGGGATGGCAAGCGTTGATTTGTGCCTTATATTAATGTTATGCACATCTGTTCTGTAGGTAATTTTATTGTACAAGTAAGGGGGTGACTTAGTTAATAGCATTTTGTGAAAAAAGCAACAGCTGTGGAAAAAGTTTCTAGTTTTGATATTATTTATTTTGTTATTATTTGATATATATATTATATATCTTAATGATTATTAGAGTGTATATATTAAGACGTTATATTAATTAAATTATTGGTTGTCGCCTATTGAATTTCCTCTACATAACAATATTTTTAGGTTGGATCCATGCTGATCAGTCGAGTTGCAAACACTGATCACTCGTGGCACAAGGAGTGGACGGCTCCGAGAGTTTCCCCTCATTTTGATCTCACCTTAGACGACAAATCCGTGCTTAGGGCTATAGACCAGCTGAATTTTATCCAAATGAAACGTAAGTACCTTATGATTTACACTGTATACACTAAACATGTTTTCCTGTTTCTATACATCATGTTATTAATAATTAGTTAGATATAATGCCTTAATTCATAACAAAAAAACGTCTTTTATAAGATTTTCATAATATCAGAGTTTTTGGTCAATTTCTAAACATTCTAGAATGTCAACTTCAACCTTTTACCTTCTTGGTGTAAAATCTTAAAGTCGCCATTAAGTTGGTTTCTAGTAAATTGTTAGAAAACGTTGAATCCGTTTTATTGTTTGAATATATTTTTTTCTTATTTATTCTTTTTATTTATATATGTTCAGAAATACGTTTTCCAAATGATCTACCTTTTTGATCAATATAAACTTTACTGGAAAAAACTATCGTGAATCGTAGTTGCGAAAATAAGAAAATTCAAATTGATTTTTCATCTAGGGGGAGTAAAGTTGGAGGCTCAATTTTTGTGTGTGGAAGAGCTGTTATGAAGGAATTATGAGGCCGCAAGCTGGGGGTGCTGCGATAATTATTTGGGGGGTAGAGGGGGAAACGAAATTTTTTTAAATGCCCATAACCTCTGAATATTCACCGATCTTAAAAAATCAAACGGCTTTTTCTTCATACGCTATACGATGACATTAGCGAACATTTTTTGTTGCAAACAAACGCCTAGTGCGCTAACAAACGATTGCCTGTTTTTTCAAATGGTGTTTTCGGCATGAAGGAAGGGGGTAAAATGTCCATAACTTCTCTGAGTATTCATAGATCTTAAAAAAATCAAACGGCTTTTTCTTCGTTTCTTCATACTCTATACTCGGTCGCCAGGCGACAAGCCATCAAGAATGAATCACTTTGAAAATTCCCTTAGGGAGTTATCGGCTGACGAAAGCACCGACTCCCTCTGGAAGGCAATTCTTGAATAGGCCAAAGAATCATGACCTTCCCATTCGAAAAGATAAATGCAACTTGGCTCGTCGAGATGAAGAAAAGGCAGAAATATTTACTGATCACTTGACAAATACATTTCAGCCACATGAGCCTGGCATAGAAGAGATACCACAAATTACTAACAGAGATGGCACGTTGATTAAGCCAATAACACCTGCTGAGATCACCAACACTATCAGAGACAATCTCAGTACAAAGAAAGCTCCAGGTTATGATCTAATAACTGCACTAATACTTGCCCCGCAAAGGCATCATGAAACTGACGCATCTCTTTAATGCAGCACTACGACTCGTGCCAATACAGTTGAAGATTGCTGAAGTAATAATGATTCCCAAACCTGGGAAACCTCCGGAAAATAGAACATCGTACCGACCAATTTCCTTATTGCCGATTATATCCAAGCTGTTAGAAAAGCTGCTTTTGCAGAGACTCAAACCAATCATTGAGGAAAAGCAACTTATTCCGTCCCACCAGTTTGCATTCCATAATAAGCATTCCACTATGGATCAAGCGCATCGAATTACCGATGTAATTGAGAGAGCACTAGAAGAAAAAAACATCTGCGCATGATATTCCTAGATGTGGCCCTAGCATTCGACCGAGTGTAGCATCAGGGCCTGGAATACAAGCTAGAAAAATATTTGCCACTACAAATGAGCCAAATTCTTCATCCATACATTACTGAACGTCCCTTCAGTAATATGGAGAAGAATATTCTGACCTCAAGAAGATGTGTCCTGAAGTACTTGGACCTGTTCTATATCTGCTGTACACCAACGACATCCCACAAAGCGACGGAGTAGTTCCGGTAACATTCGCCGACGACACTGCTCTACTCGCTACTGACCAAGACATACAGTCACGAACAAACTTCAAACAGCAGTCAACAATGTCACCACTTGAACCAAGAAATGGCGCAACAATCTAAATGGGGCGAAATGGATTCACATCAATTTCACCAACAAGAAATATTATTATACCTCAGTGATTGTCAACGAGCAAACAATCCCACATGCCAACGAAGCAAAGTATCTAGGCATGACCCTAGATGCAAAACTTCCATGGAAAACACATGTGAAGAAGAAACGTGAGCATTTAAACCTCAAATTCAGACAAATGTATTGGCTCCTCGGACGGCATTTTGAGTTGTCAATACACAACAAACTGCTAATCTACATGCAAATTATGACTTATGGCATCCAACTCTGGGGAGGCACTAAAAAAACAAGTAGTGACAGTGAAAGTGCCTAAAGCCTAAAGTCTAAGCATAATATGTCTGTCACATGAACCAAGTGTCACTGGATACTCATCTAATGAACAGCTAAGTCCAGTTCCTAAGAAAAAAATCTTGGATAGATTTAATCTAGTTACAATGTTCAACGTCCAAGGGGCGTTTTTCAAAAAAAAATCCATTTCCTCTTGGCACCGTGATCTATAAAATCTCCTTTTTTAATTACGCGAGAAATTGTTTATTGTGATATTATTGATGAAATGATTTACAACACAGCAGACCAGTATGTTTATTCTCTTTACACCAGCACGCAGCCGTATGCCGTAGATAGTCCATCAGGCAGGCTTTAAGTTTCAGTAACGGATTCCCACTTTTCAACTACTCTTCGAATCTCAATGCCACTGCTAAATACATATGGATGAAATATCAAGACAAATGAGGACCTGTGCTTTAGCACCGACCAGTTTCCGCTAGTATACACTTTACCGCGAGTATAGAAAAATTACCATAACATTGATAAGTATATTAACATGTACGGTAACATATCGCCTTCTGTATGAATTAAAAGTACATTAAATATCACTTAACTGGAAACGGGGCGTTCGCCTTTTGGTCGCCTTAACTCGACACTGATTTGGCAAGATCTAAATCGGAACACTGCACTTAAATTTAAGTGCAGGAACACGGTCCAAATTAAACAGAAAATATTAGTTGGGTACTTAGAAGACTTGATACGTTCTGCCAGAAAGAGTATTTACTATTTACCGTTCATATTTTGTCTTTTATCTTAAATATATCCAGAGTAAGGGGCTTTTGATTTTTACAGATCTATAAGAATAATATTTATATTCCTAACAAGTCGCATGCCTGGAAGCCTCCCATTTCCGCTATGATTATTATAAAAATCGCGAATATTTCTCCCCTATACCTTCGCATAAATTACGTGAAAATCTGCATCTCTATCTCGGTCATTTAAAATATAATTAGCAGAAGAGGTGCTTTGTGTAGTCTTCATTAGTAATATAGTACTCTTTATGATATCGTTCGGAATTAATTAGGTCCATAATACTCAATTAATTCGGGGCTGAAAATGGTAATCTGGCTGTAAATGTTAAAAAAAACTCACGCTCGTCCGTTCTTTGAATATTTAACGAGATTAATTTAAAATTTCATCGTGATTTATTCTGCCGGGGATGTAAAGGAAAAAGAATTACAGTCGCTAATTGGCCAGAAAAAGTGACAGAGATTTTAATTGGAAAACGGGAGAAGCAGATCTAGCAGGAGGTGTTTAGAACGTTTCAGGGTAATTGAATTTTAATGCCACGGAATTATTATCCAAGTTATCTATTATCCCTTTTTTTACTATCCGATTCAAGTATCAAGAGAATTATGTGGAAGAATAAAGTGCTACTACTACATGCTCTAACGCCATGTATGTAGGTAACTGATTTTATATTAACTGTAACGCAAAATTAAAGGAAATCAATTTTTACATGCTGATTTAAATTTCGAACAATTCAATATTTCAATATTTCTTTTTAGGTTATAGCTACACCCTTAGCCTTTTAAATTATTAATAGCAGAATATTTTATTGTCGCAATTTAATTATACAGGGTGAAATGAAATAGTACCTGACAGTGTGCCTAACATTTTCAGCTAAACTGATAGAATGAAGATTTACCTGCATGTTATCTTAAATAGTTTGAATCCAGTCAAAATAGATATTCAAAGTTACAAATATTCGCATAAAGCTGAAAATGGTTATGAATGTTGGCAACACCATTATAAATAAAATGTGAAAAGTCCCCATCCAACCCACATTAAAATTAATCGAGTTTGGAAATATGAGTTTTGCATTTTTCAGCCAAACCTTTTCTCATAACAATAGGTCAGACAAATGGTAGATCACAAAAAAAATGTAGATCGTGCAATTATCTATAAAAATCGTTCTTAACTTTTTTCCCTAAGAATCACAATTTCTGACATATAGCATTCAAAAAGTTGTGTTCTCCATAATATGCAAACTCGTTTTTTTACCGTGGTTTCCCCGGTAGGCCTACGGTATTCCAGGATCTATTTTATGGTTCTGTTTAATTAAATAATATTGTATTAAACAAAAAATGGTACTATTGAAAATGACGAAAGCGGTATGAATTATGAGTAATTGGGGAAAATTATTCGTCTGATTGATAATTATCTAATGGAACTTCTTTCTCCTCCTTCTTCTTCTACCTGCTGGATACAAGTCAATTGTTCTAACAGCGATGCATCTGATGTCTCCTCGCTGATATCGTAAGAATTCTCTTCCGATGGCGATTCAACATTGGAGCACCATTGGCAACTGATACATGATAATGAACAAAACAATCCAACTTTTTTGCAGCCCCACTTAGCACTACACCCCTTTTTGCAATTGCAGAAAATTGTATTGAGGAGTTTTTCCGGTACAGGTGGGAGTAAAGTGTGGATTGCTTCAATTAACTTCCGACCCCAGTCTTCTGGGTCCAGTTGATTACCAAGTCACACTTGAACTTGATAATATACCCGAAATAGATGTTGATGAACAGAACCAGATGTTGGGAGAAGACAAGTCAATTGCACTTGTTTGTTGTTGCGAGTATTTTTTACGAAAGATAAGTATGGAAATTTATCGAAGCAGGTCTTTTTGAAGCTCCATATACAGAAAGAAGGAAGTGAATTCCGTTGGTGATTACAGCCTGTGGAGTAGAGTTACTCTCTTTAAAAACTTTAGCGTAATTAATTAATAAGCTAGTAATAAGTGTAGTTACTTAACTTTTACGCCGAAAATCCGTATAAACTAGCGTATAAATAAATCTTCGTTTTGTCAATTTAGCTGAAAATGGCGGCCAGACACTTATACTTCATAAATATACATACTTTAAATAATAATGCCTTTAGCAACACATACTTCTCTATTTCATCCTGTATAATTAAATTGCGTGACAACAAAATATCCGACTATTAATAATTTAAAGGGCTAAGGATGTAACTACTCGTATAATCTAAAAAAAACTATTGAATATCGGCCAGTCCAATTTTAAATTATTCGAGAGGATCCCTCACCGAAAACATGAGAACGTGCCTCTCGGTGAAATTATTTACTAACTATTTTGGCTTATATAACTTTTGACCACGGGATTTTCAGACCCAAGTTGCATTTGAAACTTTTTTCAGATTCAAAAAAGTGATCGATTCCTCCCGGTTAAAAATAATTTCACCGAGAGCCATTTTCCCATGTATTCGATACGGGGTCCTTTAAATCAGAAATCATACATTAATATCCTTTAATTTTGCGTTTGAGTGTATACATGCGGTGATGTTGGATGAGATTTATCCGACGCTATTCATATAGCAAAAACATTTGAGTAAATTTCAAACAGGGAGATTTCATTATTTTGTTTTTGTTTATTGTACAGCGTACGTTGATGGAGAAGAGAGAGTGCCTGCAGGTAAATTGGCATGAAAAAGAGCATGTTTATTATTTACTTTGAAATGCATCCGGATTTTAAAACATTGTTTGATGACATTTTCCCCCTAATTGAGAAACGGAACTGCTTTTTTCTTTTTTATACTTAGTGCGCTCCTTTATATGTATTCGTATGATCTTTATTGTTGTTTGCTTGGGTAAAAACAGACTGGTTTTTTATTACATTTTATGATATATGTTGTATAGGGTGGGCTGCTGAAAATAGTCTATCCAGATATATGATATTTTCTATATAAGGAGGAAAATACAATTAAGGATCAAGACAATAATTGTTACTTTATAATTTTTTTTGAATCATGCCTCCTCACCTGGGGCTGAAAGAAAGTTTTTGAATATATTCAACAGAATCAGCGTTGTTATCGCAAACACGGTTTTTAATATTATTTTTATATGATTTGCAATTTTGTTTGTAAATTATCAAAATCTTGGGTAGACTGTTTCTAGTGGCGCCCATAACTTGTATATGGTTTCTAGTGGCGCCCATATTTGCTACATATAGGCCATATAAGACTATGGTATTTGATATAGGTCATTGAAAGCAATGCATTAATGTGTAAACGCATTGATTTTGACAAGTAACATCAAAAATATTAATAAAAATTCATCATAGAAATTGTACATATTCTCTTAATGTAGATATCTGCGGTGTAAAAATGTACGATTTCATGCATGTGCGGTATTTTCCTACAATACCCAAATAGAGGGCGTGTACATCTGTAAGCGCTATATATAAAAGCATTATTCACAATAAATGTCCCTACATAATTTGATTACCAATACATTAGTATTAAGGCGAGAACCTCTACGAATACGATGTTGCTACAATGGAAAAGTGAATTTTTCAATATTTTGTGAAATATTCAGATATTATCGCAAGAAAAACTATGTCATAACACCATAAATAATATTGCTTATTGTTTTGTACTCGTTTTAGACTCAGTAGTATTATTATATTTGAATTAAAGAGCCTACAGATCAGATTTGCAGTCAGATTTGCCTGTTGATGAGTATATTTTGCTCCCAATAGATGGCGTCTGCCAAATTTGTAGGATGTTTAATTCAAATGTAATAACACTATTTAGTCTAAAACTAGTACGAAACTATAAACAATAGTATTTATGATGTTATTAAATAGTTTTTCTTGCGATCATATACGAATATTTCACAAAGTACCTCAAGCTTACCTCAAGTTTTTGTTGAACGCAATCCTCTAGATATCCTTCTGCCACTTTCCTTGCTTCCCATCCACCATGCCTTTTAAGAGTAGGGATGTCTGCTCCTGTATCAGCCAGTGTCGTAGCAGACGTTCTCCGGAAACAGTGGCGGGTGTAATTCCCAGTATTCGGTAATTCCAAAAATTCTGCAATTTTTTTAGGGAAACCCCTATAGAATTTATACCAACGCATTATCATGTACATTTTCTAATTCTATATCATAGGAAGAATCTTGAATGCACAATTGGTGACAGACGATGAGAGAAATATTTTTCGAAACATTTCGACAAGGTTGATTCCTTCGATGTTCCCACTATGAATTGTAAATCTCTTCCCACATTCGTCTTTATGTTAGAAATCTCATTATTCTCCCATGTCTTTATATATCAATATCAATATTATATATCAATATTATATATCAATATTCTCCCATGTCTTTTATATTCGCTGAAGAAATGTTCTTCTCGACGGCCGGCATGCTCTACTAATACCAACAATCAAAATGAGAAACAATTTCAATATTTGGAGATAAGTGTGAAAATTACACATTACCTTCATCATCAAGTTTTATCATATCTGCTTCGTCCAAAAATGTCACAGCTTGATTTTCTTAAAACACTAGACTTCATGGATCTATGTCCTAAATATTTACGTTTAAAGAAAGCAATTAAACTGAGAAACGTATATGTCAATATTCTTTGTCACTGACAATGTTGGAACCACAGCGTGGAACCCTGGTATACACTGGATTTTTGTTCAAAATAGGGATAGTAGAGCAGTAAGTTCCCAGTGACTACCAGATAGTGACCAGTGACTCCCTTTCGATATCTCCAATTTTCAAATAAGCGATATCCTTTTTCATTTTTATCTTTGGATTGTATCGGCAATAATGATAGAATCGTGATTTTTGCTGATTTTTCTACATCAACCATATTATCGTTGGAACAGAAGATTCGGACATGTTTCTTAAATCATAGAATAATTATATTAACGAAAACTAAATTTCTTTATCAACATTCCCTCAGCATTATTGATTCACATTTTCGAAATTCACAATTTTCAATAAAAAATTATGATGAATATAGTTAGTTCAGCTATTCTCAAAATACTATTTAAAAAAATCATGTGAGTAACTCGTAGGAAAAGTGACTTTTCCGCATATGATGTGTATATCACAAAGTACCGGAAATAATAGTCTACAAAAGTCCTTGGCAAATATTAACTCCCATAGGGGATTAAGTTGTCGGGATTTCCCACCTTAGATCCCCCCTCTTGTCGCCCAGCTATGGTTTGTTAGAATCAGTGTCAGAATCGCTATCCTGTGAACGATTACTTGATTTAAGAGCTAATGCGCGAGGGCCGAAGGGTCCATAATTCCTTGATATACCTACCTTTGAAGAAGCGTTCGATAGTTATTGAGTAGGCGCCACAGAAAAAAATAGACAACCTGCGGGCTGTTCTACCAGATGGATGTACACTCGCGATCAGTTGAAACTAAACGACTAAATATTTGTTGTTATTATATCATATAATTGTGGCTTTTGACAGTACACTTAAGAATTTCTTGTCAATATGATAATTAACGCTTTGATATCAGGATTATAATTAGGTTTTAGAAAAAATGACATTAGACCATAAATCTTCATAATTGTCAACATAATGGCAAAGAGCAGCTTTGCTTCTTTGTTGCGGTCAGAAACCAATGCTTTTTAGCAGCTGCATAATTACTTATATCTCTCTGTTTAATTCGGCGTCTTGTTGAAGCAGGAAGGAAGCAGGAAACTGCATACCATCACAAGCTGTTGCAGTCGTATCACAAGTGTTCCTTCTCAACCAATTTATCATTTCTTCATCTTTAATCAAATTGCTTCTCCTTGCAGCGCCTCTCCCATGGTAGTATGACAAATCCTCACGTTGCAACCATTTTCTTTTCAATTTGAATATGCAACTTTTGCTAACTTGGAAAAGGTTGGCAATAGCACTTAAATACTACCCAGTATTAAAACAAAAAGTGTCTTTTGAAATGGAAATAAATTTAACAGGACTGATATGTCACTTTTGATATATCAAATTAATAAAGTTACAGGCATCTATCTACACATTACTTTAAAAATTTAAAGCCACACTTACGTGAAGTAAATAAAATCGTTTAGGTACTCTTAACTGCTCGCCACTATACCATATTCACACACCAAGACAGTTATTTTTCGTAGGATTAGTTATGTGTAGTTAATTTGATGCTTTTTTTGTTTCCGACATTGTACAAATAATATTATGATCGTTTAATTTTTGGGAGTTATAGAGCTCCACAAGTTGATACTTGCACATGTATTTTAAGTTTACCCTGTATATAACTTCGGATTCCACATATGATTAACCCTACATAATAAATTCTGCTCGCACTACTTGTGCAATAGTTTCAGAACTAATTTAATTTTGCTTCGGGAGTCTAATCTTAGCTACAAATAATTAAAAAGTTATTTTCGCATGTTTGATTCGTTGCTTGTCAACATCAAGAGCGAGACCTCAACCTGAAAAACCATCATGGTGCAACGTTGTACCATCTGCTCGGTAATGTGCAAGTTTTAATTACCCATTTGTAGTTTTTGTTTTTGGCCGCGGTCTAATAAGATTCCTAACTCTTGTTTAGCTCCTTCTGCACCCGCCATCATCCCGGAGGAATGCAGTGCTGAAAATAACTCTGTCACCGTGGCCTGGCAGCCTCCTTCCCATAGTCACGTGGAGGGTTATGTCCTCGAGTTGGACGACGGCAACGGCGGAGACTTTAGGGTGAGTTATTTTTTTACATATTTTGTTTTTCGTATTTTTTTTAGTCATTAGCAAATAGTAGTAAAATAAATTAAAATGAATTTGAAACTCCTCCAATGTAGGATAACCTCAAGTAACTCTCTTGAGCCTGATAAATTATTGTTCCTTAACTGTATGATTATTTATATAATAATTCCACTCGTCGGTTTTCTCCAATGTACGAGTAATTCAGCCTATGCAGTAGCGTATTATACTAGCAATATTCACGTCAAATGAGAGGCAACAGAGTATTCCAGCAACAAGTCAACTCATCGTTTTTCACCAATGTAATTCAGCCTATGCAATAGCATATTACACTGACCATATTTACATCAAATGAGAGGCAACAGAGTATTCCAGCGATAATATTTATGTCAGATAAAAGTCAAAGAAACTATGAATTTTATTTCAACAGGAACAATCAAACTGGTCCGTATTTGACTTATGGCATCTTTTTGTATTACTTGAAGTTGAATTTGCTACTTCTTCTTAGCATTGTAGATACTTACGTCGTTGTTACCAAACCGGTTCATTTTGGAAATTACACAAAGCGCACTACAAGAATTTAAATTGTCAGATAAACGTCAAATAAATCATCAGCAGACTTGGCATTTAATTATATACTATTTGATTTTCTTTCAAAATTAACATTCTTATTTCATTGAATTGCCCGCCGAATACAACTCGTGCTCTCAGTTTTGCTTCAATATTTGTTATTCATTCATTACTCGTTGCTGCTGTTTTTGGAAAATAATTACTCTCGCTTCGCGCTCGTAATTATTTTCGTCACAGCAGCAACTCGTATTCAGAATGACATACATTGTCGGCAAAACCAGAGCACCTGGTATTATATATGACAAAATATTTATTGATGAATATATTTTTATCTAAAATAAAATCGTTGGAAAACCTATATTCCGTTTCAAAAAAAGTCAGGATTTGAAGCATGCAGAAAGCAGAAGGAATGTAGGTTTTTACACCACGTTTCACGATCACGATTTTTTTGTCAAAATAAATATTCAAAATGGCGGCTCCAAGAGAGCTCTCGAATTTTGCCATTTCCGATCTGATGCGACTGCATATCTCAGGGTTTTTGAGGTACCAGATACGAGTTCTTTGTCAGAACATATATTCAACATGCCGGGGGTCCAAGATGGCTCTCGAATTTTGCCATTTACCGTCCGATGCGACTCAGAATATGTATGTCGAGGTTTTTTCGGAGCCACAGTTCACCCATTTTCTTATTAGATTAAATATGCCATTTAGGTAAGATCTAAGCATACTCAAAATCTTTCCCGGGTGTTAGGCTATTGATTATGTCATATAGAAAGGAACTAAGACGTTCACGGGTTTTTATTGGAGGAATCGGTCAATGGGTCATTTAAGAAGAAAAAGTCGCAGAGTGCTCTTAAATTAGAGGGTGTAAATTGGAAATAGGGGTGAAAATGCACCCTTTTCAGTTTTTTCAATATATCTCGCAAACGAAGCAAAATCGCGATATACTTTATATGAAACTTTTTGTAGAGAATTGAATTTTGGAAATGGCTTATTTTAAATTATTGCTGGGCCGAAAAAATTTAAAAGTCGAATTGTTTTTTTATATTTATCTATCCCTCGTAGATATACTGTTTCATTCTCATTTTGTTGAAAAAAATATTATTTTAGTCAATAAAAAAGGAATTTTATGTTTATTGGTCGACATAACAATACATAACTTTTCAAACAAAAATTTATATAACCACGGTGCTATTATATTTCTTCAATAAAATTCTCAAACTGTATTCGATATCATCATCTATATCTTCAATAATATCGTCTTCTGCAAATCGGCTACTTGCACATTATCACAATTGCTCCCCACACATTCTTTGCAAAATATGGAACAAGTAATTTGTAATTTTCTGCAACCATGGTTCCATGGCAACCTTATCCAACCACAAGCCACTTTTTTACCAAAGGTTGCGCAGGAGGTGCTGTTGTGCGAAGTGCGAATCGCAATTAATCAATATTTAGAACTTTTTCAACCCCAGTTCAGAGGGTTTAAGTTATTGCCTTGCAACCAATACGGTCTTCAGATATTCATTCAGGCAATATTCAGGTACATATATTTGATTACAATTTTGTTTAAAATAACACCATGGTTACATACATTTGTTTGAATAGTTATTTATGATCAACCAATAAACTTATAAAACCTTTTTTTACTGAGTAAAATAATATGTTTTCGACAAAAGGAGAATGAAAACAATATCTATATAAAAGGGATAAATATCGAAAAATGTTCGAGTGGCCATATTTCGGTCAATTTTTAACCCAACAATTTTTCGGCCCGGCATTTCAAAGGAAATGTTGTCTACTTTTTTTCTATAAAGCAATGCCTATATCTACCTATCTCTGTCCCAAAAAAAGTTATAGGCAAAAAAAAAGCAAAAAAGCAAAAATTTTAAAAATTCGTAATGTTGGCTTTTTTATTTTTTGTTTCAACATTTTCGGCATAACAAACATTTTTAAAATTTAAAAAAAAGGGTGCATTTTCACCCCTATCTCCAATTTACACCTTCTAATTTAATAGCACTCCGAGGTTTTTTCTTCTTAGATTGACCCAGCAATAAGAAATTGAACGTCTTAGTTCCGTATTATCCTGTTTTTAGGGCATAATCAATAACCTATTTTTTAGGGTAGCAAATCACGATTTTTTTATCGGTACAAATATTTAAGATGACGGCTACAAAAAAAATATTTTTCTTCGTTAATGCAGCTTTACCGTTACAATGTACGAAAAGTAGATATCCTATTGAATGTTTCACATTTTATAATCTTCGCTAATTGTATATTATTATACATTTAGTATAGTATTTGTATATTTTATACATTGGTACATAAGTACAATGTACATATATTATATTTTATATAGAATACTTTGCTGTACTAAAAGTAAATTAAAAGGTTTTCCGCTGCGCGTGATTTAATATTTGTGAACTGTCCTCTTAAGGAAAGCTGTTAAAACAAAGTTTAATTTCAATTCTGATTTCGTCCTATTGTTTCCGTATCAAATGGCGCCAGTTGATCCAGAGTGTAATAATCGAAAATTAATTTCAACGCCACTTACGAACTTGGAAACCGGGCCCGAGAAACCAAATCCTTCACTCTCTTGACGCCTGCCCTTCTGCCACCCACGGCCACAGCGCGGACGCTCGAATTCTCTAAGGTACCTTTATTTTAGAACGTACATTGTTACTTTTATATTTGGTTACTTTATTTAGGTAAATGCATTTTCCTTAAAAATATCTTGTTCCGTGCAACTGTGAATATACTATGATTTAAGTCTGACTTTAAATAAATACTTGCAAGGAGATATATACCAATTTCTCCTTGCAATATAATGGTAATGCATAGATAAGATAAGGTTTGATTACAATTCTGATATTACATTGCCTCTGAAACATATTGCAACCGTTATCTAGAAAGAGGACACAACAAACAGTTTTTGACAGATTAAAGAAAATCAATCACAGGTCTCATCAATCATGATGTATGATTGATATATGCAAACAAATAGCGAGAAGTTTGTCAATATGAGAGATATTGAAACTAGAGTTACTGTCTGTAATAATTTCAGTAACAGACTATCGTAGTTGCAGACCCTTTAATTTGTAGGTGTCAAATTGTTGCAGGACTGCAATCGAGCTTGGGGTATTTTGATTAATTACAGCCAGTTCCATAATCGAAGTAAAGTTTCCTTTAATATCAAAAGTCTCCTTTAAGTTCTAAACTGTGTTTCATAATTGAATTTTAAAGGCACTTTTACTAAAAAGCTTCCTTTTTGGTAAAGTCTCGATTTTGGCCCTTTTGAGGAGAAAACGTCGACTTTACTGTAAACCTAACCTACAAATATTTTTTTTACTGTCAGCATAGACTGCCAGTCAGAAGAGAAAAAATATATAGGCCACGACTCCAATTGATCCAGCATTTTCGATTTCGCCCCCCAGCCTTCTCCTAAATAAAAATAAAACTTTATGTTCATAAGAATCACAAGAATATTACCTACTCCCTACTAATATTTGTTACTTTATGGGTATCTTTATTTTCGATAACTTTTCTCTGCATTCAGTAGTTTACAGCCAGTTCCATAATCGACATAAGCTTCCTGTAATATTAAAAGACTTTATTGTAAACTTAACCTACAAATTTATTGTTTACTGTCATGGTCTGGGAAATAATGGTTGTTTGGGCTTGGTGTGTTTGAAATACAATTTATCGTTTACTGAATTCTAGTTCAAGTTCTTCCTCAGGAAGTGAGGAAGAAGACACAACGGTGATAAGAAGATAAAAAATATATAGTAGAAATATTCTGTCGTCGCGTCGTTATGATGAAAACATCGCAATCGTGGCTGCGATGTTTTCATCAAAACGACGCGACGACAGAATATTTCCATCGTTTTTGATATCACCCTCCCCCCAGCCTTGTCCTCAAATAAAAATAAAACTTTAATCATACTCTCACATAATTGACAAGAAGCCCTTCTCAGTTGTTACTTTATTGGTCACTTTATTTTCGATAATTTTTCTCTGCAAATATGGATTCAGTAATTTAATCTCATCCTCTTTTAGGTAAGTGACTTTTTGCGAATTTTTTCCACGTCACGTTGACTCATTATTTATCATATATAGGTATATATGAACCATTTAATAACAGAGGATAAAAATATACAATAAAATAATTAACCGCAATTTTTACGAACCCACAAAATTTATTTAAATTTCCATCACAAAACAACTTCGAAAATGTTAGGTTATTACAGAGTTATTATTAAATAAAAGTGTCATAATTGTCACTCGTTTTGCCTCTTGACTAACTTCACACGTAACATTCAGGCCCGCAAACACTATAAATATTCACAAATTGAAGCTTTTCCTAACGGGAGATGCATTTCACTTTATGGAACAGAATCGACTTTACAGAGAATTAAAAGTCTACTTTTTCTAAAAGTTCACTTTTCGAAAAGGGCGCTTTTGTTCATATTTATGGAACTAGCTGTTATTCACTAAGTCATAAATCAATTCGTCAGACAAAAATACGCATTTCATTAACAATATCTCTCTATTGACATGTATTTTTTATTCTACCCCTTTCGACACCATCGTTTAGAAAATAAGAATAAAAAATAAATAGAGGTAGAATTAAAAAAATATATTAATGATATTGTCTTTACTTTATTCGGAGGTACTTTTTCCAAGTTTTTTGAAATTAACTCGAAAAGTATTGCCATCCGTATGTTGTAATCATTGGAGAAGATGTTGACCTGCTCGTCCTCCTGATTGCTCTGACACCACCAGACATAAATGTGTATTTCATGAAGCCCGGAAAGGGAAAAACTGAACACAAATTATTTTCAACAAGAAAATTACAAGAACTGTCTTTTCATAAGTCGATCCTCTTCATAAATAGCTTCACTGGATGCGATACAACATCCGCAATTTACAACAAAAACAAAGCTGCAATTCTCAAATATGGGAATGATTTGACATACAAAAAACGAATGGAAATCAGAAATATATGGTAAATTAGGGCAAAAAGTGGGTACAATGAACTGGCCAATAACGTGTATTGGACATATATATCTATGACAATGACAATATAGGTGTAATATGTATTAAACACTTGAGGGTACGAACCACTAAAACACCACCATTCATATAGATATCATTTATTTACTATGTTTCTGCATTTAACAGTTTAACAACACTTCATGTTATCACTTCAAGTTATTCTAGCTTCACGTCTATGCATCTACTGGCCAGTGGCCGGCGACCGCTCATACTATTCAGTTTCCAATACCCCCTCCTTCGTCGACGCGCGCTTCGTTGACTTATCTCTACTCCTGACCCACGAACTGGGAACGTGATCATGGAGATCTGGTGGGGCTAACCTTGATGAGTCAGTCAGACGGGGTTGTTGAGGGTGATTTGCTAACATATGTATCTAAATATGCATATATGACAGATTAGACATTCTACATACATTATTCAGTTACTAATTTATACTGTAATCTTTTCATGTTTTTTTCAAGAAAGTGTACATGAAATAAAAACTCAGAAATCTTTACCGCTTCGTATCATGGAAACCGTTCACTTTACCATAATTCTATGTATGACAATTATTGTTATTCGGAATTTAATGTACATTATGTTTGGGTATAGGAAGACGTTTGCGCTAAACCTTATAGTTTTTGAGATTTTCGCGTTTCAAAAATAAAGTTTTTAGAGCCGTAAGAAAAATTACGCCGGCGCCGTACCTAGCGAGCTTTCTACTCACTGGGAGTGCGAGAGAGAAAGAGAGAGCGAATTATCGACTACGGGCGCGCGTTAGAAAAGGAGCGCATTATTATTGTTGGCATGGGGTTAATTCATGAGATTAAAAACGAAAAGCGCACTTTTGATGTTTTGGGGGAGGGGAGGTTCTATTGAAGAAAATTGTGTATATAATGAGCTTTAACGCGATTAGAAAAGTTGTTTTAGTTTTTGATAGATGACGAGAAGTATTTATTCTATTAAAGAAATGGGAAGGCGGAGACGTGGAGACAAGAATGATATTTTTACGTATTCCATACAGGGCGTAGCATTTCTAAATATAGGGATTTAGAATCTAAAGGGATTTAAGGAAAATATAGGGATTTAAGGGAAATATAGGGATTTATATCTAAAGTCCCGAAAATAAACAGAATTTAAAATTGTTCAATATCGTGGAAAAAAAAGTTAAGCGCTACTGAAGTAGGAACTTTGACAATTCTGCCGTGTTCCGCTGGCGGCAAAATAACTACAACTATAATGGAAGGTGCTTTCTACATTAAAAATTAAATCCTCGTTCAGCACCCAGCAGTAGCAGTACATCAGTGAAATAAAAATTAGTAAACTACGTTACTTGGCTATAGAGGCTTGGCTAGGAAAAAACAACAATTTGCGGAGGAGGCCCGTACGAAAATAAACATTTTCAAGATTCGATCGCTCATTATTTTTTCCGTACCACTCAAAATTTTCGTAAAAATATATTCTGATGCGTTAAATATTTTTAAACAAGATGGTTTTGGTCCCATATCTTTCTACTCCAAAAAAATTATCTCCTTAAATTTGAGAGTTCCAGAGCTCTATGCGCTCCACTATGACTTATTTTGACACATTTGCATTCCAAATGTGTCAAAATAAGTCTTAAACTTAATCCAAGATTAACAAGTACAGCGCATTCGGCCATAAGGCACGTACAAATGTATGTATGTGAAGTTTGAAAGCGATGGTAATTTTTCGGTGATATCCATGTCATATCTTCTTTTACTTGACTTTGACTTATGACTCTGACTATATATTATGTAGATTATCATATAATAGGAAACATGAGTAAAATTTTAAATATAAAAATAATACCAAAAAACAGCGTAACGTTATAATAAAACGTGTACTTCAAAAGAAAAAACAAGATTTCTAATTCCGCGCGATCAGTATGAAGGAACTTAACAGCAACAAAATTGAAGCGCCCCGAAACTAGCCTTGACGTCACAAGCTACAATATTCGGTAGGCCTTGCGGTCGAGTGCTGGGTCTCCCATAGCCGACCGAATCGGTCTCCTCGTCGTTTGTAAATTGTAGGCTGTAGCGTCACAACTTTGAACCTGTTTGAAACGGTTCGCTCGCGCGCAAGACTAATAATTTATAACAAATTTATTATTGGGAATTAAGGCGTCATATTTTGCATTTTGCATATCTTATTTTTCAGTATGGTAGAACATTCTTATGCAATAAAAAAAATAGGTATGTTCCCTATTGTATCATTTTTCTTTAAATATTTTAGGATAGGAGATATCTGTCACTGGAAAACGCATGACTGATTCATTAGGCGCTTAGGTGGCAAAACAATCACATAAATAATACCACACTCCAGCTATAAATAATATCATATATGCAATATCAAAAGAAAGACAAATTCTGCAAATACCTACTCTGCTGTCTATCGCGTTCAACACATCTTCCACAAGTTTCAAACTTCTCTGGCTTAGTTAACGTTGACAGGAACTTCTGCAATCGGGCTTGCCAGTCTTTGATTGTTGGCCCACAGAACTGGATTGCGTTTAAAATTGTTTCCAATTGTTCAGCAACATTCAGTTAATTCCAGATATCTTTTGTTCCGTCTACAGCTGGCAGATGGAATTAATTTGATTCGATCGATACCTACTGTTAATTAGCTATCATAATTTTAGCGACGTAAAGGTTTATGTTACGTATTACGTATAACGTTTATGTAAATGCAGTAATGTTTTAATAATTCGTATAGTTACAGTGGTTTAATGATTTTGAACGATGACTAAATCCGGTTGATGGCGATTTTATTATGAATATAACAAATCCAAATAGCGCATCATTAAAATGATTATTTATTGCTCTGCCGTAGGTTAATTAGTTTTGCGTTCACAGTGGACATATGAAATGTTTCAGTTTTCATTATTGCAGTCATATTTGATAACAGCCGCTCGATACTTTAATGCGCTGTTCTATTTATATGATGAATGCTGTACATATATATATATCTTTGGACGGCTGCTGAATGTCATTCTAGGGCTAATAATTGGAGGACCTCATTTTACCAATATTGTCATGCATGAAGTTGATATAGTACTACTATAATTTGTACGTACGGGTTAATTTAAACAAGCTTTGTAAATAATTTTTAATTTTTTTTTACTTGTGTTATGAGATACAAATTAATTTCCCACTCGTTACGGCGTTTCTCTTTGATTATTTAAATACAGTATAGTAATCACGTATAGCAATAAACTAAGTTAATATTCACCGTATGAATACGATTCTTTTTGGGCATAAGTTGTTATTTTATCATAAATTCAGTTCTGCCTACAGCCGAGTCAAAAATAACTCCGTTTTAGGAAAACATACGCTCATAAATCATAAACAATTTTTCAATGCCCAGAAAACGTCTCGATATTAGCCCTCGGCAGGCTAGAAAGGGAAGGGCCGCCAAATTTTTCAAAAAAAAAAGAGCTTCTGTGCCTTAAATCAACGCCTACTATCGACCAGTACTGCTGAGCCAGTACTGCTGAGAAAAGTAAGACGTAATAGTAGTAATCGGGAACATTAGGGAAACCGTTTAAAATCTGCGGGCCTCTTTGTCAGTGTTCGCTTCTTGTTCATTGCCAGTGTTCATTTCCATAACACCGCTCGCTTAGTTTCACCGCCATTTTGGGTCCCCAGAATCGCACCATTATTCATTGTTCTCCGATCAGGGCGGATCGGAGATCCCGCTTTTACCAAATGTAAGAAGAATGAATCATCTATATGTATATATTATGTCCCTAACGGTAGCTAATAATAGAAAAGGTTAGATGTATAAATCGATGACTAAGAGGAAATAAAGTTAAAACCATAAATTTGTATTACTAGATAGTAAGGATCTATTATGAAAGAAGCTTTTTAAAAATTTTGTTCCTTTATTTTTAAAGCATTTACCTGCATGATAAATTAACAGGTGCACTATTCAAAAAGCATTTAACTTGCTTCTTTGTAAATACTTGCGATTTGTTCGGCGATTTGTTCGGAATATCCCTCATTTTATCTCTTGGTGCCCGAAGCAAAAAAAAAGACATCGCGCAAAGAGAGTCACAGTTGTTTAATCCCATACCTTCTTCAATTTCTTGTGTGGTGCTCTCCTTGGTCATATGTAATATCGGTGCAATTGACAGTGTACTGGAAGGACCGGGCCCAAAAATATTCAGGCTGGCTGCCTGCCTTATTATCCCTTAGGCGAATTTAGCTGCTTCTTTATTGTCGTTGCACTGGCAGTATTCTGTAACCAGACATAGGGATATGTCATTTATCTGAGGGGTTATTATTTATCTGAGGGAATATACTGTTATTTATCTGGGGGGATTATTTTTAAGGCATTTTAATGAAATATGATATTTTAATTTTGTGTTTTATGAGAAAGCCGAGCAGCTGCGATGAAAAACTCCGATATGCCTAAAAAATGGGTGCTAAAGACACGGTCGCAAATAGACACTCAGTTGCGTTACAGCATTTTTAGCAAGTTTTTTATAAAATATTATGGGTTTTGATAGTGCTTGTTCTTAAAAACCATTTTTTTTGGATATTAAAAGCTTAATTTAGTAAGCGAATATTGTTTGGAACAATACAGCCTAAATAACAAAACCAAGATAATGTGGAAAATGTAATATTTGATTCACATAAAACGTTATGCCTACATACCCAGTGCATACTAAATTCTATCTATATATTATTACAAATACAGATAATAATCACTAACTACTAAATTGGACTCACATAGGTACTTACTAAAGTAAAATAACTGAAACAAAACCCAAAAAATTATCCCAATAATTATTGAAATCAATGCTTATTGTACATTTACATTATTATAGAGTGACAGATGAGTGAGTTATATTCAGTGACAGTTTTACTTGCAAGCTAATCCATTAATGCTCTTTCTTTTCTTTGAATAAATTTTTAATCTAAACAGAATAAATATTTTTAAAATCTTAAATAAATTATAAATAAATTTTTAGTTTATGACAATTAGGACCATTTAAATCTAAACTGATTTTTTCAATAAAAAAACATTTCATGTCTATATTTTGACTTATTACAATTGGGATATACTTTTGAATTATAGTTTCCATTTCGACAAAAAAAGAGAAAATACTATTTCAGTACAGAAAAACAAAGTACCATTTGCTTTAAACATCGTGATTTTTACAAACTTTTACAAAAAAAAGTTTTTAAATAGAGGTGTTTTTGATGCAACGCTTCTTAACAAATAGCACAGCTTTTTCAAATTTTTCCAGCAATAATTTTTAAGCTTACTACAAGAATATTTCACTATTATTTTGACTCTTTAATATACAATACTTACAAAAAACACCAAAATAGCACAGCAACAAAACGATGGATAAAAAAAAACAGTGTTTTACGTGGGACCCCGTTTAGACAACACAGTTTTATGTTATTATAACACTATGTTTACATTATATTTACAAGAAACTGAATTTACATCAATAATTACGTTCTTATAGCGCAAGAACGAGACAATCCAATTACAAAACACGCTGATCAAAGGTAAACAAAGAAAATTCGCCTCTTAATGGCGGCCGTATACCACGTGACTAGTCAGGCGAACAAAAACGATATACATCGATTGTCGCCACTGTTTGTAATAGAGTCACTATATCTTAAATAGGAAATAGGGACTAATTGAAAACTAGAGGGATAAAAACTGTCTTAATATTACGAAAGCCTGTTACAGTGAACGTCTTCTATTGATTTTTAGCAATGATGAAAGTATAAACATAGGTACTCGACAAGAGATGGGCCCAAGTGTATGCTGTTTCCCACCTCCCCTATTAAATTAAATCCTCTTTGGTTACTCATATGCTTATACATAAATAACGTACATCCTTCCATGCGATTTAATTATGCAGAGTATATCATTACAGTTACAAGAAATGCCGATAGTTAAATGACATGACATTAAAACAATAACACATGAAAGAAAATGAAATATCATGCCGTAATGAGGTATTATCCCTAAATGGCTATATTAACAATGCCAAGATATACCTATCTCAGCTATTGATCTTCTAGATGCATTGTAATGTTTTAATGCTGTTGAATATTATTTAAATATTCGTGGGGGTGATTGGGATATTTGTAGATAAAATTATAACAAGTTGGTGGTATTTTTGTTTTCATATTATTTCAATTACATTATATACAAACACATTACAAACGTATATTATATACAAATCATTGGCATAATTGTATTGCGGCGTGTTTCTTCTGCTGCATTTCCAATATTATTTCCCGCTTCACCCCTCATGCTCCACGTTACTTCATTGCGTCAAGCTTTATGAATGCCTTACGTAGTGCTGTGGGAATGAAAACAAAAGATAATACCTATATAAAATGAATTTCACCCGGGCCTTTGACTTTGATAATTGTGCGTCAGTACAATTAGACAAGAGAATAACTATGGTGTTTGCCTTTTAAGTCTTGTAGCTTGTGTAGATATTAATTGTATTTATTAAAATGGATGTCGTCCGTGTATGGTTTGAAATAAGATTGATTAAAATATGTTGATCAGGTCAATCAGGTTAATCAGGTTATAGTTAATTTTTGCTATAACTAAATAGTACGTGTAGTATTTTTATATCACGTTAACATGATAAGAGACAGGTGCATAATGCATTTTATTTATCATTTCATGCACTTTATTTGTCATAAACAGAAACGCTCTCTAAAAAGTTATCAGTAAATTAACACGAGAAAGTAATTAAATGTAAAAAAAAGTAAAACAAGTAAAAAATAAGAAGTGATATATTTCTACACTTTAGGAAATGAGTAATAATTGTGTACACCTCGCGAATCTGCTCGTTACACAAAATAGTACTTTTCTCAACTGGTTACATAAATAGCGAATCCGCCATTTCTCCCAAAAAACGCATTAAGAAGAGAGAAACAATTCTTTCTTCAAGATAAAAAAACATACAATGGTTGCGGACAAATTATAGTAGCTTGCAATTAATGGCCTAAATACTTCCTATTTTCAGCGACGATATCTCGGAAACTATGCGAGATAGCGCCTCCTAAGTGTCCCTCTATACATACCCCCCTTTTGAGCATTCATTGACTTGGGCTACTACCCCAATCTATGTATTTCTGAAAATCATGGATCAACAAAGGGTGATAAACACTGGTAAATTCGATCGTGACCGTGTTCTTTGTCAGTAATTTCTTCATGTGCAGCATCCTTTCATACATGACGTTTAAGGAAGATGTTGCTGATGTTGCTCTATTGGCCTAAAAATGATTTAATTTATTTATGATGTGACCTTAGCTTGGCACAATTTGACGAGAACCGTCACGCCACTGGGCCCTATGCAGAAGGTGGTATCAAATTGTCGGAGGAGAAGATTAATGGTCCATGCAGGCATATGCGGTGTCTGACTCACTGATCCTATCTCGATTTGGATCCGATACTGCGCCGATCGTTGGAAATATTACTACCACATATCATTTTCCACCGAAAAGTGCCAATTCTGCAAAATCGGGGTTTAGTCAACTTTTCCACTTACAGCTCACGTGCCGGTGAAATATATGAGATAACCCAATATCATGCATATAGAACATATTGCTAATAACGGTAATTTATTTTAACCCCAGACTTTTGGACAGTTGATTATGCTACTGAAATAAAATCGACCTAAAAATGTCGTTTAGTGGTTTACACTAATAACCAAGCTTAACTTGCACAGGGTTTTATCACAACCAGCTCTGCAGAGCTGGCAATATTTCTTAAACGCGTCATTCTGCGACAAATTTGTAAGTATAGGAAAATGTTCCTTATAAAATATTCTATTAAAAATGTCAAATGAATTGTAAAGGAATTTCTATTAGCTTCCGAGTTATTAACGCGTAAAGTAAAAGGGTAGTGGGTAGTTAAAAACACGTATAGAAATGGCTGAGTGGAAACTGAATGACGGAAAGCAGACTCCTGACTTATTTATTATTTAAAATAGTGATTTTATTTATTTTAATTATTTTTTTTATATATAAATAATTACGATATTTACACGAACTTACACTCGTTTCCACATCACCTAAGAAGTAGTGTTCCTGGCGCGTTTTTTTAATTGGTCTCCCCTGTACTTAGGCCTAGTCCACTTCAGTTATACAATATCGATTTCGTCGGTATTCTCTGCATTAAAACAGCCTTACTATAGTGTATTCGTTTGATATACAAACTAGAGAAAAAAATTGTACGGTAAAATTGTACCGTATTTTAGAAAGAAAACCCGTACCAATTACTACAGAAGCGGTAAATCACATCATTACGCAATACAAAAGGATATTTAGTGTAAAATTGTATACCGCCACAATTTCTTGTGAATAGAACTAGGGTCTCCAGTCCGCGGCTTACCATATTGGTCGCTATCCCTCTTCAACTCATATAAATCCCATTTCCCTTCTCGCTCACTTAGAAGACATGAACAAGCCGGCGATTTACTGGCTTTACTGCTCAGTAGCGTATCATCAAGTGATTTCAAAAAATGTCTTATTATGTCATATTCATATATGTGCAAAACCAACAGATTATTTAGTTTTGAATGTATTTAAAATATATTGCAAACAATTTGCATGCTGCATATACAACTTAGTGCTCAATTTAGCCAATAACAATTTAGAATAAAAGAAAAAAAATAAATTGCTATTGCCCAGCAAGGACCACGGGGAGGTAAGAGCGCCCCTTGCCAGGGTAGAACGTGGTTAGGTTAGTTATTATTAGTATAGGTGTAAGACTGTTTAAAGTAAGTAAAATTTATAAATAAATTAACTCACCAATTTACGGGATTGTTTGCACATATAGTTACACTCACATTCGTAATTTTCACTGTCACTTCTTAGTAGCACTCTTCACAAAAACTCACATCAGAAATTCATATCAGTATTCACTATCTGAAAATAAGTCACTTTCACTAGTGTTTTCATTTAAATTTATTATGACTGGTTTAACTGGAGTATCCAGAGTATCCATCATAATATCGAGATCCCACATTCTTGATTCCACCTTCTTCACATGGTCTATACATTTTATCCAGTTGGCCGCATTTACTTCTTTGATTGCACCACTTAGAAGTTTTTCACATCAGTTAACTTAAATGTTGTATTTTCTCTAGCAACTTTCCCTTTTTTTGGCGCCAAAATAAGCTGAATTGGGTTCAGTTCGCAGTGATATGGAGGCAATCGAATTACCTTCATTCCTCTTGCTTTGGCCGTTTCATCCACTACGTACTTCTTGAAAGCTGGAAAATGTTGCCCTTGCGAGTGTCAACAATTCAGCTTTAAGTAGTGAATCATCGTGGTTAATGTTTCTATCTTCCAGCCAGTCTTTAACAACAATTTAAGTACCTAAAATTCGCAAAGAAGTAGCAAATTCAACTTCAGGTAATACAAAAAGATGTCATAAGGCAAATTGGGACCTGTTTGATTGTTCTTTAAGAAGAAAATTCATTTTTTTTTCTTTTGTTAACGATTATCTGACAAATATTGTTCCAAAAGAGGGACACATAGCAAAAATTGCATCAATCTTCATCAATTTCCTGGATACCCATTGGGTAAAACTGCTGTCAAATTGCAGATAATACACACCCCTGTGCAAGGAGCTGCAAATTTAGTATTTTTTAATTACCTTCTACGTCCCGGAGCCATCCCGGTGCCTAGCCCTTCAATTGCCACGCTGCTGCTTGCACGTGGATGTCCGGCTGGTCCCGGGGTAGGTATTATCCGTGGACGACATTTGTTCTTTAATTATGAAATAAACTGTTTTGAATTGACAAATATTGTTGCTGGAATCTGTTGCCTCTCATTTGACGTAAATATTGTCATAAGTATATAATACCAAAAGTGGTCTGGATTTTGCCGACAAATTTGTCATTCTGAATACGAGTTGCTGCTGTGACGAAAATAATTATGAGCACGAAGCGGTGTAATTATTTTCCAAAAACAGCAGCAACGAGTAATAAATGAATGACAAAAATTAAAGCAAAGCTGAAAGCACGAGTTGTATTCGGAGAACAATTCAATGAAAGAAGAATGATAATTTTGAAATGAAATCAAAGCATATAATCAAATGCCCAGTGTGCTGATAATTTATTTGACGTTTATCTGACATTTGAATTTTTTGTAGTGCGCTTCGTATAATTTCCAAAATGAACCGGTTTGGTAACAACGATTTAAGTACCTACAATTCGCGAAGAAGTAGCAAATTCAACTGAAAGTAATACAAAATGATACCATTGGTCATATGTGGACCAGTTTGATTATTCTTGTTGAAATAAAATTCATAGTTTTTTTTGACGTTTATCATAAATATTGACATAAATATTGTCGCTGGAATATTCTACTCTATTGCCTCTCATTTGTCGTAAATATTGTCAGTGTAATGTGCTATTACATAGGCTCTATTACATTGGTGAAAAACGTTGCGTTGAATTGTCAGTGTCATATGCTATTGCATAGGCTGAATTACATTGGTGAAAAACATTGAGTTGAATTATCACCGATGAAAATGCCTGTTCCTCAAATGCAGAGTACATCTAGTAGTCGCACGTCACTTTACAATCTGTCCTGTTAGCTATATTTTTTATATTTTTATTATGGAAACTATACACTGTACAATATGAGTCATTTATTATTATTAAGTCATTTATTATTAAGTTTTTGCCCGTCATAGGCGGTTTTAGTAATTGCGATATAAAAATTTCATCCAAAAAAGTTCAAATATAAAAAATATCTCGCTAAAATGGACCGAGATCATAAATTACAACACTTAAAAATATGGTGAAAATGTGGTCCTATATATTATAGTCCTATTACGGTCATATTATAGTCCTGTAATGGCTATTTATGTAACCAGTTGGGAGAAGTACTATTTTGTGTAGCGAGCCGATTTCCGCAAAAGGATGCGAGTTAAACAAAATAGTGTTTCCCAACGTGTTTCATATACGATTTTTTCTAATTTTCACCAATTTTATATTTTATGAGAAGAAAACTATGAATTTTATACGTTTAAAAACAATCCAGTAGGTTGTAACGGTGTGACAGCTGGTCACTTTCATAGCTTGTCAGGTGTAAATAACGTACTATGTAATGAACTTTGCACAACCAGTTGCGTAATATTTTACTTTTCGTAACTGGTTGTGAAAAGTAAGACGTTTCCTAACGTCAAAGGGTTTTGAAAATGCCACTTTACATGTCAAAATTAGAAAAAAAATAATTAATAACTATTATACAATAATAAAATAACTTTATTATACAATAATAAAATAACTTTATTATAGTCCTTTAAAAATAATTGCGGAAGCGCAATTGACATGCATTGATTATTGACTCAATCAGGTAGCAATAATATCCTTAATATCCAAAAAATATTTAGAATTTGCCGTTTCTTGTCGACATTAACGGATCCAATAAATGATAGGTACATCAAAAACCTGAAATGACGAACCGTAATTCTTAGCAATATTTTTGCTTCTTGGGATGAACGCACCATGGCGTTTCCTTTTGTAACTTGTCAATAATAACGTTATCGACATCGACAATTGTTAGTATTCGATTGGTTTGAACCGCCCAAAAACGTCACCCTCGCGCTTTATACCACCCTTCAACGCACCGAACGAACACATGGCAGACGATTGATATCCTCTAGAAAGGAGGAAATAATATTCAAGTTATATATAAAATGTGTAACATTCTATAGGATACTCTTCGCCGAGTAGGTTATTTATTATAACAAAACAAAGTATACAGCATTTATTTGCTGGATGTTTGAAGAGCTGGTATAATAATAATAATAATAATATAAATTAAAAAAAAATAGTACTGGCAGGGTTTGAACCCGGGACCCATCGGCTATGAATCATTCAGAATTACTTATGAATGACATAAAGGTAACAACAATACTGATAAATCATTTGACAGGCTATTAATTGATTAAATGGCAAAATTCGAGAGCCATCTTTGAGCCGCCATCTTGACTGATTCGACAAAAAAATTGTGGTCAGTGACCCCAAAATTCCTGAGACCGATTTTGAGTTGATTCTCAAAATCGGCAAAAATATCCGCCATTTTGAATATTGATATTGACAAAAAAATTGATCAGGACCCCAATAGTCCCGATACACCGTTTTTGAGTCTATTCGGACCGCATAAATGGCAAAATGTCCGCCATCTGGGCACCGCCTTCTTGAATATTTATTTTTACCAAAATTCGTGCTTTTCCACTCCAAAATTCCCGAGACACCGATTTTGAGGCCGCAAAAATATCCGTCATCTTGGTACCGCCTTCAATGCCGTAAAGAAGATATTTATTGATAGATGAAATTGGTATATTATGCTGCATGGCCATGTTCATGTAGTGGAGCATTTTCAGAATTGTACCATATAGGTTATTCTTGATATATATATATATATCTTTTATGTTTTTGGGGATCCCACTGTGGTGAATTTATTATTGAATTTCGTTCAATAACAATAAGGTTCTTCCCTCGGTTCTTCCTTTACTAAAAAAATATTTTTCTGACAAATCTTAATTTGTTTGAACATTTCGTTCTTGAGATAGCGTATTCACAAAAAAAGGTGACATCCGGACGGATAGAAAGTATTTTGAGAGATGCTATTCGACTTTCGTAGCGAAGAGTATAATAAACAAAAGTGTGATTGGTATACCCACTTAAAATAAAGTGGGTATAAAAAAATAAAAATGCAATAAAAAAACAGTTGCAATAATTAAAATCATTTAATTAATACATTATGCCAGTTCCATTGTACCCCAAGTCAGTATTTTGTAATGTAATGGCAGTAGCAACAATTTAAATTAAAACTATGTATTGCATTCATTATGCCAGTTCACGAACGCATCTGCTTAGCGAAACTGCAGCGTGATGTAGATGCAGGGGCGATAGGCAAAATGAACTCGTAAAAGAGGGTGGGTGCGCTCGTGTCGTGTTCTAGAGGGTCAGATTAGACCCCTTAACACGTGACCGCGATATTATAAACATTTACACGTACTCCAGTATTCATTACATATCTGGTATTGACTGATTACTTACATTAAATATTATCAACAAGTACACAATGAGCAGATGGTTAAATGTGTAAATTTAGTTGAGCTAACAAAGAATATCGTTTTCAGTATGAAAAGATAAATTGGTTTGATGTACATATTTATAATAAATAATATACTTATATACATATTATGTATTATATATTATATTGTATTTTGTTTACGATATACAGGGTGATTGTTAATACAGTGTTCAGAAATTATTACAATCCACGTGACCACAAAATTCTGCCAACTTATTTACTCACTTGCTAATTAGAAAGTGATTTAACCTATAATGTCACTAATCATTTTTATACAATATGAATAAGTGATTCTCAAAAGTAGCATTCTTTTGAGAATAGCCAGGTTAAAACAATATGTAGGTATTATATCAAAGAACCATATACTAAGTACGATAGTTACGCCGGTAACACACACGGCGGATTTTTCCACCGCAGACAATTGACCGTCGCGTCGTCGCATTCGACCATTATTGGCCGAGTGCACCGTACGTGTTAATCCTGGATTATATTTAAGACTCACTTATTTTGACACATTTATGTTGCACCGTGTATTAAAGCCCGGTTTAATGTGATAAGACCACTTTAATTAAAGTCGCCAATTTCGAGGGCTTAAGACGGAAGTTAAATCTTACAAATAGGTTATGTTTCGTTATTTAAAAAAAAATGTTACGCGTTATTACATATTGTTTGCACTTTTAGGCTTTCTATAGCACATTTTATCCAATAAATGTCCAAGCCATAGGGGACAGTGATATTGTGGCAAGATGCCCAAGATGGTTGAAAAGGGGGTATTTAATAATTAAAAGCATAGTTTACATACATATACAGGACAATGCATATAATTAATCTAAATTTCCCGGTACCTCAACCTCCACCTCCTCTGGATCTTTGGGACGACATCATTTGGATTTCCTTTCATCGGCTACTTTTTTCCTGAAAACTTTTTTTTTTGTTTTTAAACCGTTTTTTAGTGAATCTTCCTTTGGTCTTTTTACCAGATTTTGAGACCTCGAATTAAAAACTGCGATCCTCGACCATACAGTGAGAAGATACATTGATGCAAAATTAAATACCTAGATACCTTTGAATTTTCAAATTCAAATTGTTTTGATGTCAAATATCAAATTTCTAACCAAATAACGCAAAAGTCACTAGACGTTCGACTTAAAATGCAATGTTGCCACATTTTAACTGGACTTAGTTAACTCGGCTTAACTAAGCCCAACTTAACGCACACTCGGGCATCATACTATTAATATGATAGAAAAGTAATGTTGAAAATTTAGAGGCACAAGCATCTACTGGAATGTTTATTTACATCATATGACAGCGTACATTCAATGTTACTGGTCAGTTAATTTAACCTTGACTGACTGTCCTTTAGCCTAACATGACACATTTTGCCAGTTTAGAAAATTTTCACAAGGTACACAGATTTAATTTAAGAAATGAAGTTGATTCTATGATATTCACATTGGTCATTCGAATCTTATGTTTAATAACAGACACTGATAATAATTTGTGCTAAATATCAGCTGGAAAAGTGAGATTAATTCTTGTTTTCATTACCTGTTCCAAATAGTTATTTTGTCACTTGTATTTAATTTGAGACCTGGCAACGTTACATATGTTTTGAAGATGCGCCCCATTATATTTGTGTGGCGTCTGTTTGCTTTTAAATCTGTAGTTATTTGTGAGAAGTGTTCGAATTTAGTTTTTTAGTGGTTTAATATCCCTTGATAATAATGGTGAAAACGTGCGAGGCTTGCAAAAAGCCGTTTGAATGAACGCTAAGATCCCTTGCGTTCATTTCGGCGAAATCGTACGCTTTATTTACTAATTTGTGTTCCGTCCACTCTAATATCATTTTCTAGATGCTTGGACCAAGCATTCACAATTTTAATACGACATTATGTCTCTTATCTGTTTTATTCTCGAAGGTCGCCGCTCACAGAAATCTAGCGTTTACATACAAGGGGGTAGAGTGCATTTTTCTAAAAATGTACGGTACTGAGCGGAACCATAAAGCTGCGTATAGTGTTAGGGAGGGCGTATAGTGCGGGCGGTTCGGAATTGGAGGGTAAAAGGAAAATTAAAACTGGTACAAAGTTTTGTAATTTATTTCCACTGATATAAAGCAAAAAATTCTACACTACTGTATTAATACTACTGTAACAATACTGTATTAACAGTAAATGAAAGACGGATCGAATCAAATGCGTCAAACATATGCTCTTTTTCTATAATATTTTTTCAATATCTATTAATTTCGATACAAGTATTGCGCGCCACACCTCTGAAGACAGTTCCTTAAATGTTTTTTCTTCTACTACATGAGCCAATTTTAAAGTGACATTATGACTAGGCACATGACTAAACTCCATATATTTTCAATGGGGTTGCATTCAGGACTATAAGGGGGCAATCGCAATATTACATGTCCGTGTTCTCTTAGTCGTTTCTTGTATCACGAGCGGCTTTAAATCTAAAATTTTTAGCGTCTGTGAAAGTGGTTTTCTGACGGGTAAGATATAATTTATGATCTATACTGTTTAAAATTAATAACAATTTTGTAATATTTTGTATAAAATAATTTTAAATGGGAATGTTGGCTGAGGAGTTTTTACTTGGTAACTATGGAGATTTTATGAGGTTGATTTGATTATTTCATTTCAAAACAACTTTGCCTGTCTAAGCTTGTGTCAAACACAAGGTATTTGGTATATTTATCTTTAAAAGCCCTTGTTTGATGTTAACTTAACTTTTAAACTTTGTTTTCATGTGTGGTTAATCAATGTTCAAATGTTCAATATTTTATGAAACCGGGCAATAGAGTTTAATTTGTCATTTTGGCTTTGCTAAATGTTTTAACTATTTATTACCAAATTGCTAAAATGGACTCCATTCGATGTATATAAATAGCAAGGGCAAGGGTGGCAGTACATATATATACTTGAATAAGAATTAATTTACTTGCTAGTTCTATGAGCATATTGAGTTTCACTGCCAAAGAGCAATCTGACTTATTTTAGGTGGGTTATTGGTTGGGTTGTTGGGGCTTATTGTTTACACCCCAACCACCCAGTTGAAAACTTCAAAGTGTTTTATATATTGAAGGCTCAGATTAGAAAGAACTTGCCCTAAGGAAGTCCATTGGGGGATAGGCAGATTGCTTACATCCACATAATTTGACGGGAATATCATATTTTAACATATTGTTAATCAGCGCCACAGTATCCCCTAGTGACCAAGCGCAGACCAACTACCGTAGGCCAGGCAACGAAGGAAAAATAGCTGAAATAATTAATGTACAATTTTCTAATAAGTATGTGTAGTTGAACGACCGGCAACCATGACCT
Organism: Tetropium fuscum; assembly: GCA_964058915.1. NCBI lineage: Eukaryota > Metazoa > Arthropoda > Insecta > Coleoptera > Cerambycidae > Tetropium > Tetropium fuscum. The sequence continues at coordinate 257,448 of CAXKVY010000932.1, read as the reverse complement.
ACACAATGTTTCTCATGGACGTAGGCGTTTTTTTAGGGGGTTGAAAGTAGAAGGTTTTTATAGGCATATTTTCAACACCACACCTGATATTTAATGCAAGTTTCCACACCACTCAACAATTATCACTTAATAGTTACCTTAAAAAACTCGATCAGTTGATGGATATTATTTTCCCTAGAGTTACGATGTACGAAATCGTGTCCTCTCTTTCTTTTGTTTACAGCAACTTACAACAACGTTAGTCGGATATATCAACAGTCTCATATAATGTACTTCTTTTTGTTGTCTCTCTCGTTTTATTATGTTTTAACTAAGAACACTAGAACAGCGTATGTTGTAGATTAAGAATAATTTAGTGACGTCACCGCTAATTTTTTTAATATTTGCTAATAAACACTAACTAAGCTTAGGTACTGATTAACAACTATAGAACATAATTTATAACTTTAGTCTATTATCGATGTTTACTATACGCGCGTTCAACATTAACTGAACCCTCCGCCGCTGGTAAGGCGTTTATACGGTGAAATAGTCGCTTCTCGATGCGTCGGCACTTGCAGCACGCCTAGAAAGAAGGAGAAGATTTCGACCGGCAACGCGAACTCGTGACTTCACTCACCATAGGCGTGCGTAACAATATTTATTACTTTATTATAATACAAATAATATAACATGTTTATAAAGAGAAAAATTAAGATATGCAATATCCTTTTTACTAAAAAAAATAGAACATAATTAAAAATGCTAATTATGATAAAAACTGCGGAAAATTTCATTTCTATGGTGAATTTTCTATGTAATATAAGTAACAATGCAAGATCCCTCTGCAAATTGAAGAATTCGACGTCAGGGTTGTCGAACTTATTCGTGTAACATGAACTGCAAAGTGCAAACGCAATATACGAGCCACGACTCATACTTGCAGCACAAATAGATGCGTGGTATTTTACTGATATACTCACGGTACGCAGACAACGGTATGTCAGGCTGCCGAACCATAATTGGTCGGTCTTGCGCATGTTACGCAATGACGTTTTTGCAAGAGAGAGCACGATACATAGGCACGATACACTCTACCGTGTTACGAAGTTACTGGAAATGTCAGACATTGATTAACATTTGACACCACAGATAGCGCTCCTGTCCCTATCACAGTGACTATTATATATTATATATTCACCATATGTCACTATGGTCGTCTGTGTCGTCACGTTTCCAATCTAATAATCTTAAATCCTCTATGATCCCTGGTGAAAATATATTATTCCATTTTTTTTTCCAGGAGGTATACTGTGGAGTGGAAACGATATGCACCGTAGATGGTTTGCACTTTCACTGCATGTATAATGCAAGAGTAAAGGCCTTTAACAGCTCTGGAGAAGGAGACTACAGTGAATTAATAGGACTGCAGACTTCTGAAGGTGACTAAAGTTTATTTGTAATAATTGTAGGTATGGCTTACTTATTTACAATATTTCTAATAATCCGTATTAGTGCAATAAAAATAATCCTAAAGTATACAAACCTTAAAAAAAATAGTACAAGCAAGGACTTTGGTGGAGACGTTGCAATTGCCTTATCTTATTGAATATACTAAAAAAGATAGGAAACATATTTTCAAACAAAAATGTAGGTAATAAAACAATTTTTTTGGGATTTTTTTTTTTCTAAGGATTTATGTATCTACAAAAATCTGAAAATTAACAGCTTTCATTTTAGGCGACTTTTCGTATATTATTAGGATGGCAAGTGGAACTGTGGAAATCCACCAAAGTATTAATTTTTTCAAGGTCAAAGTTTATTTTTCCTATATATATATTTAGAGAAAAGCGTTTTGGACTCAGGGCATGAGTGGAATACCTTAAACAATTAATATCATATAATATAATCTGCCATTAATATAATTATGTTAGGAAACATTCATTTTTATAAATTTGGTACTGATATAGACATAATTCATTGAATATCGGCATAATTGCTTCTAAACACTGTAATATAATAACTTAAATATCGTGTTTGTTATTGCAGTAAAACGGAGGATAACTGCAAATTTATAATGCACAATGGGATAGCTAGGAATTTATGATTTTAACTAACTCGCATGTTATTTTCCAGCAAGTACCTGTACCTGGTACACAGTTGTGCAATATCTATCGGAAAACTTACAAGTTATTAAGTTCTGTTAATATGCAGTTTCCTGGTTTAGCATTTATTTTAACAAAACTTTGGCGGGACATTCAAGAATTAATATTAAAGAAAATTACCATTTAAGCAAAGTTTTGTGTACAAAGTTACTAATAAAACAATAAAGATAAATGTACTTATCCATGCAGAATGTAAATGAATTTTTAATTGTAGTTTAAAATAATTTATGAAATGGTTCAATTTATTTCCGTTCCATGCAATTAAACAAGGAAATTGGAACTTACTATACTCGTATAGCTACTGTTTTGTCACTTATCGTAACATTACATATTTTACCAGTTCCTATTAATATTTTCCAGTGGCATGGTTTACTTTTGACCCAATACTTTCTGGACCTGGTTTGCAGTACTCCGAAGACAGCACTAATGTGGCTGGAGAAGGATGGGAACACCGCGTTGCCCTAGGAAGCGTAGGATTCAGTCGAGGCATTCACTATTGGGAATTTACCATCGATAAATATGATGCAGACACAGATCCTGCTTTTGGGATTGCTAGAATAGACGTTACTAGAGATAAAATGCTAGGTAAGTTAATAATAATAACAAGCCATTTTTATAACTGATAGTTATACTTTCAGGAAAAGATGACAAAGGTTGGGCTATGTACATTGACCGCCAGCGTTCTTGGTTTCAACATGCTGGAGCTCACGAGCAGCGTGTTGAAGGTGGAATACATGTAGGCTCAACAATTGGCGTCTTATTGGACTTAGACCAACACACCCTTTCATTTTATGTAAATGAAGAGCCCCAGGGGGAAGTTGCGTTCCGAGATCTTTACGGAGTGTTCTATCCAGCTGTTAGCATTAATAGGGGTGTAAGCATCACAGTACATACTGCCCTAGATCCGCCATCTGATTCGGATGAAACATAGATCCAATAAGACTGAAAATGTTATTGGTAATAATGAAATTATATCATTTATTTCCGTATAATCCTTTGTATATTACAATTTACAGAAAGTACACTCCATAGTTTTTAAATATTTATTTTATCTTAGGTTGGTTTATTTTCTTATGAAGCTCAAAGCTTGATAAAAACTTGTGTGGAAATTGACATAATATGCCTTGTTAATCACCCCATACAATAACAAAAACTAAGTAGGTACTCAACATCACATTTCATATTCATTATTCAAGTCTTCATTCATTGCCATATATAATCATGAATTAAATATTCTACAATAAACAATTATTAAAATTCCATATCCACTATACCGGGTGGACCAAAAAATGTTGTACTTTTTACATTTGCCAAAAATGATAAAAAGACGCTTTGTATGAAATTTTTTTTGGGGAGCTGTACGTAAGTATAGCTGTGCTCCCAATGGACCAATTTTTCTCATCGAGATTTTCTGACCATAATCCATTCTGTTCTGTAAGCAACAACACCAAGCTGATTAAATTCGGTTAATAAATAAAAAAGTTAAGGGCAAACGTAAAAAGTGCAAACATTTTTGGTGCCCCTGGTATATGATTATTCTTCGTACCTAATTATTATGGGGTGGTGTCCAAATTATATTCAGAGATTTTGTCACGAAAATAATTAGAAGTTCCTAAAGCCTGTAGAAAAAGCTGTTTCAGGTTGAACATAAAATAGGAACTAAACTGGAAGTTGATTAAGAACAACCATTGCTAGGTTACCTACCTACAGAAAACTATCAAAGTCAAGACATCGACCAAAAAATTAAGCATTTATGCTAGGAAAACATTTTAACATATCAACAGTTCTTTAATCCTCAACTTGGTAAAATTGTTATATAAATAGAATTTTTCAAAAGCCTCGTTTGACGATTTATTTATTTTATAAATACCATTTAAAGAACAAGGACCGTAACATTTGAGTGTTGGAAAATCCTCAGAAACATTTATCTTTGTAAATAAGCCGAATTACTACAATATTTACTGTATTCGACATGACAGGGACCCTAATGTTGCATGCGTCATACTGCGTGAAGTGCATGGTGCTCAAAAGCTATCGAAAGTGTTGTCATCAATGTCGTTCGCATTCACTCATATTTCATGTAATTTTTTGAATCAGAAACTTTATAGTTCAAATAATTAATGTTTAATCATCTGATGCATAAATAGTTTAAGATTTTAAGTACATCTGCAAGAGAATTTTTACATGCCTTATACTTAAATTAAACTTGATTGGTACAATAATATTAGTACCAGTAAAAAATATTCAAAATGGATAACATAAACATTCAACTGATATAATGGGGATAATAAGGCTAATAATCAGCAATTTTAAAGTAGCTTTATTTTGGTTGACTAACTAACCATGATAGCTTAGAAATACACTTTGAATTAATTGCCTTTAAATTTTTTTTATATCAATTGTATCCATATTAATTGGTACCGTCAAAATATTAAATTCAGTTAAACAGTCATTTCTTATTATACCTTAAGAGAATATATATTTTTTTTCTGATTCCCCGCCTGTATAATTTTATTAAAATTGATAAAATATAAAATGTAAAGCAACATTTTTGGCATTCTCACCGTTTATACTAAAGAGCACAACATTTTAAATAACTGGAATGGTGATTACAGTGTATCATATATTATAATTCATTTAGGTGTTAATATTGATATAGGAATTTCATATTTTTGTTTTGGGACAACTGTATCTATATATTTAATATTGTACTTATTTTTAAAAGAACATGTTAAAAAAATTCCATTTATGAATATGTAAGAGTAAAGAAATATTTTTGGTTATTATTAACATTATTTTTTTAGTTATATTTTTCTAGTCTTTAAAAATTAGTATTATTTCCTATATTTTGTTCTTCACATTTTGTATTCTTATTTTCTTTGCCATATCAGTGTTTATTTTTTTTACTAGCCATATTTATGATAGCTATATTGTAATTTTTATAGTTAACATTATAGTGATTTGTTATAGTTGGTTTTTACATTCATTTATAGCAGTGTATTTAAATTTTATTATGTGACTACACTTGTATATAAAAATTTATACAATAAATACTTATTAAAATAATGTTTTACTCTCCTTATTACTCCCATTTTGACATTTTCAGTAATTTCGGAATATTCTACACATATTTTGAAATACATCATTTATGTGGTGTCATGTCGTCTCATCCAATTCTCGCGACATCCACCCGCTACGACATCCAATTGATGCTATATTCAACTTTATATGTTACTTTCCGAACACCTATTATATTTCAATTCACCACAATTTTAAATCTATTGGGTAAGGATCTGGAAATTAAAAAAAACAAAGAAAATTTAAGCAGGCAAGTGGTAAGACGCTACTGATGCCAAGCGATGTGCGGTGGATTACAGGTAGTGATTGCTTACAAATAGATATCATTAATTGGAACGTACTGCTGCAGATCTGTGAGGAAAACAAAGAGGAAATGGGTAATCATCAGGGGGTTTTCAAAACAAAAAATTGTCAATTAATTGTAATGGGAAATGAATAAAAATTGAATAATACAATCTTCCAAAGAGTTACAAACATTGCGCAAAGCCTAACCTTGGTACCAATATGGTATATATGCTTTGCGATTAGGCTTAGAAAAAACAGTATTTGTTTGTTTAAAATACTTTTATTAGTAATTAATAAAACTTTATGTTTTGATCTTGATACTTTTAGAAACTGTAGCCTTGATACCAGAAATTTCTCCACTATATCTCGTAAGCTCTTTCCTCGGCTCACGCACCTTAAAACAAATGATTAATAAGTTATTATATATTTATAAATCCACTGGTACTTACAGCTCCCTTCCTTCGAATAATTGCTTTCCTGTATTTGATTTTATGCTTAACCCTTGGGTTCCTTTGTTCCTTCTTCCTATGTGGTGTGATACCTTTGTTCTTAGCCATTTTGTAGGTAATGGCACGTTTATTAATTTCTATAAAAATAAAAATAGAAATAAAAAAAAGGTCAGTAAAATTGATTATATATTATGTACCATTTCCATGATTTTGTTGTTCGTCTTCCTTGTTATGTTCCTTTTGTTCATCTTCTGACATATCTGATGCTGCATTAGCAGTAGCAACTTCAAGTAAATCATCAAGACCATCTTCGAGAATTACATTTTCATGTAGTTTAATTTTCTTGCTAATATGTTCTTGAGCAACAGTGATACGTTTATTAGTCTTATTTGGCTCTTTTACGGATTTGTTTGACAATGTAGCTAAAAATTTCAAAGTTTTTTTTCTATCAAATTCCTGTTTATCTTCCTGTAACTTTTCATCTCCCTAGAATTTGTACACAAATTGTATAAATGAAATGTAATTTATTCCTAATTTCAGTTTTTGATCTTACCATTAGTATTAAGACAATCTGTGGCTTTATTATTTCTGTGTATACAGGATCAAGGTGGGAGAGTAGTTGTCGATATTGATACAAACGTTTTATTATGGGATGATTTTGAATAGTAATCCTTGATGACTTTAGAAGCAAATACATATAAATATTGGTACAATAACTGTAAGGAATAATATTAGTGATATAAACAGAAAAATATATGTAATTACCTCAAAATTAACTTGTATTGTGTTTGCACAAAATCAATGGCCATACAGTTGGGTATTTGTTGTTTTCTGAACATTTCTATGATCGGTTTTAGTTCCTTTTTAGCTATTACCATTTTGGCTAGAATAGAAAATAAAATTATATAAGCAAATTCGAACTTTGGTCAGCATCGTAGTTAGGCGCTGGCCGCAGGGACGGCTGGCCAGGGGCGCAGGCTTCGAAGGGCCCCCCCCCCAAATCAGCCTTTACACAAAATAAAATACAAGTTTGAGCTGACGTGTAATGTGCATGTGCAATTTAAGGCGATAGCGCCTAAAAGAATCTAATCAAAAGTATTTAACAGATCTGCATAAATAAATTTCCTTTGCCTATAGATTATTTTAAGCGCTAGCCATCAGCAGCCATCAGAACAGATGTCTGAAATTGTGCGCTATGTAGATGAATAATGGAACATTTTTATAAAAACAAGAAAAAATTGCTTTATACTATCGGATTGTAGATTGTAGCGGGTATCATGACTGCCATATATGATACCGGAGCCAATATGGCGGCACAAGATCTTTCAGCAAATTACAAATGTCAAATTCAAGTGTTTTTATTTATAATTCTTAAATGAATAAAATTAAAATATATTTTAAAACTTTGCGTTTGTTGTTTTCATTCCTATAAAATAAGTACCATAATTTTGTTGGGGGCGCAAAAATCTTGCCCTGGGCGCTAATGACCTACAACACTGACTTTGGTAGATAGTTTCAAAAATGTTTGCTTGCCACATATTAGAGAGCTAGATAATTTACCTTCAAAATCCTCAACAAGTCCAAAGAATTCAGGTGAATCCTTTTGTAAAATTTGTAATTTTTGCCGTTTTGATAACTTGGATATATCGGTTTTAATTATCTCTTCTGTTGGTATTTTATTTTCATCGGTAGGTTTAATTTCAGATTTCTACGATTAAAAAAATTGAATTCAGGTTAAATTACATTTGATATTCACAAATAAATATTCTAAATACCTTAGTAAATACTTCCAAGGAAAAATCATCATCATCGAGCTGTTGTGCTAACTGTTTCTGTAAGTTTCTTGCCTCCTCTTCTTCTAACTCTGCTAAATGAGCATCCTTTCCCTGGAAACCACCATAATCTGGATCCACATAATCAGTCAAATAGTATCTGTTTTTATCTTTTCCCCAAGCTCTAACATCTGGTAAACTATCTTTATCTTCTTGTCCTTCAACATCACTTAGCGCTATATCACTCTTATCATCGTCATTATTTGCGCCTACACCGAAGACTTCATCCTTAAAAGTAGCATGAATCAATAAACCTAAATAATCTCACAATATCTACTGTCTATTTGTCCTACCTCACTATCTGAGTATTCTTTTTTTCTATTACGAACTTTTCTTAAAAGCTGTTTCTCTGTTTCGGTGTATTCGTCCTCAGAATCGGATGGCTCATAATGATCTACATCTTCATCAAATCTTAAAATCATCCTGTTTAGGTTATTGGTATAAAGAATACTAATTCTACATTACCTTGTATGTGAAGGCATATTTATATATGTTAATATGCTTGAGGAAGGTATTATAAACCATATACATAAACAGTGGGACCCAAAATCACAGCTCTATTTATTTGAACCGATTTTTATCTAGTACAAACCGATATCAGTAATATACAGACATCATCAATTACTTATATTTCTAATTATTATATTGATATTAGTTGTAAGTAATAATTGTAATCAACAAATTGCCACGTTCAAAAAGGTAAGGTTAGAATCATTTCAACATTTCTACTTATTCTATTTGCCACAGGCCACAAAACAGATCACAGACGTCAACCAAAAAATATCTAGAAAGACAAAGATCAGCAAACATAATATCAACGCCAACACCACAAAACACACATCATTATGGAATACCGGTGGAGCAATCCCAAGATTATCAAGGAGTAGGTTGGAGTAGATTGCCTACAGAATTTGACCTTGAATCGTCCAATAGCATTGCGCCATTTCCGAGGTATTCCCTATATACGAATATTGTAGGTTGTGACGTCACAGCTCGTTTCGGGCCGCTTCAATTTTGTCGCCATTTAGATCCTTCATATTGATCGCGCGGAATAGAAATCTTGTATTTTTGTAAAATAGGTACACGTTTTATTACAACGTGACACTATATTTTTTATTATTATTTTTAAAATTTCAGGCAAGTTCCCTATTAACACAGATATACCTACAGATATAACTACAGATATACGACAAGTAAAAGGGACCTAATTTGACGCATGTTAGTCCGAACTTAGTTGGAACTAAACAATGCATGTATACGTGGTATATTTACGCTAGCGCTTTTAGTCCGGTTCCAAATATCATGTAAACATCACAGTTCTATGCTCTAAACATCACAGTTCTGTGGTTTGGTGGTAGGTAGGGTAGGTACTGTCACTACTGTCAGTTACTTATCATCAGGTCCAATTTTAATTTTACCGATTTGCCATTATAAATATCATTTTGGTAATTTATAATTTTGCTTATTAATTAAACTGGAATGCAAACCAATTAATATACATTAGAAAAATGTGGCACGAAGCAAGACGTCAAGAGAGAAAAATACGAGGAATGCTCGTTGATTATAGACGAAGAGCAGAGAGACGCCGTGATTTTTACGAGAAAATAGTAAGTATTGTTTTCCAACTAAAATAATGTCAAAAGTATTATATTTTTCATCTTTTAGAAAGCTGACCCAACTCAATTCTTACAAGTACATGGTAGACAATGCAGAATTCACTTAGATCCAAATGTTGCTGCAGCAGCAGACAGCGCTGTAATGATGCCATGGCAAGGACAGGTAGATAACCTAATTGATCGATTTGATGTGAGAGCTCATTTGGATTACATTCCTCCTGTTAAAAAAGAAGAAGACACTGAAGTCTCTCAGGAAGAAAGACAGCTAAATTATGAACGATATAGGATTATTGCGCAAAACTCATTCTTGGGCATCACCGAAGAAAAGTTTCTTAAGCAACTTCATCTCGAAGAGCAATTTGGCTACACTGAAATGAAAGGAAAAAAGGAACAAAGGACTGGTGGAGCAGCCATTGGCTTTAATTATGAAGATGGAACAGGTACCTATACCATAATATATATTTTAAAGATGTTTTTCGACGGAGAGCTGCCTATATAAAATATGTGACTTGGTGCAGTCCAAATTATATCCGTAACAAGTTCGGTTGTTAACGACATGCTAAGAATTGATCTCCAGAAGGCACCCTGGAAGAATAATGCAAGGGTAGGGGGTCAAACATGTGAAATTACACGACCAAATGCACTTCTGGCAATTTATATACTTAAGTATACAGTATTTGTATACTTAAGTACTTATACAAATTGCCAGAATTGAACTTGGCCATGTACCTACTTATATATTGCAAATTTTTTCACAAATCTCTCACTTACTCTTCTGGTGATTTTTTTGACCATTCTGTAAATTTTCAGTACCGCACCTTAACGATTTATTTACATGAAAATTTTACATGCTTGACCCCCTACCCTCGCATTAAGTATTCTTCCGAGTTACTCTGGCAGCCTGATTCTGTTCCTCTTATTGATATAATATAATATGATACCGAACCTCTTATTGATATAATTTCGACTGCAACGAATCACACATATTTTACGTAGCGAGAGATTATTTTGTTCTATTCTGATATATTCTAATTGTTGCAAATAGGTAGTGAATCACCACTCAAGTGGTAGAAAGTATGTCAATAGCAACTCTTCATTTCATGACTTGGAGGGAAATTTCTTATGGCCATATTCTTGTTCCATATAATAAGAATAACTATGTCTGATATGGTAGAAAATAACGCAATGATTTACTATTGGGGCTCCCTAGCTATAGTAAGAGTATAATTATTTACAGTCCACATAAAATGTTTACGAAGTGTACTGACTGGCAAAATGCCGAAATTCACCTCTACTCATGGGTGTAGGCTTTTTTTTCTTTTCTAGGAAGTAGAAGGTTTTTATATGTATATTTTAACCACAGCTGATATTGAATACTGAAGTTTCCCCATCTCTATGAAGTATTGCTTTTAGCGAGTTCCCATTTTTTAGTGGGTGGTTTGCGAGTAGCCTTATTTCCCACAAAAAAAATTAATATGTACAACAGCTAAATAGCCGTCACAACTTGAAAACAGAAAAATAAAATAGATATATACCTATTCCAAAATAAAGCAAAAAATTCTCAACAGAAAATAAAAACAATGAAAATCATCAAAGTAATAATAAATTAACAAACAACCGCAATATCTTAAAAACTGGTTATTAATATCACTATGTTTAGTGTCATCATCACTATGACCGCTACTTATAATAATTGAAAACATTTTGATATTTTCATTTCCATAGTGATATGGAATTACCACAATTGGAAATATAGGTACATTAAGATATTTAATTTCACTTATTTGAAGGGATCAGCCAAATTCCACCTGTTCAGGAAGAAGATGAGTCTGAAGACAACAACTCGGATAGTGATTTAGATGTCGATTTAGCAATAAATGTTTCAAAAATGGACTCTGCGCAAGCCCATGAAATGAACAAGCATGGCAGAAATTTTGGAATGAGTTCCAATGATTTTTATTCATTTCTTACTAATGATTTAGAAGAGGCTGAAACATTTAGATTGGCTAAGGAAGAGGAACATGAGAAAGCACTATTTTCTGGGAGAAAATCTAGAAGGGAAAGAAGGTAGTGTTACTTACATTGTAGTGATACTTAGTGCTAGCAGTAGCAATGTATATTTTGATTGATAATTTTTAGAGCGCATAGGGAAAAAAGACTAGCAAATAGAGTTATAAGTCCTCCAAGTTATGCAGCCCAAGCTTCACCAACACTGCCACGATTTCGAGAGAGTAAATCCAGATCACACTCTAGATCGCAAACCCCAGAAAATACAGGGAAAATAACTTACATCACTTCATTCGGAGGTACATAATATAATTCTCTCTTACATAATATAATATTGGGGGAGGCGCAGTTCCGTGGGATAGTAGGGAACAGAAATGGCAGAATAATGTACTGGAAAGAAATATATTTATTCTACCACGTTGCCACTAGTCGCTGCATGCTATATATACGTTTAGTTCTTTTTTACTGTACATTTTCCTTATGACAGACATGCGTCAACTCATTCTATCTCATAAGTCGAGGTGGGTGTGGCACAACATATCTTGCAGGTGGGATGCACGATTAGATAGTGTATTGGAGGGACGCCACTAAGCTAATGGAAATAGGATGGTAGGAAAGGATCGAGGCATCCGATACAGAAATTTTTGATATTCAACCCATCAGCACACCATGGCATCACTGCCAATATACTGTTTTCTTTCCAGTACATTTTTTTGGCCATATCGTCCTTTTCTGTAGCATGTCATCATCTTCCCAAAATTTGCACTTGCCAGAAAGATATAAACATAACACTAATAATTTTACAGATGATGAAGAAACACCATCAAGTAGTAAACCCACTTATGCAGATAAGGTCAAATATGGAAAAGCAAAAAATCGGAGGGAAGTTAGTAATGAGAGAACAGTTTACTATAGTAGAAGAAAGAGCCACTCTCGAAGTCGAGAAAGAAGTTACGGAAGAAAAAGAAGAAGGTCCAGAAGTAGATTGAGAAGAAGCAGAAGCAAAAGCAGAACTAAAGTGAGAAGAAGCAGCAGTAGATCAAAATCTAAAAAAAGTAGGAGTAGATCAAAATCTAGAAGAAGTGGGAGTAGATCAAAATCTAGGGGAAGTAGGTCAGTGTCCAGACGTAGTAGGTCGAGGTCCAGAAGAAGTGTATCCAGATCTAGAAGAAGCAGAAGTAGGTCAAAAGATAGGTAAGTATTGCTAAATGTTATATATACTAATATATTATATACCGCGGGACTGAAGTAGTACTTTTAATCCCGATGGTAAAGTTTATGAAAGTTTCTAATTTACCTGAGGGATTAAAAGGACTTAATCGCAAGGTGTATACGATATTTTCCGTGCTTCCAAAATTGAAACGTATACGTAATATAAAAAATCACATAGAAACCTTTATAGAAACACAGATAATTATTAATCATAAAGAGAGGCAAATAATGGGAGACATTAATTGACAAATTGCTATAGTAATGTTGCGGTGTGACAAGATTAATTTGGAGACATTGTCATTGCTAGTGTCAAGAGCTCGATTATGACTGGAGAAGGTGTATCTGATATTGATAAAAGGGCTGCCGAATTAGGTCATATCTGCTGCATTCACCCAGAAAAGACTCGCTGGTCAATATGTGGAACTGTAACATAAATAATATAAATATTAAACCAATAAAATAACTATTACATTTTGCTTGTAATTTTATACTTCCGGGATTACCGTCAATATTTAATTCCTGAAAGACAAAAAGTGACACTTCAATCCCTGTCATAAGGGCGTCAAGTTATTACTACAGTCCCGGATGTACGAAAAATATTTTATTATGATGTTACTCGTAATAAGTACTGAGATATATCAATTTCTAGGCAAATAAGAACTCATTCTAAGACTAGAAGTGCTGGTAGAGCCTATAGAAATCGTCGCTCTTTGGATTCATCGTCAACCTCATCGGAATCTAGCGAAAGTATGTTGAAACCTAAGTCTCCATCACCTGAGAGGAAACAGTCATCTGTTTCCAGATCTGCATCACCTACTCGAAAAAGTAAAAGCCCCTCCATTAAACAAGAATCGCCTCCAAAAGTATTGCCAAGATACTATGGGAGAAGAAAAAGTGATCATAGCTCTTCAGATCTTAGTGATTCCAGTGGGCAAGGGGATGTTGAAATGAAACCGGCTAACAAACCGTAAGTAAACTTCTGTTAGTAAACGTACGACTTGTTCCTCTTATATCTCTTATTTACCTTAGGGTTAGCAGTGAGACTAAGTTGGGACATGGTAATAATTCAGGCACAGCAATCAAAGTCAGTAAGAACCAATTAATATTATCGTAAATGAATTAATTTGCTTTTGTATTATTTATTATGTTATATTATGATATATAATTATTTATATCATTAGTTCATTATGTAGTGTAAGGTAAAGTGCATGTCGAATATACTGTTACGTGTGCATTCGAGAATATTTTACATTGTTCATTTTCAGAAAGCTTCTACCAGTATGACCATTATAGAACGCCTTAAGCGAAAACGACAGGCCTTGCTAAATAGGCAATGTAGGTATCTTTATATATCATTTATGTTCGTGTATAATTATATTTGCTTCAGTTAAAGCTGATAAGATAGCCGAGCAGTTGAAAACTGAACGGGAGAAACAAGAGCAGCAGACTCGGGAGGATGAACTACGAGAAATGGCGATTAAATTGAGGAGAAGGTACTTAACTAAAGGGGTCACATTTCCTCTTTTTAAAGACATTTATTTGTAGGCAAAGGGAGAAGCGGCATGCTTATGATAGTAATAGGAGTTCCAGTTCTTCAGACTCTGATTCAAGTGCTAAAAGTAGGGAATCAGCAATTGAAAAAACTCCTCCTCAAGATAGCAGAGAGAGGGAACAAGATGGAAAAGTACCCAAGAGACACGAGACTCGTTACGATAATAGAGAAAGGAGAGACAGCAAGGAGAGAGACAGAATAGGCAGCCAAGAAAGGAGAGTTGTGGATAGAGAAAGCCGGAGAGACAAAGATAGGAGGTCAGTATCCCCTTCTCGACGAGTGTCTAGGGACAGTGACAGAGATAGGGATAGACGCGATAGGTGGAGGGAAGATCGGGATAGAAAAGATTCTAGGGCAACCAGATCTCTAGTGGATTATTGACAGAACAGTATATAGGTACATAGTTTCCAGTGTTAATTTATAAAGTAGTTGAAATAAAGTAATTTATTTGCTATTTATGTGTTGTGTCTGTCCTGGTCAAGAAAACATCATCTGCATAAAATAGAAACTTTCTAAAATGTTATTGCCAAAATTTTATTTCTAAAAATTTCATACCCCTTTCACTGCTTTGACGGTTAAATGGGACAACAAGAAACGTATATTAGAGTTGTTGACCTTCAACTGCTCACGAGTGTAGCTAAGAAATTTAGGAGTTGCGTATCATGAAATTTGTATCAAAACAAATATTCAAGATGGCAAGAAACCATCTAAATCCTGTATTGACCATATTGCATGCAAAAATAGTTGTTCTAAATATTAAAGATAGGATTTAAAGGGGCCATCTAAAAAATGTGACTGCTGCAATGTTTCTCAGTAAAAAAAGTTGGTTTATTAAATTCTAATTATATAAATAATATAATAAATAATAATATATAAATATACATGTAAATCGTCCAGACCCTTCTAGCCCCTTCCCCACTTCTCTATGAAATTACCTTTTGATGGGCTAAAATTTTCCGTAGGTCACTCAGGTATTGCTATTTTAAGATAACTTATATCTTAAAATAGCAATAAATAGGCATATACGCATATAATTTAAAGAAGATTCTACAACTTTGTCAAAATATTGTAGATGTCTTATTAAATATTAACTTTATTATCTTATTTGGTCGTTAATTATATACTGTATCCAAGGAGAGAATGGACTTGCACTCGAGCGAAAATTCGTCTGTTTTGGTCAGATCTCCGCCCCTTAGAACATTAGTTCAATGTCTTAATTGGCTCAGCAGGTAGCCAGGGCCGGCGCCTGGGTCCGATACCTACCTGGTACCTAATTATATAAAGTACCTACTACTGCCTACCTATTCACAGTTTGTATTTGTTTCACCTACTTACGAATTTATTTCATCGAATGACGGTCCTGCGTAGCTCGTTACAGAGCCCCTCCTCTTTAGTCGCCGATGCGCAAAGCAAGTCCATTCTCTCGTTGGATAGAGATTAGTAGTATATTTCGATTTGCAATTTTTTTGTTGTATCAATGTAATATGGAATCTTATGTTTTTCGAGTAATTAAAGTGTAAATTTTACTGAAAGCTCAAAATTGTACGTGATTAAAAAAAAAATTTCGGGTTCGAGTTTTTTCTTTTCTTTGCATTTTCTGAGAACATTTACCATAGTAATGTATATTTGTTTTTACACCATCAGAAAATAGAGATTTCAACGAAAAAAAAGCCCACAAACTTTTTTGAAAAAGCAGATATTTGACGCGAGAATTTTCGATTGAAAATTAGGGTGCTTTTTCGATATTAAGTCAAAATAAGGTGAAACAATAAATATTTTAAATAAAAAAAAATACAGTGTGTTTGGGAAATAAAAAAGGTTAGTTTTCACCAAATTTCTTTAAAAAATTTTTTTTTGTAAAAGAAAAATAAAAAACCGAAAACGGTTATTTGAATTTTTCATATAAATTTTGAGGTTATGTGAAAAAAGTGCAAATACAAAAGTTGTAGACCTTTTTATTACCTACAACTTTGCCATTTAACTTTTTTCCATAGGACTTGTAGTTTTGCCGGAAATCGAGATAAACCGTTTTTTACCCTTAAAAACTCACCCCCTTCCACTTCCCGACCTCGAATTGCCCGTAAATTATTTTTCCTTTCATTTTTGTTATATTCTCTTCCTTTTCCAATGGGTTTCATCCTACTATTATTTTTTTTCACTTTTTAGCATTTTCAAAGGCTTCAGCCCTGGTCTAAAAGTAATTTAATCTTTTTTAAGACTAGGTCAAATTTTGCTGAATAAACGCATATTGCATTTATGGAGCATGTATTATGGGATAAGCAGTTTTTAGATTGAGGTCTTAAATCGACCCTGAAATATTTTGACACAAATAATGAAACAACAATACGTTGAATGAATAATATTTACTTAATATTTTATAAATTAAAAATGGGTAAATTTATAATAACAATATATGTATATGTAAAACAAAGTGCAGGAGAACAATTACAATGTTGATAACTGCTGAATATGCTGTTTATGGCCGTCGTTGATCATTGCTTGGCATTTATAATTTCAACAAACTCGGGCTTAAGAGATGCTCCACCAACGAGGAAGCCATCAATGTCTGGTTTAGATCCAAGTTCTTTGCAGTTGCTGCTAGTTACAGAACCACCATATTGAATTCTAACACTATTAGCTACATCTGGACTAACAGATTCTGCAATAAAGCCTCTCAAAGCTTGGTGAACTTCCTGCGCTTCTTCGGGAGTGGCAGTTTTTCCTGTACCGATGGCCCAAACTGGTTCGTATGCTAATACAACATTTGACCTACAACAAATTATGTACATCATACACTGCTGGAAAATAGGTTGGAATAATTCAAAATTTGGCTGTAATTTTGGATGCATATTTCTTCTGAATAATACGAATATCAAAATACGGTTTTCAGGACATTTTTGGAAACTTCATTGGTAATAAATGGCCTGAATGTCATGTTTCTATCCTGTTCAAAAATGGAATATACGGGGCGTAAACTAAACCCCTACAAAAAATAAAAATTTCATTCTTACCGAGAATTTAGGAAAACCAAAATCGAGATAAAATCTTTATACCAGGGTAGTTTATGGACCAATTCGAAAAAATAAATTCGGCCGTTTTTTTTATATCGCTTATTTTTGAATACAGGGGGGTTTTATTGATATTAGGAATTTAAAAAAAAATAAATATCTCTGTTAAAAACAAAGTAATGGATTTTTTTCTTATTTTCTAGTAAGCTTGCATGACTGTCTCAGTAGTTAGAATTGTCATTTCTTATACAGGGTGCCTGGGAAAACATTTCATAAGCATGTGTCACAAAAAGTCTGTAAATTTAAATAAGCCCTGTGCAAAACCCTGTATAATTAAAATTAACGATAATTTTAAATCTGTGAAGGGAAACGTTAGACAGGTATCTCAAAACAGTTTTTATTTTTATTGATCGTATGAGTTATCATAATTACAATTTCGTTGTAATTACACGTTAATTCCTATATAAAACATTAAAAAAAATCATGCAGTAGTAACTAATGAACTGGTGGGCTAAGTATTGTAACAATCAAGTCACCACCAAAATTCTTGAATGCGATCTAAGATTTTTCTGTTTTTAAACAGTAAGATGCATTTTCAAAAAAATGCCCCAATTTCAATAAAACCCTCGTATATTCGAAGATAAGCGAGATATCAAAAAACGGCCAAATTTCTTTTTTCAAATTGGTCCATACCCTGGGCTACCCTGTTATAAGAATTTTATCTCGATTTTTGTTTCCTAAATTCTCGGTAAGAATGAAATTTTGTTTTTTGTACAGGTTTAGTATATACCCTGTATATTCCTATTTTGAGCACGATAGAAACATGTTATCAGGCCATTTATTACGAATGAAATTTCCAAAAACGTCCTGAAAACCGTATTTTGATATAATATATTATTTAGAAGATATATGCATCCAAAATTACATTAAAATTATGAATTATTCCAGCCTATTGGCCAGCATTGTAGATATGGCATTATTTCACTCATTCACAATTTGTACATAAAAGTAATAATTTAAAATTAATTACCAATCTGAAATTTTTTCTGCAATGGCTTTTGTTTGCCTAAAGACAACTTCCTCAGTTTTACCTCCCTCCCGTTCTTCTAATGTTTCGCCAATACAAGCTATTACTTTTAAACCATTCGCTAATGCAAAAGCTATCTTTTCTGCAATAAGTTCATCCGTTTCGCCAAATATTTGCCGACGTTCCGAATGACCCAGGATAACCCAGTTTACACCAATGTCGAGAAGCATAAGTGGTGAGGTCTCGCCTATAAATTTCCAGTAATAATAAAACCAAAGCTCTCCATAAATCATAGTAAGTCAATAAAGTAATTTCCTTACAAATACATAATTTTTAACAAAATAATATAAAACATCCAAATCACTGTCAGAAAATGATAATTGCTTTGAAATAATAGGCACAAAGGTACAGCATAATATTATGTTAATATAATATATTATATTATAGAAAATAATATTTGAATATTAAATACCTATACCTAGGTATAGGAGGTAATACATAAAAGATTTAACAATAGTTACGGGGACTATAACAACTCGTCATATTTTTAAAAATTCGTACTTTCATTACTATTCATTGGAATCGCTTCAAATTTGTATGAGGCATGTAGTATTATATAATCTTGGGCTGTGCTTATGCATATTTGAACACGTTTCAGGAAACCGGAGATTAGAACAAAAAATTACAAAATATAAAGATATTGCTAAACCCATATGTGCACCTAGAAAATGTAATTATCCATCTGGTCTTAAAAATAAAACTTTCTAACTGCTTTCTTTTTGCCATAATGAATTTTCAAAATTCCTGAAATTTTGACCTGGAAAATGCTGCCCGCTCATGGGGAGCGCTAGGAATTACCTGGTCTTACGACCTGTACCTGGTAAAAGTATAAGCAGATATAAATTTATTAGAATCATTATTCTAATTGTGCCCTGTGGCCCTATTATTTTTCTGTAGCAGTGATCAGAAGTAGTGGTTATTATTTAATTATTATTGTTTATTGTATTAACATTGAAGTGGTATTTTGTGTTAGAATGGGTAATAAGCGTTTGCAAAAGCAAACAGCGGGTGTCCTTCCAATTATGAACTTGAGCCAAAGGTAAGTAGGTATAAAATATAATTTTAAATTATAATGTGAAACGTATAATAATATGCACAACACTCACTTTAATTATTCATATAAGGTGGCCTGTATACGGATTCGGGACCACAGGATGCAAAAAATTATGTATATAAAGTTAGCAACTCAACTGTTACAAATCTATCTCGCTATAGCATAAACGTTTTTTTAGCCGTTAATTAATCGTGAAAGTAAGAAAGAAGGTATGTAGGTAATTTAAAATTATCTAATCTTCTGCCAATCCACATCTGAATGATACTTTTGCTTAAAATTTAGAAACCACGCCCGCCCAATACCGTGTCACTGCTCTATTATGTAAGATTTCCAAAATAATTTTAGGTTATAATACAATATGCAATTTCGTTAAAAGTTTGATTAATTATGTAGCCTTTTATAACTATAGATGTATTTCGTACCTGTAAATGCTCCCTTGTCTACTTTATAGCAGTTTTGCGCAGCCACCTGTACTTGGCTAGGGGCGTTACTTTTAGCGTACTCTAGGTAAACAGCTGGTACTCCAACAACTATATCAGTATTATCATTCAGTGGGCCTTCTTTAAGAAAACTTAATATTCCATCAATTTGACTTTTAGTACCGTTCATTTTCCAGTTACCACCGACAACAAATTTGCGAGCCATGTCTCCCGTTTTCTGTGCTTTGGATACTGCACTGCACTGAAAATTAAAATAATAATTATTAATAATCACTAACTGTAAACTCCGTAAGGTTTTCACACTGACTTTTGAAGCAAATTTCTGCAATGTTAAGTGTATAGGAAAGTTGAAGGAAATATGCCTAAATTTGGTATATACAGCCATTATTACAAAATATATTTAACTGATATTTAATTACCGCTGCAGTACATGGTGGCTTGACTTTGGCCTCGGCCTCTGCTTCAGCCATATTTCTAAAAAGTTATTTTGACAAATTGTTTAACAGGCCTGCTTGAATTACTATTAATATTTATATTTAGTAGTTTTAGTAGGTACTCATACTTTTGTCCAATTATTAGCTCTATTATCTGATTCTTTTGTAAATTTGTAATTAAGTGAAAATGAAGGCTTAACCGAAAGAAGAAATGAGTTTTATATATAGTGAAATTAGGTATAGTGAAATTATAGACTATATTAGGTATAGTCGAAGCCTACTGACAATAATAAGGATATAAGTGCACTTAAATACGCCCTAATGAGTCTATATTTGATATTTGCCAGTATCAATTATAATATACATATTACCGGTAAAATAAATGTACTTAATACTAAATAATAAGCCAATGTCTTTTGAAGAGATTTGTGCGATTTGAAGCTATTTGTGAAGATAACACATAGCTATATCTTGTTAATGTTTATATATACCTATCTTGTCTAGAATAAACAAGGGGCAGGTAAAGCATACTGCAACAATACAATAATTCTAATAAAATAAAATGGGGAATAATAATAATCTGCTTACCTTACAACAAAAAAATACTATCTAGAACTAAGCACTTTTTTTGCTTCTGTTATTATACACCTTCTACCTTTTATTCTTTATAGGTATAACTATTTTCAACAAGTTTTGGGCTTTATACTTATGATGAACGAAAAACAAAACCGAACCGATAGCAGAGGAGAGGGGTGCCGATAGTACAATGTGACCTCTACAAAATAAAGGTCAAGTCAAATAAATAACCACTCCCACCACAGTTTATTATAAAACCACAGCTTAGGAGTTGGCAACTGACCATATTAGTTAGGTTAGGAAAATCCGGGCGCGAAATTTTAAATGGCTTCCTAAACACACTTCAACCAGCTTCAACAAATTTGACTGCCATGTATTTCGCATGTGATAATCAAAAGAGTGATTTTCAGAAGGGAATTTCTCGAGTTTTGGGCATTTCTTCGTATTTAAACCTATTATACGTCAAAATTAGTATTAACATTTCTTACGCAACAGCGCCAGGCCAGCTGTAAAAGTCAGGTTAAGGGTCATGGTATGAGATTGTCGATGGGTTGTTTATTTATTTATTTGTTTATTACTATTTTGGTCAATGCTAATCGATTTTTTTATATTACTGATGTAGTATAATAGGTATATGTACACTTGTATAAAAGGAAAATGGAATGGAAAAAAAACATGGTATAATAATATAAACAATCCTGTATAATAACTGTCATAACTTACCGTCCGACAACATCGCAAAATTCAAGGACCATGTCAAACCATGATACTGACACTCTTCGTATCATGGTTTGACATAGTCCTTGAATTTTGCGATGTTCCCACCCCTTCTACTCTGAACCATTGGATCAAGCAACAACATACGTTTTTTAATATACCTATTGTTTAATTAATTTCTAAACAATCTCTCACTCAATTAAAATATCAAGAAATATATTTATGCAACTTATTTCACAACACTATCAGGACTACAGACACTCTTAAACTTGAGTCTCCATAAGACAACAATGCACTATTTTTAAAGTAGGAACCCCCGCCAATTTGAGATACTAATCTAACTAAATGGTCAACTGTGATAAAACTCTACCACAGAGTGCCCCTACCTACATAGCACCCTCCTCTACCACAGAGTACCCCCTGCATAGATTAATATATTATAATCAGACTACATAAAGACACAGAAGTAAAGTCCCAATAAAGTACAGCAATTGGCGGCCATTTTGTTCCCCCGCCAAGTTTAAATAGTAGAAGTGGTAGGTATAAAGATAAACAAATATAGAAAAGCTTTTTAAAAGATTTTTAAAAAGCAAAGTTGTTATTTACGGCATTAAGCCGTAATAATTTTCTGTTGTCACTCCGATTTAATTCGAACTGGTTTTCCGAAAAATGAAGCTGAACTTAAAATGAGTAAATTGAGCAAATCAAATAATGAAAAGTTCGGAAGCGGATTTACCTCACACATCTTAGAGCAATCATTTAAATTAAATCTGCCGATAAGATTCATCTAAAACTCCCGTCGTTCTACATTTCAAATGCCTACAAAAACTTTTGTTTAGGGTAAATTTATAACTAACAAACTCTGAATGTTTACCTGTAGGAAATCAAAGTAATCTCACTTTATCTCCATTACTTTTACACTTACTAACATGCTAACACAGCAACTAGGCACTTTCTGTTTGTCTATGGGCACTTTGTTAACTTTATTGTCAAAATTGACAGGACAAGGTTAATTCAATTAGGCTCAGATTAAAAATATCCACAGGAAGATAGGTAACCTCAATATCCATAGTATAAGACTGTTAGTCCACCGAATAAACAGAGATTTGTGGAAGGGGGACGCTTCGTTTTTAGTGTTTCTAAATAAAACCCAGAAAATTTTCAGTTGTTGGGTGTTAAATCTACCAATAACATGTTTTGGAATAATAAACTGCAACAATATAGCTGGTTGCAGCTATATTGTTCCCAGATAAGGAGCTTCTCTATCTAACGCATTAAGCAAATTAATTGCTGTATTTTATTTTATTTAGTGGCTACACAGAAGAGGAAATAAGTTCCCTTTTCTCTGCTACAGAGTATTCGTTAAAAATCAAACGTGGGGGCCAATAAGAGCCAATGCATTCCGGCGAGTATCTTTAAAATAAAGCTTCTCCAACTCGTGCAAAATAGACTGAAACCGCCAAAACCAAATTGGGAATATTTTCTATTCACGTAATTAAAAATTGTACAATACAATTTCCTACTTTCAGTGTTACTCCACAGATTATAAAGTGTGACTTAAGTGGATTTATAGATACCCGTTGCCCGTACGCCCGGCCGTGGCCCCACTGAGAAAAAGCGATTTATAAAAGGACGTGGCTAGAATCCCGCAAGTGGGCCATATTACAAAACTTAAAATCCCGCATGTCCGCAACTATCCGTATCTACTCGATATAAGCGATACCTGTAGTTAAGACGTTGAGAGTTTGGTTTTTTAGTTTTTTAAGTTTTTTAGGAACCTCGGAAGAGGGAAAGTGCCTAAAGAAACCCCAATACCCTAATCAGAATATGTATATAATATAATATGAACCCATTCTCCCGTCTAGTGATTATTATTAAAATATTTTTTCAATTGTTATTTTACTGCCGAATTATTTCGTTATCACACCTTGTTTATTAATGCAAATAACATATTTTTTGGAACAAACAAACCTAAAATCAGCAAGTATATCAATAATATTTTCCATTTTATTGTGCAATTACACCTTGTTTACTAGTGAAATTAGTATTTAAAGTCCTGGTATATATATATATAAGTAGCCCAATTCCGTGCACCATATACCGACTTATAACCGTCTTTGTG
Organism: Tetropium fuscum; assembly: GCA_964058915.1. Lineage (NCBI taxonomy): Eukaryota > Metazoa > Arthropoda > Insecta > Coleoptera > Cerambycidae > Tetropium > Tetropium fuscum. Next base: position 233,835 of record CAXKVY010000932.1, on the reverse strand, counting down.
TACTTATTAATTAGGCTTATTACAAAATTATGCCGCCCTCAAGCATAATTTTGTAGTTAGCCAATACTTCGCCACAAAATGAACAGAATTTAAAAAATGCCTCATATAAAACGAGAACAGGTAGGACCTAAAAATTGCGACAGAATAAAGCAATATTTCCTGAAAAATTACTAAAACCCCATTCTATATAAAAACAACTATATTTCTTTAAAAACTATATTCCCTCCGTTATGTAAACGCGCACTTAAACGGGATTCTTGTGATTAATGGTAAGTATGCCAGGCTTTAAAAATCAATGAAAAGACCGTAAGAAAATAAAGTCATGGTGTAAAATATGGAATAAAAAATGTTATTTACGACACAGTGGCTGATTACTTATCGATGGCCTCCTAGTGTCTTATCTATGGCCAGTGTGGCCATACCACGCATCAAAAACTGCGGTTTTGGCTTTTTGCTTTTTGTTACCATTAGCGACGTAGAGATATCTACGTCTATGGTAATGGTAACTGGTAACGCGTAGACGCGTAGTAGGTAGTAGCATATCAACTATGTATGAGATATGCTACAGATTTTGTAGACCATAGAAAATATAGTACTATCTGGTACTACATATTTTCTATGTTGTAGATACAACACCACAGAAGAGAGAGCTTATTCTTCTGTGACTGAATGAGAGTCTTAAACACTTAACCTCCAACACTCCAACCTAACAAATAACAAATCAAATAAAACAAGTAAAATTTAAACTAAATGCTAACTGGCTTACCATATATTGCGGGGTTTACGTTTTGCTATGGAAAATGAAAAAGACTCCTGGAAAACTAGTCCAATCTTAAATTCCGAACAATTAATCAAATATGAGAAAACATGCAGAGCTTGTCTGAACCAGAACGAAAACATGGTTTCAATTTACCATCCGGAAATTCAAAATATGTTTACATCTTGTACTTCGCTGGAAGTAAGTTGCTTTTTTCAATTTTATTAAAACTGCAAGTATTTACCTTCTAGCTGAATACAGAAGATAAATTACCTGGTCTTATTTGTACTCAATGTAAGTTGGAACTAGTAAGGATTTCTAAATTCAAAGATTTGTGTATCAAATCTAATAATATCTTGCTAGAACACATATCAAATTACAAAATAGACGATATTGAATTGAATTTGAACGAATTATTAAAAACTGATCTCTGCGACCCAAATATTAACATTGAATGTGATTTAGCAAAAGAAGAAAATAATGTTATTGATATAGTAGATAAACAAATTAAGGAAATATTAGACGGACATATTACTAACTGTGATGAAGATGATAATAGTAACGCTAGTGGTCAGCTGTTGACAAATAATTATAAGTGCAGCATCTGTTCTGAGAGTTTTAGCCTGGAGGTGGATCTTGAAACTCATAAAATTAGCCATCCTACTGATGGTGTGCCAAAATGTACCATGTGCAATAAATTATTTTCTGATGCTAAAGTTTTAAGGCGGCATGTCAGGATTCATCTCAAATCTAAGCCTTTTCCATGTAATATGTGCAATAAAAGTTTTTCAGGTAACAGTTTGATTTTGAATTTTAATATTCTATTTTTTTGATATAAAATCATTTCTGTTTTAGAGTCAGGTAGTTTGACACGTCATATTCGTAAACACAGGGGTGAAAAGCGTCACATTTGTTACGCTTGTGGTAAAGGTTTTTATGAAGCTAACGTTTTAGCAGTGCATATGCGCATTCATACTGGCGAAAAGCCGATAACCTGTGATGTTTGCAATAAAAAGTTTTCTGATCCTAATGGATTAAGGAGTCACATGAAGTCTCACACCGGGGAAAGGAACCATTCGTGTACTATCTGTAATAAGTCGTTTTCACATTCTTTTGTTTTGAAGAAGCATTTGAGGGTACACAGTGGTGAGAGACCGTTTGTATGTCACACCTGTGGGAAGTCCTTTACACAAGTATTATAAACAGTAATTTTACAAAAGAGTTCCTTATTTCTATTTATTTTAGAGTCACTATGTTAAAATTCATATGCGGCAACATACAGGTGAACTACCCTACATGTGTATGGTCTGTAATAAAGGTTTCACGCAAAACAGTCAAATGGAAATTCATTTACGGATCCATACGGGAATAAAACCATATATATGCCAGGTAGAATTTTCAGAGATTCCTTACATTTCTTATAACTTTCAATTATGGTGTTCTAGGTTTGTGGGAAAACATTTGCAAGATCCGGAGACCTAAGCATACACTTAAGGTCCCATACAGGGGAAAAACCGTTTTCCTGCACCCATTGTCATAAGCATTATGCCACGTCGAGCCATTTGAAAGTCCACTTACGATCACATACAGGTGAACGTAATCATATGTGTATATATTGCGGAAAAAGGTTTGTTGAGAGTCAAGGTTTAAAAGCCCATGTACGAACCCATACTGGAGAGAAACCCTATATCTGCAATATTTGTGGATATGCATTTGCTCAGTCGGGGGCTTTGGCAACACACAAGAAGAGTCATATGCAGAAAATAAGTGAGCAGATAAATCAAGAACTTGCTATATAATTGAATTGGTCAGATGTGGCAATAATTTAAATAAAGTCTAGAGAATTACTCCCTGTATAGTTAAGTGTGGGTTTTATCTGTCTCTTCTTGTATTTAGAGTTAACAACCTTGGGCTATAGACTGATTTATTCGTGTATGTTTGTTGTACAATCTACAGTGATTTATGTGATACTGTTTATGAAAATACATTATTAGAATTTGTCTATCAATTATTTAAACATACCTTTACAAAATAAACAATTAGAAATATTTTGTGCTCCAGAACTTTTTTTATTTAGTATTTCAAAAAAATAAAATTTAAATAAAGACAAGGAAAGCGGCTTCCCATTCCCACCGAGTTAAAGAAACAAATACATCATTTACTCTATGACATATTCTACTGGATAGGGCTGGAACCTTTGATGTAACTATAACACTCGGAGTAGTTTCCATAAACACTTTCACTTCGCTCGACGCGCGTTTCGCCAACCAAGTTGGCATCATCCGGAGACAGTTAAATACTGAACTGAACAGTTTTTATTCGTCTCCGGATGATGCCAACTTGGTTGGCGAAACGCGCGTCGAGCGAAGTGAAATATTTTGGTGTTTGTGGAAACTACTCCGAGTGTTATGACATACTCTGTACAAAACTATTTTAGTGTAGGTACTCCACAGATCATTAATCTGTAAATTCTGTAATGTACACGATAATGCAAACGGTTGTGCGCTGATGCCGCCGCAAACTCTCCTGACGAGAACAGTTTACGCCGATCTACTGGCGCAGGGCTTATGCAACGATTATAGACTAAACAGGATTGCTTATCCCCATAAGCGCAACGTTAGACAAATCTCGTAGGCCCCCACCACGCTTTTGACGTCAGCGGATACGTACGGCGTAGGTTCATTGCCCCACCGGTGTATTTCCCGGCGTTTGTGTAGTGTCATTTGTACATTAACATCGTGCCTAGAGAAGTGTTATCTGACCAAGCTTCAATTTGGAATCGACCGTTGGCGCAAAAGGATGCCGGCCGAACTTAACCGCTGACGTCAGATCTTGTCTAACAACACGTGGCCGATAAGCAATCCTGTTAGTCTATAATCCTTGGGACTTATGCCCCGCTTGCCGCCTCTCACTCTGGCCTCTTGGGGTAAAACACTGCTTTGACGTGTGGTCGGGTGATCGGTGTCATTATTATTCGTGCGGCTCTGGCTTTTACCCCAAGCGAGAGAAGCATTCCATCTCGCTTGCTTCTCGACCGCCATATCAAAGGCGCCGATCCGAGTTGTGGAGCTGAATAGACGTGTCTTATCTATGCTGAATAGTGAGTGGGTTAGCTGTGATACCGCTATATTGTTTGGTGCTAGTGTTCTGAAATATATATACAAGCTATAAAAAAATATGTATATATAAAATATATTTTATATATTTACACGAGTTACTTCATTTACCGAAATCTGACGTTTTTGTACAAATGGTTATTAAAATATTTGATTAGGGCAATGATATGGATTACGGCCATTTTTGCTCGATTAACATCATAGCTTCATGGTGGTGGTTTAACCGATTTTGATGTTACGTTCAAAGCTCGTGAAAATACTTGGTTTTCAACGAGCAAGCAACTGACAAGGGTCAGTTTAATATAATTCATGTAAATATATCATTCATTATAATCTATTATCATCTATAGTCATTTATTATGTCATTTAATATAATAAACAAACATTGAAAGATAACCAAGAAGTGTTGTGTTAGATCAATATTACTTAATAATCTTAAATCAATTATAAAATGAATAAGGAAGATACATTATTTTGTACCTATATTATATATTAATATATGATTTTTACTATTATTTTAGTAAATTTAAAATTATTACTCTGAAAATACAGTTCTAACCGTTGTCAAAATTTAAACCACAAGGTGAGAGACGTCTTTGGTTTGATATGAAAATGTAGCGTTTAAACCCCTGCGAGCAGTGGCGGATTTACACATTTCCCAAGTATAGGCTGTTGAATTTTTGACGCCCTTACCTCTACAATTGTGAATTGTCAGTTCCTAGATTATCTTTACAATCCAACAATTCGGTTCAAATTGCACAAGAAATAGTTTTTGAGTATATTTCTGAGGTAATCAGAAAATCGTCCTTTGCCGCCCCTAAAATCTGCCGCCCTAGGCTCAAGCCTTCTTAGCCTGCTGGTAAATCCAACACTGCCTGCGAGTAGGTTTATTAAAAATTATTGGTTGATGTAACACTCGGAGTAGTTTCCACAAACACCAAAACACTTTCACTTCGCTCGACGCGCGTTTCGCCAACCATGTTGGCATCATCCGGAGACGATTAAAACAGTTTTAATCGTCTCCGGATGATGCCATGGTTGGCGAAACGCGCGTCGAGCGAAGTTAAAGTGTTTTGGTGTTTGTGGAAACTACTCCGAGTGTTACAGTTACATCAAAGGTTCCAGCCCTATCCAGTAATTGGTTGATGTATTAAATAAAATCGTTGCTTCGAGATTATGTGGCCTAGATTTTACCTCAAGTCAATTTACTGACGTTACAAAACGGTGCTTTAACTTTACATTGCGCGCCTCTGTCTCATCGACATCCTTGAATTTTGGCACCAACATATAAGGACAGATAAGGAACAAACATGGAGCACAGCTGAAAGTACGACGGAGATCAGGGCCACAGATATTGTTGGTTTGGTTTTCCTCAGTAAAGGTTTCCTACATCATTGATCTTTACCTAATAACCACCTAAAAAACATTTAGTAACATTGAACTATATGTTCCCTGTCCATATCAATGGTTAGATTGGTTAGTTATAGTAATACTAGCAGAAATTTATACACATATACTTCATAAATCATCGGTACTAGTTGCTAGTTGTCATTATATACCACGTATACATACATGCACCGTTTAGTTCGAACTAAGTGGGTTCGAACTTCGAACTAGTAAGTCCGGTCATATATTATACGGTTGCTAGTTCGAACTAACTTTGTTAGCGCGGTCTTAGTAAGCTCGAGCTAAATATGTGCGCTAGCACTTTTAGTTCGGTTCCAAAAATCATGTAAACGTTTATCTCACTTGTAATTCGAACTAAATTGGACGTTGCCAACTTCTAGGTGAGATACGTTACAATACAAAAGGCACAGTTGGTTGGTGTTGGTTGGTGTTGGTATTAACGTGTCATGTATACAGACAAGTAAAAGAGACCTAATTTGACTTTGACGCATGTTAGTCCGAAGTTAGTTAGGACGAACTAAACAGTGCATGTATACGTGGTAATTTAGCTCGCTTGTAATTCGGACTAAATTGAACGTTTCCAACTTTTAGGTGAGAAAAGTTACAAAACAAAATGTACAAAAGCAAAAGTTGATGGTTATCTTCAGTTGGTAATAACGCGTGTCCTGTCATGTATACATAAAAGGGACCTAATTTGGCGCGTGTTAGTTCGAACTAAACAGTGAAAGAGAGAAAAAATATCATAGATATATTTATATAACTTCATATTGCTCATATATCGTAGGTAATATAATATATTTATTATTTTCACAAAACACTGACAGATTATTTTGTTTTGTCACTTTATGGTTTTTACTTATCGTTTCTCATTTATCTACGCTGCTGTTTCTGTCACAGAAGTCTCTGTTTCTGTTATGTCTTTCTGCTATCTTTTCTGTTAAGTTGACATTTGTTCGACAAGTACAAGTGGAATTCAGTGTTTTGTGCAGTATAGCAGTATCCTTTCTTTTTGGTTTTGGTTCATTATGGGTAATTTCCCAACTATTCCTGTATCTGTTTAATTTTGTAAACATTTTAAAGCTTACTTTTTGTTGGTTATGTATTATTATTCACATTTAATGTAACATGATACATGATTGTTTTTCATCGTTTTTCATATTTAATTGCAACATAATTTCGTTTTGTAGACAGTTGTGGAGAAGAGAAAATTCTGCAATATTATACTATAATAAATAATTCAGAACATGTACTAGATGAAGAGAAGCAAGCTGATGGTAATCAAGTTATATATTTAACTGTAGAACCCAACAATGAGGCTTCTAATATTGCTAATGAAGAAACTGAGATTGAGAATAATTTAGAAGACAGCACTTTGTCATCATTTGGGTCAAATGTTAAAATTATTACACTTGATGATGGTGGTGTCTTCATGACAACTACCTCTGAAGGTAGCATAACTATTAAAGCTGCTTAGAATGAGAATCTCTAATTTCTATTTTATTTCTTACAGATGAAGATTTTGAGTCCATAGAGCCTCATTTAATTACAAGTGATAATAATGAACAGGACGTTAAAATTGATGAAGGCCTGACAGAAAATATAAGTGATAATGGTAAAAATAATACATGAACGACGTTTGGTTAAGTTATTTTAACATATACATTTTAGATACAAGTTATGAGATTGTTCAAGTTATAAGTAATTCTTCTCCACAAATGTACCAAATGATATACTGTGACGTTCCCTCGACTAATAAACAATATGCCAAGAAAGAAAAATCATATATATGTTTATATGAAGGTTGTGGAAAAGTTTATTCAGTTTCACATCACTTGAGTGTAAGTATGAGAGTTAGTTTACGTTTACATAGTATACCTACATTTAGTTTGTTTAAGGTACATATGAGGAATCACTTAGATAGTAAACCATACGTGTGTACAGAAGAAAACTGTGATAAAACATTTTCTACAAATTATTCTCTAAAATCCCATATACGTACTCATACTGGGGAAAAGCCGTATAGATGTTCAGTGTGCGAAAAATCTTTCAAAACATCAGGAGATCTACAAAAGCATATAAGAATTCATACAGGTATGTTTCCATCTATATATAATTATTTTTAACCATGAAAATTTAGGGGAGAAACCGTTTATGTGCCCAATTGATGGTTGTGGAAAATCATTTACAACTTCCAACATAAGAAAAGTCCATATTAGATCACATACTGGTGAAAGACCATATACTTGTGACTACCCTAATTGTGGCAAGGCCTTTTCGTCATCTACAAATTACAAAAATCATATACGAATACACTCTGGAGAAAAACCATATGTCTGCAATGTAGAGGTACAATTTTAAATTTTTTCAGCTATTTATTCACCTAAAGATATTCATGTTTTAGGATTGTGGTAAAAGGTTTACAGAATACTCTTCTCTTTACAAACATAACTTAGTGCATCAAATCGATAGACCTTACACATGCATTTATTGCGGCCAAAAATTTAAACAAGAATCAGCTATGAATTTACACAAGAGAGTGAAACACAATGTAATCGTTACAAGTGATGGTACCGAAATCGTAGTGGATATAAATTAATGTTTTATATTAGGTAATAATTTATTCCATAGTAAGATATACCTAGTTCCTTTCTATGTTTATATTTGTTGTAGTATGTAAGATACATAGGTAATTGAGAAAATAATTAAAATATTATATTTATAATGTATTATTGTTTTAAAAATATCCTACCTACCTGGCAATATGCCTTGCTTGGTATCCCAATGTCTCGCCATCTATTGGAAAAGTACAAAAACTCATCAAAATAGTTAGTAGTTTGTGTAGTTTTTTTAGGTTGATTAATCAGTGTTCTGTCAGTTTACAGTTAAAATTTCCACATTTTTAATGTACATAGTTTTTTTTATTATGGCCATACATACATTGACAAAAACCATTAAATTTCTGTTAGATCGAAAAGTGTCAGGAATATATAGAAATACAGTACCCAAATCCCATTACCAAAATCCGCTGTTTAGAATAAATTTGCGAAGTTACGTGAACTTTTTGCCATATATCCACAGTCTGTATCATGCCCACTTAAATAACCTTCAACCATGCCATATGAATAGCCTTAAAAAAAATGTAAGCACTTACGATAATCTATTACAGCAAGCAATTTCTCAGGTACGATACTGCTCAAAAGCAGACTCAAAGGTACCTGCCAAGTCACCTAAAGGACGTCATCAGTACCACAAGGAAACGGAAGACTCAATCAATGAACAAATAAACGCAGAATTAAATGCAGCTTTTGCGTATCTTTCTATGGCATGCTATTTTGGAAGGACGGAGGTTGCATTAGCAGGTTGTCAGGGATATTTCATGAATATGCATCAAGAAGAAATGGGGCATGCTGTTACTTTTATGAACTATCAGTTGTTGAGAGGCGCACATGTTATGTTAAGTCCTGTAAATGTTCCAGAATGCCAGGATTGGCAGTCTGTTATTAATGCATTTACTGTAGCTGCTGAAATGGAGAAATCCATAAAAGAGGTAAGTTTTATACGAGAAATATGGTATTATGTATTATGGGTAAGTAAACATAGTGTTTAATGTTTTAATTTAATTTTAAATGTTATCCCTGTTTCACGTGTGTTTCAGCTACTATATAAAAATTAAGTTTAAACATATATTGCTGTTCTAAGAAATTATTATATTTTATCCTTTCAGAAATTAATATGTGTTTTTAACGTCGCTGATAAGCACAAAGATTTGGAAGTGATGGATATAATATCCACACAATTTATGGAGGAGCAGGTATGATTTTCACATATAATTTTTCTTACAATTCAATAAAGGAAAAGGTTAAGCTTTGAATAATATGTCAGAAGGCAGACTATATTTTCTTTATTTTTAATTCGATTTTCACTATTATAGCTGGAACTACTTATAGAATATAGAAGGTAACAAATCATCAAACGCACAGATCGATATCGCTACCTACCGATATTAGTCTATTGATAACCATCTATCTATCTATAACTGGGTATCTATCAATGACTAACCTATCGATACCTAGAGATACGAAATAATTTCCACGAGACTGGTAGGCTGATGACAATCAAACGAGATAGGCGATGCCCAAAAGTATATTATCTTCTCTAAGCAATTCCACTCTACCACAATTTCATATTATAATGGATAAAGCATTTACATCTAGTAGGGGAGTCAGATATATTTTTAGTGTTACCTATTTATAGTTTTTTGTTTAGTTTTGTGTTACATTACCTGAATTTAAACATAATATGGCTAACTTCATTCATATTGAAAAAATTGAAACCGTAGTCCGCCATCTATACCTATACTAATTGTGGTGCGTTGCTGGAAACCACATGAGTGGTTTGCAGTTCAACGACACTACTTGAAATTTATTATAAGCATCCTCATTATTTTTAGAATCGTTCGATTTGCGAGCTGGCCAGACTACTGACTAGGGCAAAAATGTCAGAAAACTCCGTTGGTGAATATTTATTTGACCAATTCCTCTACAACTCTTTCGTTGCAAAGTCCAAAGAGGATAATTTAATGTACAAAATTAAATTAAATAATGCCCAGGACAAGGTTTATAAATAAACAGATATCATAAAGTGTTAGCGTATTTATTTGATTAAGTTTAATTGACTATTATTATATGTGCTTTTTACAAAATGCAAGTTGGCAATATTGGAATTATAGCCATCGACTAGGTATTATACAGATAAATATTTTTTAAAGGAATTGAACAATGTAACTAAGCTTTGCGGAAGCTTTCATCAATAACCATAATTAATTGACATTAAATTTCCAAGACCAGTAGGGACAAATGAAAGACATCTACCCTACAACCCTTACTACTTTGCAAGCATATTTCATCCTTAAAAACCAATATACCACAAAACATAATCTTTGACTACTCAAACATTCCTGCAAAGTCACATTGATTGAAAACCAATAGCAAATATCAGAAAGGTTAATAATGTTCTTGTAAAAAAATGTATTCATTTCTAAATATAATAGGTATATCTAATGTAGGTTGATGTCTTTTAATTTTTTTTTTGGCATTTTGCTAATTATTGTTGTTATTAACATGATAACATTCAGATTTTATATTTAAAAAAAATATATATAAATGTATATTGTACAGATTATATATCAACATTTTTTAACATGTGTTTGACATATAGCAACAGATTATTAACAGTAACAGTAGTAAACTACAAAGGAATCAAGCAATGTTTGTATTTATGAACTTTTATTATTAGGTCACATGGACAGTACAGCGCGAAGCACCAGACATATAAAATATATATATATAATCTGTGATCCCTATATTACACATTGAATGATTACGAGTCTTTTATATAATCTCTCAGGATCATTTAAAGCCACAGGTTGTGACAATTTCAATCTGAATTAGGCTCTCACGTCAAGTATTTCTTACTTAATTGTATTGTTTCAGTTCGTCCACTTTACAATTTTTTTTTGCAAAAATTATATGTAGGTACTTACTGTGAAATATCAAAAGTGATTTTAGCCTTCTAAAATGTATCATTGAGATTTTCAGTCAAGGTCCAGGAATGTTATAGGATCAAAAAAATGTACTTAAAGTTTATCTTTATTTTTCAATAATAAAACAATAATATTCTGAGATTCAGTGCCTTATACCTCTGACATCTACTTTTCTATAGAAGAAAACCTTTAAATTCCTTACATTTTGGCTTTAGAGACTTTAGGCAGTAATATATTTTTTACAAATGAATTTAAAGGTTTTCCTAGTGAAATATTGATAATTGCGGCAACTAAGCCAATGGTTACATAAGTTCTACTGAAGATTATAGTAATAAGCATTTTGTGCCCTGCTTATTCCTTAAGCTTTTGGTCGAACATGAACACTCCCACTCCCTCACCGACTCTCTTCAAATTTGTGATATGATCACCAATTTCTTTCATAGAATCCACTTGCTCTTGCAAGAAGTGGGTTTCCAGAAACTCTGCAAGATTCACGTCCATGTGGCCTGATGCAACGCTATGAAGATCCAATAGGCTCTAAAGAGAAGAATATTAAAATTACCTGACGATCAAATTATTTATATTAAATATATATGCTCTAAAGATAGTATGAGTCGTTAATTTAATCGGTGTTCTGATTTTACCTCGTTGACTGTTTTCTCCAGTTTAAGAGCGGCAACCATGGCCTCGTGGGCAATACCCCAGTCCTGTTTTGGTGGTGCCTCGATAGGCTTCAGTATGACACGCCCTCCCCTTTTGTTGAGATAATCGAGAAGCTTGTAGGCATGTTCTCTTTCTTCTTCAGATGCGTCTTTAAAATATTTATAAAATCCAAGTAGAGCAATATCGTCTCTCTGGAAGTGAAAAGCCTGAAATAATGAAAAAATGGTTTTCAATGGTTAAGGAATTTAAATATTACTTATTTAAAAAAGAAACGACCTTCGATATATGATTTTAGATTGTAATTAAAATCAAAGAATTATTACATATTATAATTAATTATTACAGCAAATTACATTTCCTGCTAAATTATTACTTTAATTTAGATTTGCTTAACATAAAAGTATCTACTTGTAGTATAGGTCCTATTTAACAAAAGCGTTATAAATCTCAGTTATTTGTAAATACAGAACTTGCCATTATTATAGTTGACTAAAGCAAATTAGATCTTATGTTTATACACTCTATTTTTATATGTTATTTACTGCTAGAATTAATTAAGTGCTGTGTTAAGTGTCTCAAAATACATAAACATTCATCAAATTAAAATGCTGTAATCACTATTGGTAAAATTAGTACCTATAAGGATGGTAATAAAAAATGTATATAAATTCTTGATACCCAAGACATATTACTAATGTAATATTTCAAAGAAAAAAGAACAGTAGCTGTTTTCTCTATGTTTATAATAGCTGACAATATTATTATATCGTACAAGGTGGGTACATAATTGAAGAAATATTTAAACTTCTTAAACAATACTTTAACTCTTAAAATAATATATTTGCTATGTAAGTACCTAATTTAATACCTATATTGATGTTCTATTTCTGAACATTAATATACAAGCTTAGGTATAACATAAACATTAAAACATAAATTATTAATATGATCTATCAAAACAACTACCTTCTCTGGTTATATTAATGTATTAATATTGCCAGAATATAAAAATGACCTACTACCTGCTACTACTTTACTTTCTCGAAATAAGTGTTACACAATGTACAAATAATAACCTACGTAATGATTTGTTTTGTTTTAATTGCTTCTAATATTTTTGTTTGTCTATGTCTATAAATAAAGTTAATTGTTTAAATAGTAATTTTGCCACTTTAGATATGAGTCAGTAAAAAATATGTATTATACTAATCATTGTTATTCATTTGGCCAAGTAAAAACAAAATGCTTAATTTGGATTGATCCCAGATACGAATTTCTTACCAAATTTTCTTCAAGACTACATATATATATATATATATATATATATATATATATATATATATATATATATATATATATATATATATATATATATATATATATATATATATATATATATATATATATATATATATATATATATATATATATATATGTGTGTGTGTGTGTGTGTATTATGTTTTAAACATGAGATTAATGCACCATATCAATCATTGCCAGAAACAAAACACTTGGGTAAAATAAACACTCAAGAGTATTCAAACCGGATACCGGTTCAAAATAATTTACATCATAGTAGAGAAACAGTCAATTTTGCCAAACCATATTTTTCCTTTAAACAACATGTATTTATGAACCTATTGATATAAAACTACAAAATTAAAATAGAATATATATCAGAGTGTCTATATTTAAGTCTATCAATCTTAACATATCACATAGTTTCCATCAGAGCCCGTTCAGTTATTTATTTTCAGCAGTAGGGTTACGAAATTAATTATTAATGTATAAATAACATTTGTAGTAATAAATTTGTTTGAAAGTAATCAAAATTTATTAATTAGTTAGTTGTAGAAAAATATTATATATTATTGTATTATGTGCATCCTATTATTCATGTTTCAATAAATAAATACAAGACAGTCGCAGGTAGGTACATTTATACCATTGATCAATAATGGTATTCCTTATTTGAAATTATTTATTGGGTCAAGGTATTAATATAGCTTATAATTATTCAGCTGTGGTATTATTATTAGGTCATCAATATATTTAATAAACGTACCTACTAACCATTCATAAACATTGCGTTAACGTTTAGATATTATTCGAAACAACATGGAATCACATACCAATATGAACCTGTGATATCAAAAATAAATAATTTTATGTGCAAAATGTACTAAGAGATAATATAGTATAAAATGCAGTTTGTTTTGAAAGAAACAATTTTTTCGTCATGAAAAAAAATTTTGTTGCAAAAGCTTATGACATTAAAACATTTGCACTTAACATAATCAAAAACTTCTATATTTAATAAAATTATTATTTTATAAAGGATATTGTGTCTGTCCCATCGTCGTAATAAAAGAATTATTAAAAAGATATTTAAAATTAGGTACCGCTTGCTGTATATTTTTGTAAAAAATATATTAAATCAATATAGATATAGGCATATTATGGAAATGAAGTCTAGATATATGCAAAAATCAGAAAACTACCCAGCACCAGCTAGGAAATTGTATAGGAACAAGCCACCACACTGCAGTTATGTGTCATAATATAATATCACCTTAAAACGCTTACGCTACAATTTATATAACCCAAACAAATAAGTATATAATTACCATTGATAAGTAAACATAACTTGCATGTAATTCGAGATTAATTTGCTTATTGATTCCTTCTTCGCTGTCTGCATGAAAATTCTGTCGCCCTTCGGATGTCATAGTTCATATAATCTATACTACCTAGACCTATTTTTTGTACCTATGTATTATTTATGGATAACTGCAGTTAACAAATCAACAAATACAAAGATATGGTTCATAAAATAAGCGAAATATTATTAACACATGGAAATTACTAATAAGACAATTGAACACTATTTTACGTAGGTAAATAGATATACTTATATGTTAGAAATCAATTAATAACTAAATCTATAAAAAACATTTGACTTTCAAGAGAGAAAATACCAAAACACTGGTGCAGTGTGCCAATAAAAGAAATAAACAGCCCACCCATATTGCACTGTTACATAAATATATAATTACCATAGACAAGTAAACATAGCTGGCATACAATTCAAGATTGATTTGCTTGTTGATTCCATCTTCACAGTCTGCATGGAAATTTTGTCGCACTTCCGAAGTCATGATATTTTTTTAAAAACTGTAAGTACCTAGCTCAATTTCAGAATTTGTTTGATATTGTCAAATAAATATATATTTTTCTTTCTACGATTAGTTTGTACTCAAACTGAACCGAAAAACTGCATTGTAAAAACCGGAGTGGTTTGATGGATTTGAGTTGGCGCATATATGCGCCGGATTGAGTCGTCGGCGTGACGTCATAAGCGGCAATAAGCATAGGCGTAGGGGAGATTAATTATTTAAGCTTTAATTATCTAACAATAGAAAATAATTGTAAAATCGATAAATATAATTCGTTTATGTGTTGATAATAGGGAACATGACTAAAATTTTAAATATAAAAATAATACTAAAAAACATAGCGTGACGTTGTAATAAAACGTGTACTTCAAAGAAAACAAGATTTCTAATTCCGCGCGAGCAGTATCAAGGATCTAAACAGCGATAAAATTGAAGCGGCCCGAAACTAGCTGTGACGTTACAAGCTACAATATTCGGTAGGCGCCGGAAAGCGGCCGAATGAATATGAAATCGAGCGGTCGAGTGCTGTAGCCGTCCGAATTGGTCTCCTCGTCGTTTGTAAATTGTAGCCTGTGGCGTCACGACGTTGAACCTGTTTGAAACGGTTCGCCCGCGCACGAGAATTTAATATTGTATAACAAATTTATTATTTGGAATTAAGGCTTCATATTTTGCATATATTATTTTTCAGTATGGTAGAACATTATTATGCAATAAAAAAATTGGGAATGTTCAGTATTGAGTATCAGCATCTCGTAATTCTACTCAAATAGATTAAAAAATGTGTTATTTACTTAGATAAAGAGATACTTCAGTTGCATTTTGCTAGCAATAAAATAGGTGACATGAACAATTATATATATATATATATATATATATATATATATATATATATATATATATATATATATATATATATATATATATATATATATATATATATATATATATATATATATATATATATATATATAAATTTTTCTGTATTAAAAGAGGTTACCCGATATTCTAATTACTGAAAATAGACTAAAATAAAGGCTGTTGCTCTTTAAGTCTTGAATGGCTCTTTAAGATGGCTTGAATGGACAATAATGTTAATCTGTTGCGACAAAATTGTATGTACATCATATTCTAGATTACCTACATGAACTAGATATGTATAATCAATTTAAAATTATCTTGCGGGTGATATTATTTCCTGTTAATCTACTGCGCCGCGCCGTCCATGAGACACCCAGACTATGCACCGAGACAAGTAAATTACATACTGACCACTAGAGGGCCAGAACAGTGTCCTTTCTCTGATCTCCGTTTCCCTTTAGCACACATGTTGATTGGGGAAAAGACAAGGCATGCGTTTTCGGTTATATATGGACATGCGCACTAGGAGAAAAACAAGAAAATGGTGATGGGATTGTGTATTTGTATTTTAGTGGTAGTTTTCAAATGTAATGTGATAAGTGGCGCAACGCATTGGGTAGTAACTGATACCGGAAGAATCCAGGCATATGTAAGACCCGTTTTACTGTTTATAGGTATCATTTTCATTGAGAATTGTAGGTTATGTGGATACTTTTTGTAGATAAATAATATTTTTATTTATTGTGTTAGGTATAGTTATTTATGAATGTAATATTAATTGGAAGATATTTCTATGTAATAATTTCCTGTGTGTAGTGTACAGAGGTAAATAGTGCTTATGAATTTCGTTTCTGAAGTAGGTAGGTGGAGGATAACTAAAAATCAATACAAATAATCAGTAATCAGCTGACCAAATGTCAAATACCTACCTATTTAAAAAAAAATAATTTATGACAATCAAAGTCTATTGTTTCATATGAAGGACTGTGGTTTTTAACAATTGTTAAAACACATGATTTTCAAAATATGAAAATCCTATTTATATAAGACAATTTTAGCTGGAGTCACCGTTTGATCTCCGAAAGCCATACGATTTGTTGGCTTTATTAGACCAAGAGACCAGAAATAATGAAATTAATAAGCTATATGCTGATCTCAAAAACCGTAAACAGATTATAGAGAAAAAATGCTCGTCTTTAGAAGGAAATTCAAATGGTGGCAACAAGCTAACTTCTCAAGACTTTGACTGTTTAACGGCCGGGAAGTTATTTTCCGACATAGATTTTTATGCAAATATTGCCACAAACGGCACGGACAGACGAGGCGTTTCCATAGATTTCTCTAAGAGGAGTGATGTTTACAAGTGGTATGAAGAACCACATTGTGGCAAGTTCAGTAGGCTTAATAAAAAATACTCGAAATTACCAGAAATTGAAAATAAAACAGCCATAAGTTTATCCTCAGATGAATCCTTGAAACATTATATTCCTGTAGAAAGTATTGAGGTATTTGGGCATGAAATTGCAGTAGCGTTGAAAAAAAATGGTAGTTCCTGGATGCATTATAATTTGGCTGCTATTTTTTGGAGGATCAAAAATGATGGGAATAAAGCAGTAGACTGTGTCAAGAGAGCTATCCAGTATGTTCCGAGGTAAATTAGTTATATAATTAGCGTTATATGCTGCTATTTAAAAATTATTGTGATTCGACTGCTTTGTTAAGTAGATATATTTTTCAGACAAAATAATAATATAAGTAATATAATACTATATTAATTTTGCTCCCAAAATTTCATCAGGTTTCATTCCTACTCTTGTAGGAATGAGAAAACAGAAAATCGTTTTCTCTATGTTTTGTGATTATTATATCTGTAACTTATGTAAGTAGGTATATTTTATTTTGAAGCTGAAGTTGCTTAACTACATAAAATTAGTTATAAATAGTTAGTTAAAAATGCATAACAAAGTCAATATTCTAGGCAGCAGCAGGTCTAGAAAATATACTTGAAAATATGATATTTTTTCATCTTAGTGCCTATCACTTCAATTGAAAAAAATACAGCTTAATATGGTGCAATAAGGAACATTTTAATTTTGCATAATCAATCATAAATCATGCAGAATTGTTTTGTAACCTATACTTATGTTTTATGACCTTTTATCTGGATAATCCCTATCTAATTATCTCTTGAGGTTGACCATGGGTCACCACACAATTTGCATATTGTTTACTCATTTTTATATGTGCCTCAAAATAAACATTCTGGAATACAATATTTTTTAGGATGTTTACCAAAATAAGTATTTTGGAAAACAATTTTTTTGAGGATGTTTAATTATTACTCGTTATTACTGCACCAATTGAGGCAAGTTGGAAATGGACAAACAAATATATAATATAAAAACAAATATACTATTTATAATATACTATTTATTTATATACTATAAATACTTATATTATTTTTGAAATTTGCTTTACTTTAAATTTAGTTTAGTTATGGCTTCTATAAAGACCCTCTATATTAAGAATGTAGGACTCCTTTGTGCAGCACATAGAATGGAATGAATTTTCACAAGACATATTTAACAAAATCATAAGAAAGTATGCCTAGAAGGTGTACCTACATGTATGGTAAGGCAGCAGAAGGGAAAAAATCACTTATTACAAAAAATTATCAAGCTGGCACAAGAAAATAAAGCGTTATTTAAAAAAAGTTGGTACTTAAAAATTTAGAAGATATCCAAAATCAATCTAAGTTGTTTTTATGATTTTGTTTACCCAGTCACTGGGTAAACAGCATGCTACACCTCAAGCCCCATTAAGTAAATAGTGAGCAGTATATCATAATATAAGTACATTTTTTGCTCTTTTTGTAATAGTGACACTGTTTTGAAAAATAGATTTACAACATAATCTACATGTTTCGTCATAATCCATCATTAATTGTGCAGAACTTTTTTAAACCTAAGTATATGTTTAATGACCTTTATTCCGCATCAATCTCGTAAGGTTAGAAATGGGTCAGTGTACAATCTGCATATTATTTATTTATTTATATATATAATGCAAAACATTGAAAACATTTTTACATTGTTGTTTAATTAGTTAACAAATATTAATATCTTATCTGTGCCAGAATATATTTGTGACCTTGTGCACTACTGGGAGGTAACCACAGACAAGGGAGGGGGGAGGGTTACAGTGGCGAACAGGCGAACAGTTGAAAGATGACATGACTTTTATGCCAGATTTCCTTATATTTGGCCTTCTGACTTTGAAATTTGAGGTTTACTTTAGGTAGTGTCTATCTGACAAACACAATGGCAACTAATGAAACGCAGCTACATCTGTGATGTTACTCTACCTGATAAATATAAATACCACAAAGCAAACACAAATTTTTTAACAAAACAAAAACAACAAAATAATTTTAAAATAACAAAATTGTAATATAAAACGCGTAAAATAATCAACAGAAATTAACAATGGTGTCAAGTGTCAACATAAGACGTCATTTGAAGAATCAGAAGACAGTTACAAAAAAAATATATTAATCAACATATTTTTGCTAAAATCTGGTTGTGTACATCTAACTTTTTTGTGACATAGGTAGTCAGTTAGTTGTCAAGTATTATTCAGATAGACAGATTTACATTGGAAAGAAGTTGTTGTACTATTTTCTTTGCTCATGACAGTACTAATTGGCATATCTAGTTTTGCCTTTGATATGAGTACGAGATAAACACAGAGCTTCGCTGTATGACAGAGAAACACAAGCGACCCTAAGAAGCTCCCACTGATTATCGGACCCTTGTCCATTGCACATTGTAATTTCAGAGGAAAAGCTATATGTGCCCAGTAGTTAGTAGGTTAGTTGTGAAGTACCTGTCGAGTTTCAATTTCAAATGTTTGGCTGCTTAAAAATAAAAATATTAAATAAACAATCTTACCTTTTCCATTATTTATTAGATATATGACAAACAAGTCTAGCCTAAAGACAAAATTCAATTCATAATTGGTAGCTGATTCGATGTTCCTTTGTAGGGAATATCAAGACATTCCTCTGCACAATCTGGCCGGTGTACTGCACCAGGCTAGACATTCGAAGGAAGCAGCATTAATACTACACAGAGCCATAGATCTGGCTCCGGATCAAGCTATACATTACCTAGCTCTCGGCAATATTTATGCCGCATTGGGCGACTATAATAGATCTGTAACATACTATGATAAATTTCTCGAATTAAAACCAGGGCAAAAAGATGTAATGGCTAATAAGCACGCTACGTTATGCTATTGGAAATTGGAGAACAGGCTTATTAATTTTCAAGAGTAAGTTCAATATAAAAAAAATATAAGCGCTTACGTGTAGTAATTTTTTAATCATTTGTTGTAGATCTCTTCAGGGCATTTTGACAGACCTCCACCATTACCACAGTCAGCAGCAGCAATGGTTAAGGCTGCAGGAGCGGCTGATGTGGGAACATGCTTCTTTCGAATACCAATACGAAGGTGTCCACTCTGAACCGACTGAGAATAGTGTAAACGAGAAAAAAGTCCAAAGATGCGTACAAAAGACAACAGACAATTCCAAACCTATCATATCTTGCGATTCCTACCATGCTTCAGAGGTGGACCACCTCAACTTGCACAATCTATTTCAGTATGTCGAAAATGAAAAGCAAAAGATTAATGATCAAATTAATAAGGTAATGGAGGAAAAGGTGACAAGGTTGGATGATGAGACTGAGGAGAAGAAGGATGAAAAAACACCACCCGTGTTGTATCCCAAGTTTCCTACAGCCATGCCGATGCCTGGAAATCAGTATTTTGATGTTACCGGGTGGCCGACTAAAGAGGAATGTCTCAGTTGGAATCTGCCGGTAGAGGAAGAGAATGACTTGAATCTGCCCCTATTTCTGCCTCCTGAAAATAAAGGCTACCAGTAAGTTCAATTTGGTATATTATTTAATGGAACAAGCATCATATAGACCGGTTTTAAAATAAACTGCTTCTATGCACAGTAAACTAATAATCTTAATAGGATTTCTATCAGATCGAATAATTAATTCCTTTAAAGCCATATTCGAAAATTTTCTGATCCTACAAACTCATTGAGTTTAAGGTGAGCAAAAGTTGCCAAAATCTAGCAATGTTTTTTTTAGGATTAAAAAAATCTTATCGGAGTACATTGGTTTAGAGGAAGGTGCACAACATGAGTTGCCATGGCACCCACCTGGTTGTGGCTATCTACAAGCTTTCGGTGACAAGTATATACCGTCATCTGAACGTGACATTTTAAACAACGACCTCAAGAGCAACAGTTATCTTAGAAACCACTTATTGAAGTACGTTAATGATGGTAAAGCCGATGAGGCGGAAATAGGGCAGAGAATAATCACGGCTATAGAAAAGGTAAGTGACATTATTTTGCCATGTGTGGGGTATTTGCTACACAAAAATTTCTCCTTATCAAATATCCTTTGAATTTGTATTGCTACCCATTGGTATTCTCTAGGTCAAAGCACAAAAAAATCGGGCATGGATTAAAGTAAAACTAAAACATAAAACTATAAAATACAAGCAGCCATTTTGGTTCCCTGATCAGTTTGACATCAGCTATCGATTGTGTTAGTGCCACAAGCAAGTGCAGATTGAACTCGTTTCATGAATTGGCAGAAAATTATAAATGTACACGGGAATTAAAATGACAGATAGGTTTGCTAGTATTTTCAATAGTACTTTCAGTTATTGAAATTTTCAATTATATTCAACATTTTTATTTTATGGCTGAGTGGGTCGTTTCTACCGTATTTAAATTTCTAGAAAAGTGCTCCGAGATGGGTTTTGGCAACATTAGTCAGTTTATACTGGCGCATGAGAGGAAACGCACGTCGTGCACTAGACTGCCTAGATCTCGCCTTCCAGCTTGTACCAAAAGATCATACAGACGTAGTTCTGGTCTCCATAGGCTCGATAGTCCATCAGCTCGGTTTCAGCGAGCAAGCGCTGAAATTTGCCAAACTGGCTTTTAAAATTAATTACGTCGAGCCCAGCACGAACTTTTTACTAGCCATCATCTTGTACTCCAACAACAACCCCCTCTTGGCCATGTATTACATGAAAAATGTGTTGAGAGCGGATCCTGATTATTACGATGGGCAGGCCGAAACTCTGCTTAAAACTTGGGGTTGTAGAATTAAGTTGGGAAGTTACGGTCCGGCGAAAGAAACTGCTAATGTACCTGTTACAGAAATGTGTGTGAACAAAGAGGAGTTGATCAGAGAGGACTTGAATAGCGAGGGGGTGGTTTGCACTGTGACTGGCGATCAATGTAATAATGCTGCTCTGACATGCTATAAGCGATTACCTGAAGGTAAGTTATAGATGAATTGGGTTTATGTCAAATCATATCTAACAGTAGTAAATCCACCTAGGAAGGGGTTTGTTCGGGTAAGTTTCCACAAAGCTCTGAGACCAACTGAATAAGTTGGGACTATTTCTGCCCTCATTTACTTCATCTATCCTTTCGACTTAATAGTATTTGTCAAAATTTTTGCTTACATTTTTTTCACTAAATTCAGTATATTAAGAGGTGGATATGAAAAAAAAAATTATTTAAGCTATATTTGTGGATCTTTGTGGATGTGAAGGGTGAAATGACTGAAATGTAAAGTTTCAACAAAAAAATCTTGGTAATTATGGAAAAACAATGGCCTTGGGAAGGAATTAAAGAAGTTTAAAATTTTGTAGATTTGAAAATTTGCTTTTATAATACTTGAAAATGTCAGGTTCAAATCGGCTGGCATTAGGTCAAATTTGATGTGTGTCTATCATACTAGTTCTAGTGAGCAAAACAAATCCAAAATAGGTAGCAAATTACTTATTTTTCCAATATTAAAATATATTATACATTCATTCACCATCACCGAGATCCCATAGACGAAACACTATTTTATAACAAACAGGATTATAACGAAACACTTTTTGTCATCAGAAAAACGCAATTCGTAAAGTTATTATTTTGTCCAACCACCATTTTTATAACACTTTGCAATCTACGTGGCATTGATTAAATTAATGTTCTTATGTAATCCTCAGTGATGTTATCCCATGCGTTTTCAATTACCTCTCAAAGTTTTTCGGCGTTAACTGGACGGAAGATCCTGTCTCAGATTTTTTTCCCTAAATGTCCACAGGCGTTCTCGATAGGATTGAGGTCAGGGGATTTTGAGAGCCAAGGTAAAACATTGACTGCGGAAAGTGAAATTCTGAGGATACAGCATGGTCACAGATGGCAGCATAACATTTTCCATTATGCTCATCTCTTACATCCTCCAGCAGCCCTGGGCAGCTTATATGAGCACGAATGTTAATGGAGAATAATCCATTGCGCCATGTGGGTTTCACATAAGGCCCAGAACCGGTTGGTAGACACGGACAGAACCATCGGAGCAAAACCGAAAACTTTTCTCGTCTGAAAATAAAATATAACATTCTCCCAGAAGTTCTTCCTACAAAACTGTCTTGCAAACTCTAACCTCTGTTCTTTATTCCGGGAGTCAAAGCAACTTTATTTGTGGCCACATTATTCGTCAGCTCCGAATCTGTCAACCGCTTCCTTGCAGTTCGCACTTAACGGTTTAGCCGTTCCTGCCGTGTACAAAGGATTTCTTCTTAGGTGGTCAGGTCAAGCAATATATTATGTTCTACAACGGTGCTTACTTTTCGACGCCCACCTCCATGAACATCCATTTTTCTTGGAGTTTAAATTAAATGCTGTTCTTGCATACATGCAGATCATCCGCAACTGCTTGCAATGTCCAACCATTTTGAAGTAATGTTATAGCTCTCAATTTCTCTGGCTCCATTAAACGCGGCATCTTGAATTACCAAGCAAATTCACTAATGACACTGACATATAAAAACTTGTCATAATAAGAGAAGTAGACTACATCACATTAGAAAAATAAATCATCCACTTTCAAAGGGCCAACACTGTACCTATGTTGTATTATAAACTGTTAACTGCATTTTCAAGGGAAAAAAAGATAAATGGCATGTATCTTTATATGCAAAAAATGTTCATAAAACTCATCATATTCAAACAATAAAGCAAAATTTAACAATCTGTATTTCACTTGTATGTGTTAGACCATTTTCATTGTAGATTCTGTTCCAAAATCAATCATAGATGCACCGACTGATGAGTGTGGTAACTCGAAACGAATACACCTAGGGGAAACAATAATATCATCCTTATTAGCGGCCGAAGGTTCTGGAGACATTGAGCCTGACCAATCTAGGTTGGAACGAATGGCTGACAATCCAAAATATTCCACCTTTCAGCAGACCGAGTCGGGCCATGCCCTGCACATGAGGCTATCACTGGGAGAAGAGCATCCTACTCATGAGCATGCTGGTCTAGGGGATTTTTACGGTAAACGAGTTGCAGAAGTTGCTCTTACAGCTTTATTCTTTGTTATTTAGTTTCAGTAGCATTAACGGAAGATCCATATTCTGAGAATCTGCTTCATGTTTACGATAAGTATGGGACGTACACGCTCTCTGCTTCGGGGTGTAAAAACGTCAAGATAGTTCATAAGTTTAAGTACTCGTCTGTGTGGCCCTCGATAGTCGCAAGAAGTTTAGAGTAAGTATTTTTTGTACATTATAGTTTCACTTAGTAACTCATTTAAAATATTTCTCTGTTATAATTTTCAACCGAGTTAAAAAAAGCAGGAGGTTCGGTGCCAGCCAAGGTTTACAAACGTATAAGGAAGTATAAGGCACTGACTCCAAAAATAACAATGATTATATAATAAATTGATTGTATTCTAATAAATTGATTTGCCTAACAAATTTATTGTATTCTAAGTAGTAATAGTAGTATAAATAATGTAATTATTGTTTTTTCTGGGGCATTTTTATAGAATAGATTTTATTGAAGTTGGTTTTGTTTTTTTGTCAAAAATATTTTATTAAATGTAATTTTAATTCCAGTTTAACTCCTGATCTCAAACCAAAAGGGGACAAAACTCCCACTGACGACCAAAAACCCTACTGCACTAATGTTCCCCAGTCGACCGCGATAGTCTTAGACCAGTTGACTCTTAAGATTTTAAAGAACCGCTTGCCCAGTTCCCCGGAGAAAGATCTCACGGAATTACTGGGTCTAATGGCTAGCGATCAGAAGATATCTGTGAAAGAGTTAGGCGCCAAAATTGGACAAGCCCTAAAAGAGGTAATTTCTCATATTTGCTTTAAAATGTGTTCGATTAATATGTGTATTTGATCTGGTAAATGTTTTTTTTTTCTAGAATACCACATCTTGGATTTTGGCCACAGCATCAGCGATTTATTGGAGAATAGTCGGCAATACCGAGGAGGCGGTTACTTGCATAAGATTGTCTCTGGCTCACGTACCACCAGACAGGTTGGATATACCACTGATTCACTTAGCAAATCTTCTTAACAGGTACCATTTTATATTCTCTAAGCTATTTATGACTGATCTTTCTTTTTCTGACTTCTCAACATAACTCATACTTGTTCCTACGTTAAGCTCAATTGAACGAAAACGTTGAACCTCGTCAACGTTTCTATACTAACATTTGTTTACATATTAGCAAATATTTAAGAATACTTCTCAAATAGTAATAACTGTTACTAATAATAAATATTACAACACTGCTTTTACTGAAATAAGTACTAATTTATACTTAAAATACTAATTTTAAGTGTTGCCATTTGGTACAATTTTTGTTGTTGTTAATAGCTAACTTTCTCAAATTTTACAACTAAAGTGCGTCCATACATTGTAGGCAGTAGAAATCATGATCCTCTACAATATTTATTAGGAATTACTGGTTTAGCGAGTCGTACTTACTGTAATAAGTTCATTTGGCGAATGTATGTTCTGTCTGTATAATTTCTTCTTTATTGGTAGTCTGTCTTGAAGCATGGGCAAGTCAGGGGGGGTGCCCACCCTGACTAGCCCCTGCTTCATCATGCACCCCCCCCCCCTAGAGCCTAGAGCCATGGACAAATTTCAAATTTACTTATTTCCCGTTGTTTCTAGCATCGTGTATATAATTTCGTTGTTTAATATTATTCCAATTTATTTATACACTGAGTAATTTGTGAATAAATATTTTTATTTCTAGTTCTTAATCCAAAGAATAAATAATTTTTGTGCAAGTTTATATTTTTGTTCAAATGGATTTTTCCTTGAATATCTGAGGTACTAGGAAAGCGTGTGACCTTAAAAATTTTCATAAATTTTGCTTATGGCGCTATGTTTTCAGCTTCCCCCCCTAGCATAAAAACTGGAGACGCCCTTGCCTTGAGGATATCCACAGGGGAAATTAGAACAAGTTCTAATTCATGAATTCATTGTGCATCTATAAACAGTTAAAAACCTTCATTAAATATTGATGGCATACTATGTAGCGAATTTAATGGTTTACTTTGATATATTTTAAATACAGCTTGATATTGAAAGACTTTAATTAGTAATTCCTAACAGTTCTTCAGAATTCTTCTGATATTCTGAAAAATGGAACTACATTTACAAGCTGCAAATTACTCATGTTTACATTTTAGCTATGAAAAATAAACTAATTATGCTGCACAATTTTAGTAAATTTAGTAGCAATTTCAAAGACAGTTACAGCACATTAAAATAAGAATATAAATCTGAATTAAAATATGAAAGGTTTAATCACAAAACAAATCTTATTATAAATGTCCAAAGTAAACATAAATTAGCTTGGTTAATAACAGGCATTATTAACATATGAATGCGGTGAGTTGCAAGACGAGGGCCTTAGCCCGAGTCAGTAACAGCATGAGTACGTTTAATAGCCTTTATCACACGAATGTAATAGAACATTTTTCTACAACTGCCCAGGATTTTATAAATATGAAAATGAATATGAAAACGAAATTTTGCGCAAAAAACCTATAATGCAATTAATTTGAGTTAGGTAATGTAAGTCATTACCTAACTCAGTTAGGTAATGGAATATTACGTAACTCAGTTAGGTAATGAAATTCATTACCTAACTGAAATGAATTTCGTTGTAGGTTTTTACCGAAGCAGACGTAGATAAAGATTACGGTATTAATAGTGATATGACAAAAATGGCTAAGGATGTAGTATTAATCTATCATATAAACACATATTTCGAAAAAGGTATTTTCCCAGAGTTCCCAAAAACATCAAAAGCTACTTCTATTTTCAAAAATGGTGACAAAGGTGAACAACTATAGACCAATTTCTATAGTCCCTATCCTCTCTAAATTGTTAGAGTTAGCATATAAGATTAGGTTAATAAGTTACTTTGAAAGGGAAAAACTACCCAACACAAATCAATAGGGAAGGAAAGTCTACGATCAAAGCCTTAATAGATATCATAAATTTCATCACTATGGATCTTGAAAAGGCCCCAAAGGGGACAGCGGCATATTTTTTAGATTTCTAAAACATTCGTTCGCATTTCTGTAGATATTCTATTGATAAAACTATAATGCTATGGCATTCCGGCCCTCTCTTTTATAGAAACTTATGTCCCCAACCAAACAGTGTGTAAGTCTCAGAAACAATATATCTACACCTAGGTCTCTCCAGTTTGGAGTTCCTCAGGGATCCATCCTTGGACATATGTCATATATGATAATTATATCCAATAAAATTGAGGATAAACTATTTTATAAAAATATAATTTAAAAAACTAAAAATTCTCACATGTCAATATTTATTTGAATGCATTATACATGTAAAAAATAATCTTCAAGATCATCGGTTCCAAAATAGTTATTACACTAGGCATAATCAAGTCATTACTCCTTTTTTCCATGTTGCCAAGACCATGAATTTATATAAAGTCCATGCCATCAATGTTGGCGTGCATGTGATCATCGGAATTTTCTGAATCAAATCAGGTCAAGGCCATACAATATATTATCCAGTGACATTTCGTTAAATAGGGGTTTATCTATAATTATGCAAATAAAACGCACCAAAACGTAATTCTTTTATATTTGTACCTATCAATGATTTGATTAGAGATTACTTTTAAAGTCTTCAACATTAAAATATGACATGATGGAAATGAGTATGGGACTTCCGCTTTTTACTGAAATATGTAGGTACCTAATTTAAGCGGTGCTATTCGCGTCTGTATTTAAATAGTTTTTTCTTTTTTTAAATGTTACAACTAAAGTGCATGTAGGCCGTGAAATGTAGGCAGTAAAAATCCTTAATAGCCTTTACAATTATTAGGAAACGAAAATTCTGGAGATATTTTGCTAAATAACGTCTCATAACTGTTAATAAAACAAATACTACATAACAATCCTAACAAAAAATACTTTCCATGCCGATGCTTTGGAAGTAGCTCACGTGGCTCTGAAAACCCACTACAACTTTGTATTAGAATATATTAGAAAATGAAAATTCTGTAAATATTTTGCTAAATAACGTCTCATAACTTAATACTACATAACAATTTAAAAAAAAATACTTATGTCATTTCCAGGGTTGGGTTCCATGCCGATGCTTTGGAAGTAGCTCACTTAGCCCTGAAAACCCACCACAACTTTGTCCTCAATCACTTCACTATAGCCAATATTCATATATCAATGGTAAATGTATTTCAGTATTATAATATTAAACTGTTTGTACATTATTATTAATTTTTTCAGGGAGAATTTGAGAAAGCTGTGACATTCTACAGAGCATGTCTTGCGTTGGATTCGAATTTCGAACCAGCAAGAGTACGTCTGCAGGCGGTGCTATGCACGCTCCTGTTTGATGATGCTAGTAGGCGGAAACAGAGCGATATTACAGACTGACTTACATTATTTATTGTAGCATCCGAAT
Organism: Tetropium fuscum; assembly: GCA_964058915.1. Taxonomy (NCBI): domain Eukaryota; kingdom Metazoa; phylum Arthropoda; class Insecta; order Coleoptera; family Cerambycidae; genus Tetropium; species Tetropium fuscum. The sequence goes on along the minus strand of CAXKVY010000932.1, from coordinate 205,427 downwards.
GAGATGCTCCAAACACAATGTATCTTAATATATTTTAACATTTTATAGTGTGTAATTTTTTTCTACAAAAGTACATTCCCTGTCGGTGGAAGTCCTTATTTTCCTCTACTGAAGGCCTACCTTGCTTACTGTTTTTCTTTTTTTCTTACACAACACAAAGTACTCTACTTGTTAACCTTCATATGTCCTATGGAAATTGATATTTTATTTACATATTTGACCATGGCCACCATGAGGTAGAGGCCGGCAAAATCAAAAATATGAAGACAATTGACGACCAGGCTGGCGATTTTACTGTATTTTACATCCAGTCATCTATGAAGGACCGTACCCCTGGATTCTAAAAATCATTCCTTACGTTTTTATCGATATGATAGGATAGAGATATACAGAATGTGTAAGTTAGATAGAGAAGTAAGATCGACCATGAGTTCCGAGAATCCCGCATACCTATAACAGTAGTTAGTTAAGATGTGGTCCGCGTGGTACGTTTTTCGCAAGTTTTTCCTTAGTAAAAAGCTCTATTTCAAAGTTGTAATAAAGTTAAAATAATAATTGAATGTGTAACCTCATGTATTTAGTTCTTGGTGGTTCTTGGTAGTTCTTGGAAGTGTTTCTGTGTAAATTTTAAATGTTATTTATGTTTCTTGTGCTATAAAAAAAAACGTGTTAGTTAAAAATGTACTTCACTACTTAAGGTAGGTGTCATTTACAATAAAATGCCATAAAGATATTGGCTATTTTCTAGAAAAAAGTGCAAACAAAATAATATCCAGGTGTTTTAAAAAGTAAAATCTTAATTTTCTCCATTACGGCTCCTAAATGTTGCATAGCTCAAGCAATTACGATAGTACCAATACTTGTGTGTCCGTGTTTTCTTTTCCAAAAGATGAAGAAATTAAACAAATATGGATTAAAGCCATTCATAGAGAGTCATCCTTCAACCCTACACAACATTCAGTAGTCTGTATTATACATTTTTCATAGTTGTGTATTATAAAAATGTATATAATAACTAGGGATTATACTTCTATCTTGGAGGTTCCTAGAGAGAAACCAAAACTTCAAAAAAGGCTATTCAATATTTCAGAATCAACCGTTCTATATGACAATAAATCATCTGTTAAGTGAAAATACCCAGACAAAAGGCGACATGAGTTAGCAAATCGGGATGAGACTATTTTTCAGAAATGGATTCGCAGTGATAACATATTAAATTTCGACAATTTTTTACTTAAATTTAAGGAGAAAAAGTTGTTCGATTTCCTTTTCTAAATCTCAGAGAATTTTATTATTTTTTTAAAAGTTGATTGCGATTCAAATGTGTGTCGTACAATTGTTTTAGGATTAAAAATATTCAGTGATTTGAAAGTTGATTTTTTTGTAACAATAAAATTACCACTTCTTCAAAATTTTCATGGGTATTAGGAAACGATTTAATCTGCACAAAATGGTCACAGTTTGATTGTTTATTAAGCCATATATAAATTCAAATGACATCAGTAAAGTTGTGGAGAAAATTGAGGGCGTAAAAATAGAGAATGCAAAGATTTAGAAAAATCATTAAATAGCCTGTTAGATGGTGACATGAAAGATGAAATTGTACCTGTGAAAAAATTATATTCAACCGCAATATTTTTGTGGACATCTTCTCTTTTTTTTTCAATTTCCCGGTGGATATAATGCTTTGAAAAATTCGCAGATTTTTACAATTCCTCATACAGATTACCTAAAAAGAATAATCGCTGACCTAAAATCTGATACCGCTATAAAAAAGCAACAAATTGCATACCTTTAAAAAAAAGCATTTGGAAAAGCATGAAAAATCAGTAAACATTTTATTTGATGAAATTCACGTCACTCCTAAAATAGAATATAAGGGTGGATATGGAGATTTAATCGGGTCTACAGAGCATAACGAAGTTGCTACTAAAATTCAAGCGTTTATGTTAAGTTCAATTTTTTCTAAGAATGTAGATATCATTGCTCTCTATCCAGTAAAGGAATCATCAGCAGTTGATTTAAAAGAAATTATTTTAAATGTAATTAAAGCGCTAACAAGAATCGGTTTACATGACTAAAACCAGTCATATTCTTTCCAATACATTCCTTAATAATTATTGAAAAATAATCAACAATGAAATTGACAGTCAAAACAGATCAAACAGAAATTTAATGAAATCCAGTTAGAGCTTCGTTTTGCAGTAGGTTTTAGTGAAGATAGGGCTATTGGCGAGGCCTCCTTTAAGAACCCAGACGTCTATTAGGGTACCTCTATATTGATGTGAACTCGAAAACCCTTTTCAAGTTATTTTATCATAAGTAACATTTTGTTTTAAAATATATTCAATTTTACTCATAAAAACCTGTATATTGCATATTACGTTATGCCGTGACCAGACCAGTATCGCGACGTCACAAGTTATTGTCTCTGGCCTGTCTTACAGAGGTAAGACAGGCCAGACAGGTATTATGGTGTGACTCACAAAATAACCAGAGTATAATATTAAAACATAAAAAACAAGTAACATGGGATTATTCTATCACCTATTCTGAAACTATATATGATTTATTATTATACTATGATTATTATGGCAATAAAACTATCGACAGTTGACCTAACAACGGAAGTAATATTTCAGGGTAGCTAAGAATTACGATCGGTGTACTATCAGTGTATTTTTTCTAATCTTTGTGTAGCTCCTTATTAGTTATTTATAGATTTGAATAGTCACTTTTTTAATAGTAAATGAAACATACTTCACAGTCAATGAATAATGATTGGCTGAAATGGCTGAAAACCAATTTGTAATCCTACTGCATGTAATCTTTCAGTAGTTCTAATGTTATATTTTCAGATTGTTGGATAAAAAAATCATGGGAATGCGAAAATCATAATGATTGGCTGAAATGGCTGAAAACCAATTTGTAATCCTACTGCATGTAATCTTTCAGTAGTTCTAATGTTATATTTTCAGATTGTTGGATAAAAAAATCATGGGAATGCGAAAATCAAGCAATTTAATGCTGGAAAATCATACACATATAAAATATTAATGATAAATAATGACTGCAGTCAACGTTCTAATCATTACAGTTAAAGTCTGTATAAACTGTATACAAAGTTCACTGACCGCCTAAAGGAACAATTGCGGTTGCCATACATGCACTTCTCAAATTTCTCAATATTCAATTAAACTAAAACACTCGGAGTAGGTTCCACAAACACTTTCACTTCGCTCGACGCGCGTTTCGCCAACCAAGTTGGCATCATCCGGAGACAATTAAAACTGTTTTAATCGTCTCCGGATGATGCCAACTTGGTTGACGAAACGCGCGTCGAGCGAAGTGAAAGTGTTTTGGTGTTTGTAGAAACTACCCCGAGTGTTATAGTTACATCAGAGGTTCCAGCCCTATCCAGTAGATTCAATTAAGCTATCAAATTCCAAAATACTACTATATAAAAGTTGTATATATTATTTATGAATGTCATAAAGGAATTATTGTGCATACAATAGTATAGTATAGGCCAAGATGTTAGCCATTTTTATATTTACTTTGAAAATATTTTCGTCTACTTTGCTACGAAAATTCCGTAAGCATTTATCTTAAACGTTAAAAGCGGCCTCCTTGTCGGCATGCAAATATCAAAAGCCTATATCTCTTTTTAACTTGGAAATGATGTGCTATATGTTTTTTTATTCGGCACGAAGAAAGTTTCGGAAACTATAATCGAGTCTGGCAGTGGTGGGTTGGAAATATGTTTAATGGAAAATATGGATTATGAAAATAATTATTGAATAATAATAATAAATAATATGGAAATATGAAAATTATTTTACGAGTATTTTACTGCATACAGAAATATTCTCCGTGCGACAAGCAGGATGAATTGGTGGATATGTGTTCGGATTATACAGAAGCATCAAAGTCAAGCATATACACGATTTTAAGAGAAGAAATGATACATGAAAGTGTACCGAACACCGAAACCAAAAAGCGGTTGAATTAAGATTGTAGTGAAACAAGATGCAAAAAAAGCGATACGTAGAACGGTCCACGGTTCCTTTACAAAGAACGAATTGCCAACTGAATTAGATAAGGTGCTGCAAAGTATAAGTGAAAATTATATTATACCTAAAATGTGCAAGGCTAGTCTGGCAAAAATTTTGAAAAACATTAATTTTACGTATGGAAAAGTAGACAAAAAGAGTATTCTCATAGAAATATATGAAATAGTTGCTTGGGGGATAGATTATCTTTGAAAAATAAAAATGTAGACATTTATCACATTTAGGAAACGATTTTCCAAGTTTTGTTAACAATAGTTTAGTCATAGTGGTGAGTCATAGTGATAATAAAGTGAAAATAGTGGCAGAACTAGTGATAGGGAACTGCAAATATCAAAATGTTTTCAATTATTATAATTGACGGTCATAGTGATGGTGACACTAAACATAGTGTTATTATTTACCAGTTTTTAAGGTATTGCGGTTGTTTGTTAATTTATTATTATTGTTTCTATTTTTTGTTGAGATTTTTTTGTGGCAGACAATAAAATTACCAATTTTTGATTGTTTGACATAAGCTTCAAAATGGCTGCCGGCATTTAGAGGCATGTCAATGTGTTTTTCTATATTGTCCATGTAATGAATGTAATTATTTTCATTTCTATTTAGAATAACAGTCAGTTATAAGTGTACAAATTAGTTCAGTTTTATTTATAGTTTTCTGCTTCAATATTTTATAAAGACAACTCTGTGCGTGCCTTGTTCAATTTTAACTTTCCTTATTTAAAAATAATGTTGTGCAGCAGTAACTCAATAACTGCAAAAAGAATGATTTTTAATGAAGCGTTTTCCCAGAGCCCCAGCAAGGAGAAAAGAATGAGTTATCAAAACAAGAAGGATGGAAACCGACAGATTTTTCGTGTTTGAGATAGAAATGTTTGATGGATAGTTTATGTTTATAGTTATATATTACTTTGGGTGGCATGAATAAATATAAGTACCTACGTGCTAATATTTGAAGTCTCAGCATTTTATATTTTTAGTATTTACTGTAAAACTAAGAAAGAAATACATTTTAATAGTTTGGTGTTGGTAGCTAGCTAGTGAGGATGCAAGTGACCGTTTGCTTGATTCCTGCTGCTTGCTGATCGTAATAAGTAGTCAAATAAACACAAGGCACAAATAATAGTACATTGTATTTACATATAATATATATATATATATATATATATATATATATATATATATATATATATATATATATATATATATATATATAAGAAAGCAATAAGTTCTATAAAGATCATGGGCTGCAAATGGATGTACTTGATGAAAAAGAATATCCACAATAGCCGCTGTCACACGCACAAGAGTTTTAAGAGACTCTCTTGTGCAGCGTCCAGCAGCTGCAGTGAATTTCTACACAATCCTAACCAGGATTCTCTTCAATTTTTCTTCCTAAAAGTAAAGTATATATGACCCAAACTGATGTTTCTCGCGCTGACCCCGCATGGAGACCTAAAAATTTGCAATGAAATATAATAGGTGTAATTAAGAATATTCCGGGTAAGGAATAGGGAATACGTACCTTAATATTAGTCTTGGTAGATTAGTCGTAGAATAAATTCGATGCATCTGGAGGTTTTAATTTTTTTACATATATTTTTATGGCCACTCCTGGAGTACCTCAAGGCTGGTACTCGAGTCCACTACTCATTTCATTAATGATTTATATATATATATATATATATATATATATATATATATATATATATATATATATATATATATATATATATATATATATATATATATATATATATATATATATATATATATATATATATATATATATATATATATATATATATATATATATATATATATATATATATATATATATATATATATATATATATATATATATATATATATATATATATATATATATATATATATATATATATATATATATATATATATATATATATATATATATATATATATATATATATATATATATATATATATATATATATATATATATATATATATATATATATATATATATATATATATATATATATATATATATATATATATATATATATATATATATATATATATATATATATATATATATATATATATATATATATATATATATATATATATATATATATATATATATATATATATATATATATATATATATATATATATATATATATATATATATATATATATATATATATATATATATATATATATATATATATATATATATATATATATATATATATATATATATATTGTAAAATGTTTAATAATGAGCGTAGATATACGAGTAAATACACTAGCCGTCACCTACCGAGACAATTTATGCGATACGCAGATCAACAAGACCAAGCCACTATCCACTTAAATAGGGACAATAGATAAAAAGTGTAACGATTAGTTGATGTAAGTATGACTACTTTGGCCACTAGCAAGAATTAATTTCAAATATGTTTACCATAAACCTCTATTTCTGACCGTAAAACGCCGTAAATAAATCTCGGTAGTTTGCGGCGACTGTAGGTATAAATGCCTTTGTATTCTTACTATAATTACCTATGATATTTTCATGTAGAACCATAGTAGAGATGAATATTGATCCGCAGACTCAGAAGTGGATCGCAGGATCTATTGTCGGTAAAAGAAATGTAAAATGCTTGGTTTTTATTTATTCAATATTCAATTATAAGTCAATATCTTGTAGTAAATATGTTCGTGTTATTTTGAATATACGACCGATGCAGTAGTATCCACAGCAAGTTAAACAAATCTAGTTTATTATGCTCTAGTATTGACTGATACCGAAGTAAAATGATGATGATCCAACCGAACGTAGCAAAGAGGTTGCGTGTTGAAATGTCGAAGTGTACCTACTTATATTATATACTTATTTTAAATAATTAATAGACATCTGCTGTTACCCAGAAACCCAGAATAGTAAGCGTATAATTATTTTGTATCGACAAGCAGATGGCATTGATATGGATTTACTACATCTACGGACTGTAGTTCTTTGCATAAATAATTATAAGCTATTAGCGACATCTAATTCGCCCTGAAAGATTGAGAACATCAGGAATCTAGCTGTGTGTATATCCACCGCGTTATTTAAATACTTGTTATGATTCAATATATACCTAGTACGTTGACAGTACAAAGTTTACGTCCATTATGAATGTCATATATTCTAAAAAGTATCCAAGGAGGGAAGAGACTTGGAATATTAGTATGATAGGTATTACATAACAATTCATAAGCTGCAGATGTAAAAAAATGTTTCTGCACTACGGGAATATTTTACCTAATCAGAAGTTAAAAAGCGAGAATAAAACTTCTCTTTTCGCCCTGGTGTGGTAACAAAAATATGTTAGGGTATCAAATAGGTTTGTACTCTGAAATAATGATAGATTGTAACATCTGATCGGTTGGTTTGTTGGTTACGGTATTTAGGGACGCCAAGTAACCAACGCAGGTATATGTTTTAATATTTTTAGGCATCTCTTCATAATGAAATAGAAGTATATAATCTATCGAAATAGCGGTCTACAAAGTGATACTGAATGTGAAAAAGTGAAACATAATTATGGTAAGAGAGGGTTTTCTCATAAAATAACTCATAAAAAGGTAACAGTTCTAGGGCGTTAAAGTGGCACTTTACTCCATAAAACTTGATCTGGATCCAATATCCTAAAAAGCTATCATTATCTCCCTTATTTGTATCTAGGATGTTCTCAAATCCTTTTGAGTTAAACAAAATTGAACGTCGTGTTAACGTTAAACGATAATTCCGGTAACACGTAGTGATTTCAATATTTGAAACATTCATGGACCATAAACGCACTTTAAGCCCAGAAGATCAAAACTCATTTTAATGGATCGTGTCTAAAACCAGGGCCTGTGAAATTTTTAATAATACATAAAAATAATAATAATTTAAATAATACAAAAAGTGTTTGCTTCATTGCAAAATATTTATCCTTTCTTTGATACAAGTCTTAATAGATGGGATCTGCTTAATGGATTTACAGATGAATAGAAAATTACTTTGAAAATACTGACACTGCACATTGGGCTACGATATATGGATATTTACAAAGCCCTAATTGAAATTGTTTTATTAAGCGAACAGAAAAATTAAAGGGATTAAGCGCAGCTAATAAGAAAAGCATCGATTCATTCGAGTTTGCGCTGATGTGCATGTTCACAAAATATTGGTAGAAGTGAATTATGCACCTCAAGTCATACAAAGGAATACATTTCGAGTTCGGTAGACTTAGTCAACGATGATTTAAGGGAAGAATGTCTTATGCATTTTATAATGTGCTCATAACTCAATATGGTGTTCTACAGACAGATTTTATTGATGTCTATACAATTTTCTCTCTATTCTTCACTTTGCCGGTCACAGAAGCTACCGTTTCTTTTAATAAATTAGAACTAATTAAAAAAAATGCGCCAATGGAATTGGCCAAGAACGATTGTCAGAACTTTCTCTGTTAGGAATAGGAAGGAAAACGGCAAGAAAAATTAATATTTGAGACCGAGTTAATGAATTTTTAATAGCAGGGGCAAGCAAAATGAATTTTTAATTTTTATTCTCCCCACCATTGTATTTTTTGTGATATATTTTATATTTGTTATGTTTTGACTGTGTGCGTTATAAATAAATGAAATCCGGATATAAAGCCAAGAAATTTATATTTTCAATATTTTTTCAAAGAGAATTAATATATTTGTATTTTAAAATACCTTTATCATATCAAGTAGTTTATAATTTTTTAAAACTTAATGTTCGATAGCTTCAAATGCAATGTTATTAATTTATGTTATATTATTTTTTTTTGCTTATAAATGATGATAACCTACTTTAATTTCTTTTGGTACTTTCCAAGTTGTTAAAATAAATAAATAAATATATATATATATATATATATATATATATATATATATATATATATATATATATATATATATATATATATATATATATATATATATATATATATATATATATCTAAACTGTTCAAAATAAGTATACATCACCCATACTACACAAAAGCCATATGATTTCAGTGACCGATACATCGGACAACCACCACCACCACTTTGTTACACTAGCTGTCAAGTATATATCTGACTAAAGTTTTTAATGGCTTCATCCCCTATATAAGGTAGCATCCCCACCATCTATTATTTGATAAGTATGAAGCAGTACTGTAATTACCTAGTATTTATTGATTTACTTATAGTTTGTCTCTTATTTTTTTTATTGGGATTATGGCATATTAGGTCGACAGTGAATTCGGTGCACAAGGCAAGGGTGGCGCGACGGGGGTAACTTTTAAAAACAGCAGATTATAATATGATTATAACACAAGAACTGGAGCATTTCCGGTTTTAATTTTTGTGTTTGTTAATACAAGTGATTAACATTATATTAAGTATCATAATATGACAATTAAATATAACATAAAAATGAATCTTAATTTTTGAAAATTACATGGTATTTGGAGAGGCTGAAATGAAGGGTTATTTTTAGCATGGTGACAATTTAAAGCCATCATTTTTTGCTATGTTGCTTTTTCTTTTATCAATCTTTGATAGTTTATAGACTGAGAGCAAGGTCCCATTATTTCGGTCGATAACCGTTAGATATTAAAATGGCGACCTCTAGTTCGACAGAACAATTACTTCAATTTAAGAGTTTTCCAGACACCATGTGCCAAAATAAACTCATACTATTTGAGACTGGACATCTATTAAGTAGCTACATTTGAAATGTAACAAAAGAAATAAATTAATCTCATAAATGCTTGTTTGGTAGATACTCCGTGTGTCACGAAACGTAAAGGTGAAGCCTACCCAGGGGTCGCTCTTGGCGCCTGCATTGCAGGACGCTACCTGTCTAAGACATCTCTGATGTCAGAAGTAGTAGCAAATAACCACTAGAGGGACTAGCGGTCCATGCTTGTTGAGGAATTGACAAACGATTTTGGCTACTAATCTGTGGTTTGTGGATGTAATTCATTGCAGGTATGCGTCTCTGCTCTCTGAGTAGATTTTTTCTGCAAATAAAACAGATCAATATACTGGATTATCGTTATACCATTCCGCGCGTCTATAGCAGTTCCAAATGTTTTAAACCGTTAACAATCGTAAGACATTTAATTGAAAACTTTAGTGAGTTTTGAAAAGTGTCCAATATTTCTAGATGCTTATAGGTACATATTCATATTATTGTCAGAGAGCGTCTTAAAAACTATCTGTTTCGTAATAACTCTAAATGTGCAGCCAATGTACACATAATTATTTTAAAGCGGAAGGCTCTGTACCGGCCTCATATCGTATGGATATTCATCCTTCCGCTGAAACCCTTTAACTGAAGTCTAATTTTACATATCTACAGGATTACTAGGAAGCCCTTCATTGTTATACAGTGACAGCACGCCAACAAACTTGAGCCCAGCCTAAATTCTGTTACATATTTTTTACAATTGAATTGAAAATAAAAAAATAAATACTAGCCATCTTCTTGTCGAAAATTCCTTCTTAGGCCGTCGGCAATGCTGGTGCGGGAAGGGGTGACACATAAGTTCCCATGCCCACCCGACACTTATCAGTTCATAATTATTCAAGGGAAAATTGTGGTTACACAACTGAAACATTTTGTAATAAATTTCATAGCAAGACGGTTGACATTATGTACGTACAAGTTAGGTTTTCCTACTGGCGGCAGTCGGACAAAAGGAACGAACCCAATCAAGGCCGATACCGATATTTCAAGCAAAGTATCTGCCAATAATTGAGATGTTCCTGATGCTCCTTTAAAATTCGTTGTGGGTCAGTAAAAATATTTTAAGATTGGAGGGGAAGGACAGAACTCTTCGGTTGACTGAAAAATAATTAATTACCTAAAGTATAAGTAAATTTAACCTCTTTATAAGCCTTATATTTTAGAATATTTCTCTGAAAAGACGGTTTATTAAAACAGAAATCAATGTCAGAAAGGAAATAAAATTATATTAAAAATTAATATCACTGTGCATTGTGCAAACCTAAATTTTATAATTGCGGTGCTTTAAAGATAAGAAAGCTACAAACAATCATAATAGCCCAGTCAAAATAGACATTTAGGTCTGAGAAAATTCGCAAAATTCTAAAAATTGCTATAGTTCTTAATACACTATTACAAATGAAATATCAAAATACCCCCCTGATTCTACATCTGCTAAAAAAAGGCTTAATAAAGGTAAAGGAAATATTGGCATATTTCTCTTAAACGGTAAGTGTTATCGTAAAATTAGAGCAGACAAAAGTTGTAGATCATGCAATTGTTTACAAAAATAGTTCTAATACTTTTTTCCTACGAATCACCATTCTTCAGATATCGTGATTTCAAAAGTTGGAAATGTCGTATTCTGCATAATATTATGCACTCATTTCCGCACCACCTATTAGTTCAAACAATAGTTAACAGCCCAATGTAAAATTTACCATATATGCAACCAGGAAACGCAAAATAATGACATATAGAAAGACGTAAAAAATCTAAGAAATATATCGCTTTTTGCCCGTTGCGTTTTAGTGGTGAACTTAACCTAAAAAATTTGTTAAGTTGAAAAAAACTGAAACTCTTAGCGAATAAAGTCAAATGAGAATATTTTAAGCAATACAAAGATATTTTTATGAGTATCGATTACTATATTACTGTTCGAGACAACGTTTATTATTAATTCTTATTATTGCTTTTATTAATGCTAGAGGTCGATAAAATGAACTGCACTATATTTTTGTTGAAAATATAAGTATTCAACATTAATCTACATAAAAGCTGACGCTGTAGTACGTAAATAGCACCCTCTGGAATTAAAAAAAAAACTATCTCTGCCCAGAAGGTCGTAGATTTTTTTTATTTTGTATAATAATGTCAGTAATTCATCATCACAGCCATAGTAACAGCCATTATGGAGAAATGAAAATTGAAATATATTTAAGAAAACGTGACCAAAAAAACTTCAAAGTCATTTTTGAATGAAATTTTAAAATGAAAATTTTGAAAATTTATAAAATCATTAGCATTCTTTTTTACCAAAATAGTACAACTTTTCAAGAAATAAGCTCCAAATCGTTACTCCAGGACTATTCGTTGAGCAAGCAGAGCCCATATTCTAAAACTGTCTTTTTTAAATCAAAATATTTCGAAAAATTTCCAATATTTTAATTTTTTTTTAGAAACCCACTTTTTTGGCTTGCCGTGGACACTTACAGCAAGTAGCAAGTTTTAAAACGTTAATTCAAAAAAATACAACAAAAACAATACTAGTCGATTTTTAACGGGTTTTTTGATATAACTCGAGAATTAATATAACAATCGATCATAATCGCTTCATAAAAATATAAATCGAAAGATCACTTTATTACCTACATCTAACTTTTTCGCATTTTATTTTTTCTATACGACCATATTTTTGTTTCCGGGTTGATATGAGGCAGTCCACGATATATTGTGATGACGGAAGATTGATAAGACAGTATACTATCGATTGAAATTTTGTTACTATTGGTAATCATCAAAGTGGAATGGATTGTACCTCGTCATCTTGAAATAGATGTGCTTTTCAACACATATTCGCGTATGCTATCAAGTTCAAGTGTCGCTAGGCAATGAACTGGACTCAGGAGACTGGGGTTGGAAGTTATAATTTTAATAATAGTTTAAATTAATATACTAGTTTGAATGCAGTAAAAATTGTGGCTCTAAAAAAGTAGGATTATTTTGTATGTCAATTGTTAAGGTTATGAATCCGTTAAGGTTATCAATTGTTAAGGTCAATTTTGTGCAATTGTTCAATCAAATACACAACACATGAGCATACTACTTATGATATCAATGATGAGACAACTGATGCATCCTTTTTCTTAGAACAATGTACAAAAATCCAGCAAGGAGAGGAATAGGAAAGCGAAGATGTAGACATTACTGTTGATATTTGAGGTTTATCAATCATAATAATATTTTTCAGGAATCAAGAATAATTCGTTTCACTTTGATCGTCACCTGATTGACCTGAGCATGATCTACAACGTTTGTCTGATCTATTTGTACGATAACACTGCGGTTTAAGAGAAATATTATGCGAAAAACCAATGTTTCAACATTTGGCCTTGAATAATTTTTGTAGCAGAAATATAATCGATGTGGACTTTTGATGGTTCATTTGTCATTTGTAATAGTGTATTTTCATGATTAAAGGTACTTTTCCACGCATTTACTTGTAGAAAATATCTGGAATTTATAATTTTGAGAAATGTTTTCGTCGCAAGCATTCAAACATCTAATATTTAGTATATACATTGTCTCAGTACAACTTCAATATAATTTCGCAAGAAACAATGGTAGAACATTTACATTGAAATTGGGATCAGGAATTCGGGGAACTCGTATAGTAAATTGACCTAACAAATATGCAGTAATGAGGTAATAAAGAGAATCAGATATTGCGAAGGAATGATAAATACTTATTTGTAATCTAATCGTGTCGTGTTATATTCAGCTGTTTTCGGTTGATTTAATTTTTTTTTAGGCATCTACTCCATTTCGTAATCTGACTTGTAGACTGTGGCAATCAGGAACGAACCCATCCAAGGCAGAAACTTTTCAATAATCCAGTATCTGCCTGTGTTTGAGTTGGTCCTAAATGCCCCTTGAATGTCAGATGCGCCTGCACTGAAGTGGGAATTAGTCCTAACTAATAGGATCTTACGTTTCCGACTGGCCACGACCTCGGTTAGTAGTGAAACGGAATGTATATGTTGTAACTGCAAAGCCGATTAAGGTGATGGAATTACATGCTGGTAGGCATACAGAGTGTTCAATTTGGAAGCATGCATTAATAACAATCAACAATAGCCAACAAGAACAAAACACGATATGTTTCTCAGAAATTTTTACGTTGAAATATTATTCTACTCTGACTTCTCTATTGTTCTTGTTCTTCTCTAATGTTTCACCTTATATGCAGACGGCTTCCAAAGATCATACATCATAGATCATGCATGTGCAGTTGTTATAGGCATATATGAGAAGTATCTATTAAATATTTATCTTTTAACCAAATTGCATGCTTACTAATTATTAAATTAATAATATGTTAAAAAAAACAAATACACATATAGCAGATGCACGTCATCAACTACTGTAAGTATCAACTCAACATCAACTGTAACTGAAACATGTGACCAACAAACATTGTTGCCAAGTCTATCAGACTGTAGTAAGTGTTAATTAAGTATTTGTATTGTGAGGTTATGGGGGAGTAAAACATTCTTCAAAAATTAAATAAGATTACTTATTTATGGCCAATTTTCTTAATAAATGATTGTGTAGATGACGGAAATAATTTTAATTGTTGCTAATTGTTAATAATTGAAGGGTACCGGCAAAGAAGGCTGAATGTCAAAATTAGTAGTTTTGAGAAAAGCGGGATTTAAGGTTTTTCTATAAATGTGGTAGTTGGGTAAAGTAGTTTTGAGCATCTGAGCCACAAAACCTCTTCAGCTCTTGGAAATTCTTCCATTTCATATTACTTATGGGAAGGTCTAAAACAAATTGATAATAAAAGGATGCTTCATGTAAATTGTATGTTAATATTACCACCATACGAGTGATCGGGAAGTTCAAATTCACCGTCTTCTAATTTGTTTCCCATTTGGGGTTCGTAACGGCAGTGGTTTCCCACGCACCACTGTAGTTGTCTGGATGAACTATCAGACCTGGGTGTTCTTGGACTATTTTTAGTTCCATTATTGGTCTGGACGGAAAAGGACATATGCGCTTGTAGCGTTTACTTAAAAATGTTGTCCAGCTTCTAAAATATGTTTGAACAACTTATTCGATATTACAAGGGCAGGGTTTATTTCTTGAAGTTCTAAAAACTTCACATCATTCAAGTCAACAAGTTCAACTTTGGTTCGTTGATTTATTAGTGTCCTCTAATTGGTAAGGTAACTTTAACAAAATCCAGTATTTTCTCTACATGCACCACATATAGTGCAAAAAATGAAACATTGTATAGTTCTTATTCTAACCTCCATAATAGTCAGAGAATATCTCGAGTTGGCAAACTTCTGGGTTAAACAGGTAATTATATAAAAAGTGATGTAATAAGGGAGCAAACGTCATCACTGCCTTTTTTTCCTATGATTTCCGGATACATAATATATAAAACATGCTTTGTGAATATTAAATATGAATATTAAATATTATATGAATATTAAATGAATATATAGACAACTGCCTTTTATAATATACGTCATTTGTAGTAATGTTAGGAATCGGAAGATTTTTTGCAAAGTCGAAGCAAATTGCCTCGGTGGAAATACATTTTTGGCTACGGATTTTAGCATCTTTTTTTCTTTTATAAAATTGTTGGTCCTTGAGTTTATGCGACTTGAAATGTTTGAAATCCTTACACATACTGAAAAGAAGCATCGTGAAGGAGGGCAGGTTGTTCCGGCTGTCTGGGTCTACGTTGTTTAACAGGAACAATCGTAATTAACCCACATAAATTAATATTTTTTCGTCCACTGAACTGAGCATATTAAAACTTTTTTAAAAAAATTTCTCCGGGAAAGTTGGGGTATACACTCAAAACACTTAAACTTCTTACACCTACAGTCTTTACCTATACAGTGACTTCCCAAATTTATCAGTATATTATCATCACTCAGTTTGCTATATTTCTTTTTTTAGTAGCAGTATATTTTGAAAGCGGCTCGCGGTCGTTTAGATCTTCTGTTAACTCCATTACACTTTGTTTTTAACCGTTTTAACTCTATATAACTTTTGTATTTAAACAAGAACTAGCATGAAATTGTAATGTTTGTTTACTACATTCGTATCGACAGGTTGCAGGCTGCACATGCGAAAATACGTGACCCATAGATTAATATACGGATAGGTCTTTCTCCCTAATATCCAACTGGTACCGCGATACTAGCGCCTTACCGTGTCTGGCCGCTCAACTACCGACGTTTGACGGTTCGTTTGAAATTATAGGTTTACGCTAGGTTGCTGCTACTGGTTATACATGCGTGATAAAAAATTGTACTATTTGAAATATGAATTTTGCCCCATATTTAAATATATTTGAAAAAACTTGTATCTAAAATAGGATTAAAATTCGATATAATAGTAATAATTATTGCAATATATAAATTGAAGTAAGTTTTGTCGAAGTAACTTAAACATTTTCATATGATAACAAAAATGTATGCTATGGTATGAAAATGTATAAATAATACTTTATATATTACAATAATTATTACTATTAAATGGTACTTCCTATGTTCGATATAAATTTTATAAAATATATTTAAATATAGGGCAAAATACTTATTTAAAATAGAGCACATCTTGATCAAGCAGGTATTTATACCACAAGTATACCACAGTATACCACACAGTATACCACCAGTATACCACAATTATTATTGTTCTAAAAAACTTATTTAACATAAAACTGTAATGCAATTATGCAATCGCTATTTATGTAACCAGTTGGGAAAAGTACTATTTTGTGTAACGAGCAGATTTCTGCGGAACGAGCACTAGCGAGTTCCGCAAAAGTATGCGAGTTACACAAAATAGTGTTTCCAACAGATTTTTTTCTAATTTTCACAAACTTTATATTTTATGAGAAGAACGGAATTTTATACGTTTGAAAACAATCCAGTAGGTTGTAGCGGTTACAATGAACTTTTCATTCTCCCCCCTACGAAAGTATACTTTTCTGTATATATTTTATTTTATATTTTAAAAATAAGATTTACACCCTGTTATGGCTTTATTCGAATATTTTTTTCTAATACCAAATTATAATCTGACATCAAAACGTACCTATATTGAAACCTATTTTGTCATATTGACAAAAAATTCATAAGTGTCTGTATTGTCAAAAGCACAATTATATGGTGCTAAAATAGCAAAAAATGTTTATAAAAGTCGTTTACTTTGAATTGCTCGCGAGTGAACCAGAAATATGTAATTGGAAAATAACAAAGTTGACCGTTCCCAAACTGTTTGTTCTCACATATCTTACTTTTGCATACACTGATCAGAAATATAACCCTATTGTTGTAGGTATATAATATTCGACTTTTGGTGCATTTTTTACATAATATCGAAGAAACCATACTTTTCTACCCACACCTTAAATTTTCTTCATATAAAATACCGACGGGTAATAAGGCCGGTCTTGAAATAAGGCACAGTTTGTTTATTTGTTGCTACATCGTCATCTATACAGTTTATAGATATAGATGGTAGATACGTTACTCATTTCAACGACGGATCCAACGTTATCCGATTAACGTTATCAAAAAGTGTTTATTGCACGCGACGTGAAATGGACAACACTTACATTTTGCACTTACATTGCATAAATAACTAATAATAAATTAGTCTGAAAGTACGATTAAACACAATTATTAAGTACACTCTAAAGTGAAAAATTAATTTAAATAAGAATCAACTGTTGGAAAATTTTTCTAAACGCTAGACTGGTAATAATATTGTTGAAATGGAACGGACTATCAAAAAATTATACAATATACGGTGCCTTCCATTTAAAAGTAGCAAAGTTCACGGCGTGCGGCGACTTCTGGTTGAACCGGAAGTAATATAGCATTAAAAATATATGACCGTAGATGTTCTTCTTAGAAGAGGGTTATGTGTTAAGAGGGTTACACATCCCTCGGAGAGGGATGTAAAATCGACGATTCCTTGTTTATGTCACAAAATATATATTCTTCAACAAAGAAGAGATTCGGTGAAACTTACAGGTGGTGGTAGCTCGTCTCCTTGTGAGGTGATTCCTCTTAGTAAGGCTAAATAAATACAGACACATTTCATATCCAGTACAATGATCGCAGTGTTGCAAGAAACATTTCAAATGAAAAAGTTTTAAGGTTTCGTGCCTACTCTAGCATCGATGTCTCCTTGATAGTTGACTACGTTCATTTCGCACGTATTTCATCATTGAGTCGGATCAGGTCAAATCAGTTGAAATAATTTACTTGTAATATTTGCGGTTCTGTTGTTATAGTGTTTTCATTCGATATACAAACTAGAGCAAAAAATTGTGCGGCATTTTACAAAGAAAACCCGTACCAATTACTACAGAATCGGTAAATCACATCACTATGCAATACAAAAGGATATTTAGTCTAAAATTGTATACCGCCACAATTTATTGTGAATAGAACTAGGGTCTCCAGTCCCCGGTTTAACATATCGGTCGCTATTCCTCTTCAACTCATATGAGTTGAAGAGGAATATGCAATCCCATTTCCCTTCTCGCTCACTTAGAAGGCACCTGCGCATGAACAAGTTGCCGAGTTACTTACTTTACTGCTCAGTGGCGTATCATTATGCCCAACCAAGGTGAAGTGACTTCAAAAGATGTCTTATTATCTCATATATTCATATATGTGCAAAACTTTAAGCCAAACAATTATTTAGTTTTGAATGTATTTAAAATATATTGAAAAAATTTTGCATGCTGCATGTGCAACTTAGTGCTCAATTTAGCCAATAACAATTTAAAATAAAAGGAAGAAATTAAATTGCTATTGCCCAGCAAGGACCACGGGGTGGTGAGAGCGCCCCTTGCCAGGATAGAACGTGGTTAGGTTACTTATTATTAGTATAGGTAAGAAATTCATATCACTATTCACTATCTGAAAATACGCAGTTATGGGAACTGTTCTGTTCTACGAGAATGATTGAATGAACACTTTAGTTGGATTGAGTGGATGCGTATATATTGAATTAGGTCTACAATCAACTAAAATCTATAAGTATATAGAATTATGGTGTCGCGTTTGAATTTTGTAGGATTAAGCATAGGTATAAATTATAAATATAGCTATAACCAAATATAACTATAACCTATAACCAAATTGGACCTTAATCTTCTGAAAAAGCATGTTTTGTAACATAGATAATGGAAATTGACGACATTCTCCATTCTTTTGGTATATATTTCATTAAAAAAAAATTATAAACTATACTAAAAAAAGATTAATATTTAAATAAATACAACAAATTGCCAATATTTTTTTAAACTTACCTTGCCATAACCTATTAATAATTTTATTGGTGATAGTAGTTATAAAATAAAGTTAAAAAACAATGCGTTTTGTGGAAAAATTTTAGTACCAATCGATTTGATGTTCTGTTTTCTATCGAATAGGGCGATGATCAGATTAGATGATTAGATTAGATATTTTTGTGAAAAATAATATTTTTTGTCTTTTTGTCGCTGGTAATATGCAATGGCTGATATTAGTAATTGACAGATTAGTTACAGTACTGCCAAATGGTTTGTTGATTGCGTGTTAGTTCTCGGCTCGTCTCAATATTTTTTTTTAACTAAGTGAATAACGTCGCTTTTTTGTCATAGATGATTTGTTGGCAGTTACGGGTTAGCACAGTTTTTTTTTGTATATTTTTTTTAAACGCAGCACATCCGTTTTTGATACCGATCGATTGGTTTCGAGTTAGTTTGAGTAAGTCCGCAATTTTCTTTTATGCCAGTGTGAAGTCGTTTTTAAAATGAATCGATTATTACCTACCAAAATTGAAACATTTTAACCTTATTATATCTCTACCAGGCAATATATCATTTGGTTGACCGGCAATATTATTTATTCCTATATTTGTATTTTAGATAAATTGTATTCTGGATATAATATCTAAGTATAGTACATATTTCAAAAATGGAACGTAAGGCGTGTTTATTTTGCCTGGAAACTGAAAGTACCGAAAATGTAATGGTAAAAAAATCAACTGTTTCTGGATTAAAACTATTTTAAAATGTGCAATTAAAGGAAATGATCTTTAAAAAATTAAATTTAAGAATTATTTGCTTGCCCATCCCTTATGATGAGATAAGATATCTGTATCTACTTAATATTTCTTGCAGAAAATTGTTTTGTAGGAAACATTACATTATAAATACGAATAGAGATGCAAGTGATGGCTCTTCATGCACTATTCAAGAACCAAAAGATCAATTCAATATAAAAAAATGATATGTGGTAAATTCTCTATAATATGTGGCACATTAGAGAAAAAACCTTTAGTTGCAATTTGCGCAGGAACGTGTGCTAAAACTAGAAAAAAATAATATGATGCTGCATCTCTAAGAGAAGATGTTGAAATGCAAGGCAGGCAGAATATCACAAAACATTCTACTGAAAATATATTAGCTCAAAATATAGAAAATCTGAGCTAAACAAACGAGCGCGCTACTGCACCGGTTTCGAAAGAAGAAGAATCTAAGCGACTATCCGGCAAATTTTCAACATCTGAGGAAGGGCACGCTAGGCACGCGCCCCGACGAGACGTTTAAAAGCCGCTACTGGCTTTATTTTTAACAAATAGACTTTATCATTTATAATTTTTTGTAATGAAATATATACCAAAGGAAAGAAAATTGAATGAGGAATAAAATTTAAAGAAAATTGTTGCTCTACCTTCTTTGTAACAAAAGTTATGAGTTTTTTTTGCCTATATCTTTGGTCTCGACCAATGGACCAATGGAGAGTCCCATTTGTCCCCAAAGTTATACCTCGTTTTTTTCTGCGCTTTCTAGTCCGGTATTTCCTACGGACTATAAATAGGCTGTACACATTCGTAGTTACACAACTTACTGGATGTGGCAATAAATATCTCCATTTCCTGCTTACATATTCATAAGCTCTAGAATAGGCTAAGAATAATAACTAATACAAATTATTGCTTACTTATTTATGGATATTGTTCGGTGGCAATTATTACATGATTGGTGTATGACCTTAACATTTTCTAACCAGAAACCAGAAAGGTTGAGATCAATGTAGCATAAAGACGGACTGACAGACCGACAATGATATAAGAAAATTAATAATCTATTATGATAATTATTATACAATTCACAAGTACAAATAGTGAATATGATCATCAATGAAAATAAGAGTATAGATACACTATTTCTGTGTGAATCCACAGTATATTAGTATATATAGATAAGGGAAACTGCAGTAACGAGTTCTCTTAAGTTTTATTAAGTTTTTTTGAAAAATACATATTAAACTAAAAAAATTAAATTGCTGTTATTCTCTCAGGGGACTTTTCTATAAAGCAAACGGCCGAGGAGTTACCAAGAGTTAAGACAAAAAACGTGACAAAAAATTATTTGTTCTAAAATTACCGACCTTTGAGAGCCGATATCTCGAAAACCGTGCAACATAATGAAAAAAATGGATCAAAAACAAATGCCAAAAACAAAAGAAATGGACCATTCTACCCCCCCTCTGCCTCTGAAGTGGAAGGACTAGGGGCTCTGTTTGCGTCCTAACCACAACCAACCCATTCCCGAAGCTAAAAGTATTCTTGACTGTTGTCTCCTTCCATGCACTCTATAACACCTGACCGGTCCCATTGACTAGACTATAATTTCCAAAAAAAACCATTTTATTGAAAAGAAACCATATTGAGTAAAATCCACAAGGGTGTCGAGTGTGATTCTTTGGTTGTAGACTCAGAAGACAGTCCTTCATCGAGCCTGGAAAAAGTTTTGATATGGAAGCAATTTTTTTTTGTTTCATACTGATTAATATGGAGCCACAATGTTTTTTTAAGTCTTCATCTAGAATTGGAAAGTATTTTCTTGCTTTGATACTTCTATACATGACATCTGTCTTGTCTGAATAATTTAGGCAATACAAAAGTATAGAAAGTCTAGATATACATAGGATCCGTACTTATTTGGCCTTCGTAAATAAATTAATAAATAACCGCTGAAAATATTAGAATTTGCATTATGGTGTTTATTTTACCAAGGAATAATACCGAGTAATAATGACAAGAGCCTACCTACAGAAAATTATCTTCCGTAACGTGTTATATACAAGATCTTTTCTAATTTTAAACATATGATATCTAATTTTAAACTATTAATAAAGTATTTAAAAGCCTTGAAAATTAGGAGACAGCGAAATATCCAAAATTACCTTTGTTATACACATAATTTTAAAGTCAAAATTGGCAAACGTTATTTTAGCCAATTATAAGTTATATCTGAAATCTTTACTTAATAATGACATATTTTTGTCAAATATATTTTTTAACAAATAAAACTATGAGGAGTTGTCAACAAATTGTACAAATTGTATTTTAAACACTTAATATGTTAACAAAATTTTCATATACTTAAACAAATCGTGTTTTGAATAAAGGTTATTAAGTAGGTAGGTATATTTTCTTTTTGAGAAACATTTAATTTTTCCTAACTGGAGATAAAAAGTTGGACGTTTTGACACTTACGCGAGTTTTGAAAAGTATCATTTTATCTATAAAAATTTGAATATTCTATTGTTGTTTCACAAATCACCTTTTACACATATCTTGATTAAAATACTCAACACAACTAGATCATTTTTGACTGTGGATTTAGAAAAAATATTCTGCGAGAGCTTATTCATGTGGCCGTTACCGTATTTGCCGCAGGATTTACCTGATTGTGAATGAGTACGTTCCTGGATGAAATATAAAGTAGGTCATCGCTTCCTCTCTCCCGTGAGAGAATAACATCAATGGACCATTCAATAACTCACTCCCGATTTCTATTTTTAAAATACAACCTAGTGCGAATACAATTAACTATGAAATTAATTTTCGTGTATATGTATACCTACACCTAATGCCAAGCCCTATTATCGCCACATACATACTCAGGATTTCCTTAACCCGTTTCGTTTAATACATGAAAACGTTCCTTTGTTCCCATTGAGGAATCTCTTATCACACGATCGATATGCCAGGTCCAGGTTGATAATTTGGTGCACACGCCGGTGTTAATCGATATTCCCGCGTTTTTCGCGTTGCATAAAGTAACGGGGAGTAGATTTTGGCATCTGAGAAAGGGTAACGTCCTGAATTTGTCTCTCTCAGACGCGGTCTCGTCCGGCTTCTATTATTAGCACAGGGCCGTTCTATTTTTAGAATGTAGGTTATTAGGGGGTGTGACGCTTGCGCCCTATCCAGTGACGTCATCCCTGATCCAGATTGGGATGTGGATAATTTGGTGTAGCCAGAGTGTCGCACTGCCGAAGCCGCTCGCTTATTTACATTATCCTGTATACGTGCCCCTGAATGCATGCGGAACTTTGCAAGATTTAATCCCCGCAAGTAATTAGAGGCTTGAATTGAACGGCCATCAAAATGCACAAAATCATTCCGAAATGCATCCCTTATATACCTACATAATAAGATTTAAGTGAGATGTAGGAATTAAAACAATTCAACAAAATATATTTTAAGTTGCAGATGGATCTATATACATTTCACCCGAAATGAAGTGAGTCCGGTTGAAAATTGACCATTGTCAACATTTTGTTTGAATTTTGGAAAAAATCGTATTTAAAAATCCTTTGTTAAAATACTCGAGCATCTATCTTTTGGCTATAAATAATGGTCATGGCTTGGTGAAATTTTTGATACCAAAAATATGAATACTATAGTCTACATCGTTCCAGTATACCACTGCACAACATTCCTTTTAGATTTTCTGATTTTTCATTTATATTTGGAGATACAGTTTATACATATTAATACTAATTTCTTATTTTTGCGGTATCAAACCGAACAAACAAGATATATACAAGATAAATACTTCGATATGTGGCTTCATATGATAATAGCTGCCGTGTTATTACAACTTCATTAAAAATCGGTTTACGATTATAACAGTTAGGCCCAAGTGGGCAGAAATAGGTTTCAACATAAGTTAATTTCGGCCTCTCTAAAGGACCGGGAAAACCTTAAATATATTCGAAAAGTTTTGTCATATACTTATAAGATTACAAGATTCAAAATAGGAATCTGTGTAATGGACATTTTCCTAGAAGGAGGAATATTGATGCTCTTTAACATAAGGGTAATTTTGAATAAAATAATATACACACTACCCTTAAAGATTAATTCAACCTCGCGCTGTAGCTGACCTCGGCGTTGCGCGCCTCGATTTTCGACTTGAAGCATTTGAGTCTGTAGCACTTGAGCACTTTCCAGAAAATTCATATCTAACTAAAAAAATGCTTATTTAGTAGGTAGTATGAAATGAGTTATAATTCTGCCGGATGCGCCGATGGTACGATAATATTTAAAACTTATCCATAATATATTTGCAAGGCTAAATTTGTCTTTATAGTATTTATAGTTAGAGTATAAGTGGCAATTTTGCCGTCGTTTTACATAAGGACAGTCGTTTTTAATAGATAGGTATTTAAAATAAGTCTTCATATATCATGTTTAATTTGATCAACTATTTATCTTTTCTAAAGCAGAAGCTAGGACGTACCTTGGGACAAAATTACAATATATTTAGATATGTCAAAAATATTGCGGATATATTATAAAAATACAAATTTGATACACTTATTATAAAACATTGCATCTTTAAAATCAGAAAAACTGATGTTCAAAATGTAATTGTGCATCAATTTTCAGTATTGCCAACTCAGATATTATGTCCGTTATGTCCCTACCATAAATACACCCATGAATACACCTTTTTCCTTATTTATTATCATATTAATATTTACATTTATTTTGTGCGCTTTAATTTTATGTTCATAATATTTAAAATACCTGAAAATCAATTTTTTTTTGAAAACCATTTTTATTGTTTCTACAAATAAAAATTGTGTCTACAAAAATTATCTTAGCGATAATTATAATTGAATTTGAAAAAAAAATTATTAAACATTAAAATATAATGGTACCTATTATTTTACAAATAAGTGCAATTTTCTTTATAAACTTAACTAGATGAATTAATTGTACCTACTGACAAATATGCGAGTAATATTTAAAAAATATTTATATTATGTTTCTTAACCATTTGTGGATTAGAAAGTTTTTGTGTAGTATGGCATAAGTTTGCAACCAAATTAATAATTTCTATTCTAGAAACAATTTTTGTTTCTACGAACAAAAATTTTCTACGAACAAAAATTGTTTCTACAAAAATTATCTTAGCGATAATTATAATTGAATTTGAAAAAAAAAATTATTATAAATTATTTTAAAAATTATTTTTAAAAAATTAAAATTATATAAAAAAATTATTACCTATTGAAACAAAACAGTATTTTTTGTATATTTTAAATAAAATAGAAAATGTTTAAGAAAAGCCATTTTCTTCTTACGTTTGTAGAATTACCATGGCGCCATCTACGATTATAAAAGTAATTTTATAGTTTACGCAGTATAAATTATCGCTTATTTAATTATGGTAGGTATAAATAAAGAACATGAAGAACTAATCGAAATATATAGTTCTGGATCGGTAGCGAATATTTATTTTAATATATCACGCAATAAAAATAGCGCCAAAATAAAAGAATCTAAATTAATGCAACGACCAATCTATATTTTCAACAATATCTTCTTTTAAATAACACAAATATATAAGTAATATATCTATCTATAGCTCAAAACGGTGCAATGTTTCTACAAAGACAAAGGACAAAGCATGCCAAACAATAAAACAGACCTTCAACTTACAAATATCAGCAGGATGCGGGTGGTAAAATTTGAAAGAAATCAAACTAAAATATACACTCTGCACTATGACAATTACTTAAAACACTTGTGTGGAAAGCCATTGTCGCGTGGTGAACCCTCAGAAGACTGGAGGCCCACTGCTGAAGCATGTAGTATTCAGATCGGTACTGAAGTTTGAAGTAAAGCCAAAGCTCGAGATGAATCTGTAACTAGCACGGCCTATGGCGGTGAATGGATCTCTGTAGCCATTGGTCCATTCGCCTCTGACGTCAGCACATTGATTGTCAAATAGCACGTGCCATGCAGAGTCATAATAATACGTACAGGGATATCAGGGATATATTCTCCCCTTTTGTCCTGTGGAAGGATTTTTGCATTGCTCTTTAATACTCCTAGGGCAATAGATCCTTCGCATACCACCCGTTCTTTCTCGCCTGTACGTAGATATAAAAGCTGAAAAATAAAAGGATTTTTCAGTGAAATATATCATAGCTTCCTGTCATACAGGGTATTCGTCTCGCCCGGTAAGGACTTTGACAAGTTCTTTGTGCTGAATTGTGCTTGTTAACAAATGCGCCTTTATTTAATCGTTTGACCTTTGACCTTTGGAATTTCGGCATGAGCGCACACTTGGCATTGGCCCTTTTGAAGCATTCTGTGATATAGTTATATATAAAATGTAAATCTCATTCGATTCGTTCAGCCAAATTTAGGAAGTTTTCCTCTTTGTAACTCTGTAACGCAAAGCAATTACTGTTTATTTTCTGCATGTGAATTCGAAGCTATTGCGAATAGAAAATAAGATGCAAGCCAGTTCGGTGAATCTTCAAAATAATATACATGACCTGGCAAAATAAACATATGTAATATTAAAAAAAGGAACAATATGTAAAATATCTATGTAATATCTATGTAAAATATCGATGTAAAATAATATTTAATTTATTAAAATTTATATCGCATGTGTCAGTAAGTGCATTAAAATTGTGCAAATTATTAAATAAAGGGGATTTTACTAAAACATTTGAATGAGTCTGTGGTTGATAAAAAGTATCATGTCGACAAGTAGAAAATGGAGTAACGTGATAAAACATTCTTTGCCGGGCAAAGTCCATCTAGTCAATTCTGTTGTGTAACCAGAGATAAAGAAACTTCAAACTTTGTTGCGTTGTAAGCAGGGCAAGAAACTGAATATTAAATTGAGAGAGATGCAGCTGGTGATCATATCCTCTAGATAGATTCAATTTGTTTTAAAACTTGGAAATTTTTAAAATTTTCTTTGCACATTTTTCAATCCTAGTTTATAAACATTCTAAATCGGAGACCACATAAAACTACAGTATTCAAGTCTTGATCTAACATATGAAAAATAGAGTTTTTAATACTATAACACTGTTAAATCTGTTACAGTTTTTAATAATAAAACCTGACATTTTAAATGCTGATAATATTATTCCACCAACGTGATCTGAAAAATTAAGTTTCTTATCGAAAGTGACACCTAAATCTTTAGCAGTTTCACACTGTAGTAACAGACATGAGTCAAATGTGTAATAAAAGAGAATCTGAGATTGTTTTGGTGTATAATACTTTACATTTTGAAATATTTATGCTCGAGTTGTTCTCATGAGATTTTGAGATTTTGAATATAGGCCTATCAATAACCCCAGATAAAAATTGCGTGAAATTGCGTGATACGAGATTCGCAGCAGTGGATTCTATAAAACCATGCTGGTTTAGAGATATCCGATTGCCTACAGATGGATAGATTAAGTTTTACAACGACTTCTCGAAAACTTTAACGAAGTTGTTTATAATAGTAATAGGGTGATAATTCATTATCGAAGCCGGAGCACCAGGCTTCAAATAGGACACACCTTCCCCACCTTCCACAAATCCGGAAACGTAGGTAGGCGTTTTCATACACAAATTAAATAATATTAATAATTGATAGGCAAATACATGATTGCAGGGTTGGTATCAATATTTATCTATATGTCGACTTTAGCTTTTATATTATTAATTAATGCTAATTCATCTCGACATCCATTTCTCTAAGACAAAAAAGTTGTATACAAAATATGTAGGAAATTTAATAGCGTAATTTTTTTATTCTCCACAGCAGAGGTCCATGCCGAAAATTATCTTGTAGTGGGCTTTTGTAAACCACCACTACTTTTCATACTTCTTTCTATTCTGGGCTAGACCGCTAGTTTGAATTATGACGGAGTCGCCGGGATGCTACAAAATTAAGACAATTTATTATTATGCTTTAACTATATACAATACAGACTGTTACCTTTTCCTGATTATTATTATTATTATTATTATTATTATTATTATTATTGCAAAATATACAAGAGCAGATGCCAATAGGCATCTGCTCTTATATAGCAGAGGCCTATTATACTGCTCAATACAGGGAGAATATAATACACTCTACAGTTGCATGAATTGAATATAAACTTCAAATACAAAAATTTCTGTTTTAAGAAATGTGACAGACCTGTGGCATTAAATGTGTATATTAAAGACAGAAACCATACTTTTTTTAGGAGAATTTTAAGTTTACCCCTTCCACCTCCCTAGCGCGCTAGAATATTGTGAATTTTCAGTTCTTGGGATTGGGTTTTCACAAAGTGTTGTGACACATTTCAAAACCCTTTGACATTAGGAAACCTCTTACTTTTCACACCCAGTTACGAAAAGTAAAATTTTACGCAACTGGTTTTATAATGTTCATTTCATAGTAGGTTATTTAGACAATTATGGAACCGACAAGCTATGGAAGTGACAAGCTGTCATACCGTTACAACCTACTGAAGTTCAGACTTTTCTTCTCATAAAATATAAAATTGGTAAAAATTAGAAATAATCTTGTGTGAAACAAGTTGGGAAACACTATTTTGTGTGACTCGCATCCTTTTGCAGAACTCGCTAGCGCTCTTTCCGCAGAAATCTGCTTGTTACACAAAGTAGTACTTTTCCCAACTGGTTACATAAATAGCTATTAATTTAAGTAGTTAAAGATTCCTTGTCAACATTTTACTAAACAAGTAAACTTTAGGGATCTAAATTACTTTAATCCATATTTTTATGCATTGATAATAAAAGAAAACTTATATGGTACCTAATAACAAAATCTGGAGCAAATATATTATACAAAAGCTTATTTGTGGTTGATATCTCTCTTGGTTTCAAATTTGGGCAATGTAGTTCTGGGCTCAAGTGTACTTCTGATTACACAGTCTCTTCTGTTTTTATAACGCACTGTGTTGGAAACTTGAGCGACTAGCTTTACGGCCCTTTCAACAGCTTGTTTGTGTACCAAGGGTACTTTTTCCAAGGGAAACTGCTGAAGCACACAGCGCGCAACCATAACAATTCAATAAAAATTCAGGGCGAAAATCAATTAATCGTACTGAAAAGTATAACATAACATAACTATTCAGAAATGTCAAACTAAACATAATTCAAATTATATATAATGAAATATTGGTATCGAGAGAGTGTCGATTCTTGAGCCTCGAAAAAAAGTAGTGTCAGTTAAACGTATGTAATACCGACAAGTATTCTTGACATGCTTAGAGCGGACAGAAAAAGTAATAGCAGTAACAACTCTAATTTAAATAATATTAAAGTGTGATATATATAACTTAATACTAAGTAGTGAAAATAATAAAACGTCTAAATAATAGGAGAATTTGATTGGTTGTCAAATGGCTTCAACAAACAGAAAACACATGTAACTAAGGAAGTACAATTGTTCCTTAGAAATGGATTTCCGTAATAACGGATAACAAGGCAATAACAGCGAAGCGATAGGCACTGAGTAGGTAGCCACGGGAATCTTTTAAATTAAATTTAAAATAAGTAATAATTTCCAGTATATCCAAGTTAATTGTTTAAAAGTTGTGTTAAATGGGCTTACATGTGTTTCCATATGGTTTTGTCATTGTTATACTTTAAATTATGTGATGTTTGTTGTTAAACATCTTTTGTGAATTATGCTACCATAATATCTCGACGTAATAAATTTATGTCCCATTTAAGGAGCACTAATCTTTTTGATTGCTAATTTCACTATATATGCTATTTATGTCATATAATAATATTAAATTGTAACTCTAACAGTAATTAATTTTTGAGCTTCCATTCAATTAAGTAAAAATTTAGTACAATCAATTTAAATATACATCTTATTTTGAACCTCCGTTGAAGTGAGTGATCTTCATGTTCTAACATATTTTATTAAAATCAAAGTATAACTGTGACTAGAAAGATTTTTCTTTCGTATCTATATATATTCCAACAGTTATTTCAAAATTATTGTTCGTAAGAACTGGCGCCCATTTTAAGGAGAAACTTCAGGATTGATAGGAATTAAAGGTAAGTATCTGCTAACCAAATTTATATGCCATTTTAAGAGGTGAATATTTTACATAATTTTTTCCCAAAACCCCTTCCCCTCCAAGTTACAGCCTTCTAAAGTTGTGTTAAAAAATTGTTTTTATTTTTTTTCTCACGTATGAAAAAAATTAGAGGAATGAAATTTGGCGGATAACAGTCACTAATAAGATGATAAGCTTATGACAGTTTTTGTAACCCTGAAATATTGTTACGAGGGGATAAGAAAACCAACCCCTATAATATTTTTCATCAAAACTTTTTATGGCGTCCACATATCTTTACTTAAAAATTTTATATGCCAAGATGGCTTGAATCTGCAACTTTTGTTTCCTTGAGTGTTTTTCGCAAAATTGACAGTTTGACGCTTTAAAAAATTAAAATTATAAACATCCCGTATAGTAAATTAGATATTTTTACCACTACTCACAGTGGAACACTTAATAAACTTACTGACACAGTTTTGCAAATTAATTTGAGCTGATAACGCAGTGTGCGAAATTTTTTTATATACAAAATCTATACCGTGTTATTTTCCTTCATCAAGGAACAAACATAAGGAATATTTTATTATAGAAAATCTATGTTGCAGTATCTGATGCACTTTAAGCTAAATATAGCCCGAACTATCGCCAAATAAGGTGAATAACCCAGTTTTTTTATGGTAGTAATGTGCAATGACGTCATCGGGATCAAAATGGGTAGGGGGTAGTGCGTCAATACTTGTTGCAAACTGACTAAAAGTAGGGAAGTGGGTCAATTGAGGGGCGGAATGTTATAGGTCTATGACCTGCAGTCCAATATATTGCAGAAACTGCGCTTGTATCAATGTACCTATTTGTGATTAACTAATGGGATGCGGAGGTTTAGAATAATTGAAAAGCAGGGTTCTCTACTCTAAATTAACAGCAGCAATTTATTTATATGGTGTGGAAACGAAATTTTTTTTTTTGAGAAA
Organism: Tetropium fuscum; assembly: GCA_964058915.1. Classification (NCBI taxonomy): domain Eukaryota; kingdom Metazoa; phylum Arthropoda; class Insecta; order Coleoptera; family Cerambycidae; genus Tetropium; species Tetropium fuscum. Next base: position 174,382 of record CAXKVY010000932.1, on the reverse strand, counting down.
AATTGAGAGGTGCAATTTCAGCATAACTGCAGCGCGAAATAATAATAATGATAATGATAACGCATTTATTTTTATTTGCATTTGGTTTATAACATCTAAATCATTTCTGCCTCAATCACTAATGCTACATATTTATTAGGATTAAGAGTTAAATTATGTTTTACAGACATATTGCATATGACATATGACCAAATTGTGATTGATTTCATTCCGTGCCACGCGAGAGGTATTTTTTGGAAAACTGTAATATAATTGTGTATCACCTGCATAGGCATAAAAGGATCTGGAATCTGGAATCTCGAATCTGGAATTTGTCAGGAATGCGGATCAGAGATCCGCTGCACTTAGGCCCCATTGGGCCCCTTGTGCTTCCTCCGTGAGGGAAATGTCTCCCTAGGCCATCGACCAGCCTAATGTTGTACAAAAGGTGATGATGTTACCCTAAAATTGGCAAAAAAGGCATTTCCCTAAAATTGACCATAGAAGGCCAACGTTCCCCCAATATGGATTCTCTGGTCGATGACACGGCGGGACATTCACAAAGTACATGCTCGATCGTTTCATCTTCTTGTTCACATCCTCTGCAGGTGGGTGTGTCACTTTGTCTCATGTTATAGAGGTGTTTCCTTACTCGGCAGTGTCCGGTTAGGATTCCTGTAACAAATCGCAGTTTACCCCTGGACATTGCCAGATAGTTCCTCGCCGTCTCTTCGCTGGGATATCTCAAGAGATTTCTGGCCAGCTGACGACTTAAATTTCTTGTGGGTGTTTTTCCTTTATTAATTGGACTTTCGCTGCAACTAGTAGTGTACTTGCATAAAAGGATATATTTATATGGTTTAGAATTTTAGTTGTATACAAAACAAATACTAAAATAGGCCGCTGTGGTATACCAGGTGATGGAAAAGCTGAAGATGAATATGAGTCTCGGATACGAACTACTTGGCGCCTTTTATGTATGTAATAATTATATTATATTAGTATACATAAGATTATATTATATTATTATACATCATATTATTATACTATTATACATCAAATTACTTAAACAAATCGTAAAAGAGTTTCTAGGGCCCAAAATTGACACTGACACCTAAAACTGACACCTAAAATTGCTATGCATAAGAAAACGGACGACGTAGACGTAATGACGATTTGTCATTGGACGATAACGTTTCAGATAAAAAAGGATTCGGAAATATTTAGTAATTTAAGATCCGGCATGGAGAACATTATTATTTATAACATCTACCACAAAGAGCAAATTCAATCTTGCTTCTTTGCCGCCAACAAAGGATGTAGAGCATCATTCGTTTAGGACATACCATCAAGTGCAAAAATGGTATGCAGTTCACAAAAGTCGTAGGACTGGGGTTGGAGACTTGGCACCAATGGTCTTGTCCCAGTAAGAATGGCAGAGCAGCCAGCACCCCAGACTTTGTTGAAGTTCATATCATGCAGTTGCAAAAAAGGATGCGGCAGAGCATGTGGCCGCAGGAAAGCTGGATTGCAGTGCTCCGTTGTTTGTGGATATTGCAATGGCCAATCGTGCGAGAATGCACCAGAGATAAGAGCGAGGAATATCAGTTGGAAGATGGCACTAAAGATGAGGAAGCTAATTATGACTCTATATTAACTTATCTGGACCTTCGAAAACAGGCAAAATAATGACATAAACTAGATCATCTGTGGATTAGGCCTACTGGGAATACCACGATACAAAAACGCGTTATTAACTCTATTTCATGGTGGTGTGGAAATGAGTTTACTTTGACTTTACACATTTATCATAATTATTATATAGTGAATATCGAGAATATTTAACCAAAAATGAAAGCAAAAATGAGGGGTTTTATAGTTTTTTTGGAAAAATGTTCAAATTTGCAGTGCTCTAGCTCATTACCTATGAGACTTACGAAAAAAAAAGTAGACAACAAGAAATATAGAGATGCTGTCTTCTTTAAATTTATTTCATGTTGTCAAATGTACTTTTGTCATGAGATCAACCGTTGAAGAGTTATTTAAAAAAAAATCGATTTTTTTGAGCCTTCACTTCAATATGGCGGCCCGAGCGGCGGTCCGTCAAGGTCGAAAATTTTTTTCCTACACCTATCTAATAAATAAAAAAATAAATTACAACTACCCCACCTTTTGCACACAAAGGGTAATTTTTTACCATTGTTGACTTTTCGCACTATAATTTACTTTTCGTACTTGTTCGCAAAAGTTTCACTTTGCACACTCATATAGTGGCACTATGGGTACGAAAAGTGTGTCTTTTAGTGCATGCATGAGACAAATATATATATATATATATATATATATATATATATATATATATATATATATATATATATATATATATATATATATATATATATATATATATATATATATATATATATATATATATATATATATATATATATATATATATATATATATATATATATATATATATATATATATATATATATATATATATATATATATATATATATATATATATATATATATATATATATATATATATATATATATATATATATATATATATATATATATATATATATATATATATATATATATATATATATATATATATATATATATATATATATATATATATATATATATATATATATATATATATATATATATATATATATATATATATATATATATATATATATATATATATATATATATATATATATATATATATATATATATATATATATATATATATATATATATATATATATATATATATATATATATATATACGCACCATGTATTCTTGAGCGGCACGCCACAGTGGGTCAGCAACAACAATTTCCGGTCAAAACTATGAAACTCATGACACTGGTCCAAAATAATTCCGCGACTACAGGAAAAATTGTTAAAAAAATCCCAATAATAAATTGGGGTAAATTCTGAATTTCTATAAGTATTCGTATAGATTTCAAAAAAAAGAAGTAATGGAAAAATAGTGAAAAATATCCCTTTCGAGTTTGATCGAGTTAATTATTTTTAATTTTTTTTCGGGTTAATTATAAATTTTTAGATAAAGGGTGATTTTTTTAGAACGTAAATGATACTTTGCAACCGATACTAGTGGGTTACTCCATTAATTAAATTGCATACAGCATTTCAATATCAATTATTGCTTTAAAAATTAGGTGTTTTTCGCCTGCATCAAAATGTTCAAAATATTATTATTCAAGGAGTTGCAATTGAGCTGCAATTTTCAGGGCCTTAAGCCCATACTCCATGCAATACTCGCATAAAAAAATCAACGCGGACGGAAGCAGTGGCGTAGCCACAGGGGGGTATGGGTGGCAGTTGCCCCCCCCCCCCCGCCCCAGGAGTATTAGCGCCCCAGACTACCATTTATTGAAGAACTCTGGCCTGACAACATTGAATCCACGACACGACAGCCCGGCCGAAACTCAATACTAGATGGCTGATCGGCAGATAGTTCGGTTCCGATTAAGTAAGATTTTACATCAATATTTATCTCGACGCTGACGGACGTTCAAAATTACCGCCACTACAATTAGGACACAAATTGACAAGCTGGCACAATTTTGTAGCTAACTTCAGCACGAAAAGCTTTGACCCGGGAATAACACAGCAACACTGGTGGCAGGTGCGGACAGATCGTCAGTCAGTCGTCACCAGGTTGATCATTCGTTAGACGCGTGGTTCACGTGGTTGTATTATATTAGTGTATTACGGCGTACCGCCAATACGGGATATTTGTTCTGCTTTTCTGTTTATTTTTAAACAGTTTTAATAAAAAAAGAATAGAATGAAGATAATGTAGTGTTAGCGACATTACAATTTGTACTATTCGTAGTATCGTAGTGTACCTAAGTAAGTAAAGTAAATAGATACCATGCCACCAAAAAAGAAATTGGGGGCAGCGTTTAAAAGAGAACGAGAACAGAATCTCTTAAAATCAGCGGCGTCTTCTCGAAGTCAGAAAAACATTATTTCATTTTCGAAACAGAAAGAGATACAGGGTGCAGGAGCAGGCTTAGAAAATAAGCCTGCTCCTGCACTCCTGCTAATAAAATTTTTAAGTTGTAAAAAAACTGTCAAATAAAAATGCCAAAGATTAACGTTAGCGTTTTCTTTAAGAAAAAAACTAACTAAACGGGTTTTTGCGCCTTTTTGATATCTTGCCCCCGCCGCCTCTAAAGCCTGACTACGCCACTGGACGGAAGCGGTAAAAAATGTAGCAGAAATATAAAATTAGATTTGATTTACCTAATTTTATCGGAAAAAATCATCATCTCATCTGATTACATACTTTAACTCACATACCACATAGTAAACAAAACCCAACTATATGTCTATAATATAGCCCTTAGCTTGTTATATATCTGCATATTAAATTGTAAATGTAAATTGAAGCTCAAAAAACAACAAAGTCACTGTCAATAAAACACTGAAAATCCACAGTACAGCTTTCGCTTAAACACGTCTTTGCGTCTAGGGCTGGAAAATTCAAGTAAGGCAAGTATAGGTATTATGGCCTCTTGCCCTTCGAGGAGGTAGTGGGTTTATACCCACTAATGACCATTTATATGTTTCCCTGAGGTCGAAAAAATTGAACACGTTAGTTTTGGCGGGAAATTGTTTATCCTGACCCACTGCGTGCGCTTAAATCTTAATTTGTTTATATTCAGTTATTATAAAGTAAATAATTTTCATTCATTCGTAAATAATATTAATCACAAGAAGCATCTTTTCGACTTGTGCGTGACCTAACCCCGCATATATAGCACCTGCACCTGTAAAATAGCGAATGAAGTATCGATTGAATATAACACATGCGTTGATAAATATATCGAAAACTAAAGTTACAATCCTCAATTTTAGTGTTTCGATAGTATAAAAAATACTCGCCAAGGACATACTTGGTGTTTACATCTCGTAACAATATCCGCTTACTTCTGTCGCATTGTATTTTTCCTTTAGGCGTTGAATTCAGTGGAAGACGCTCTTGACATCGTATTGAGAATTTCGAAGTCAAACCTAATTGAAATTCCTTCTCAATTTTTAGGAGTGAAAGAGGTTTTTGACAAGTTTACAGTGCATTTGTTGCCCCATAACCTCAAAATCCGCTATGTAACGTGACATGTAATGCATGCTGTTATAGCTCGGAATTATTAATTGAATTAAATTCTAATAAATTACAGAAACACCGTAGCATGTTATTTTTAAATTTAATATTTTATAGTCTGGCAGTAGGAGGCGGCAAAACGCGTATAACCATAGGGCCGCTCTCCTCCAGGCTGCCCTCGCCATGCCATTAAATTCCTTAAATTAAATTCATGCGAGTCACATAAAGTAACTTAGAATGTACAATATATTGTTTTATATTCATATTATATAATTCAGGTAATATGTAAATATGCTCTCAATCGCAATGAAAATAACACAAACTGACAATGTTGCCGAAGTAAACTGGATGACAAGATTATTTTCGTTCCTGTGAAAGCAAGCGTCATAGAAATGACACTTATACAGATACCTATATCAAAATGGTGGCAAAAGTAACCGTTATATGACGTTTGAAATAAAACAATATTATAACAAACATGACTATATACCAAGCGGTAGTATGTATATATTTATTTAGCTTCTTTAGTGCTTTAGGTACTCATTTAGCGCTTTACTAATTGAATCGATATAGTTGCTCCATATAAGGTAGTTGTCCATGTATAAACCCAGACATCTAATATGGTATTTTTACTTATTTTGTAAATATATTTATTTAAATGTATAAGGGTCAATTAATTATTAGCCGACTTCGCTTACCAACACTGCACAAAGCGGATTATGTGCAGCAGCTATCCCGATATTACAGAATGAAATTGTACCACATCTGAATGACGTCAGCGTGATGTCATTGATGTAGATGGAGAAATTGGGTCAAACTGGGTGCGACGCCCTGGATAGCAGGTTCGAGGACGCTGCACAGGCTTCATTCTAGCTTTTGAGCGAATAGCTGTCCTGGCTGACCTAGTGCGCCCCTCTCATAGAGATTTGTGCCTTCATCTCTCTCCGTTACCTTCTCGCGATTCAGCTCCCTGACGCCGTTTTATGAATCAAATGTCTATTTAGGTATACATATTCAGTTATGTCAACTGATAATAGTTCAGCCATCTCGGCCATTTTATGTAAATAATCTGTTATCAAAGTCTTAAAGTACATTGCTCGATTATGACCTAAATAGAAACTAGAGGAAAATTATAAAATGTGAAACATTACTCTTCGCAAATTCGTGTATTAATGTAAAAAATTAATTAATGTATTCTGTGGCGGATCATGATTTTATGGGGCGGAGGCCCTCTATCAGCCATGCTAAGAACAATATAATTCACGAGGTATGGTTCATAAACATTAACATGGACACATCCTAAAGAACTTATCAATAATCGATTCCTAATACCGTCAATTAATAATTTATACATATCAACAGTGTGGGATACGTTTTCTTCTTTAGCACACTTGATGAAATAAAGAATTTCATCCTTATAATATTTTGTGTCGATATCATTACCATATTTCGACGATAATATATCCACTCATTCAATAATTTCATCTGTCTTCATTTTTGTCATTGGAAAATATTTTGAAATCATTCAAGACAGCGTTGTAAACAGTATATCTTTTATTCTCAATATTCTTATTCTCGAATGGACAGAATGCACCCGCCAGAATGCACCCGCCAACCTGTAACGGTGATTGACAACAGCGACTGTTGCCAAAAACACACTGTGAATATAGGTTTTAGAACATTAAAATTTGCCTACATACATATGCGAATAGTCTGTCAAGAAGACCCTGTGCAAATAGGACCTGTCGTTTTTGTCAACGCCACGAAGATAAAGAAACGTCCAAGAATACAGGTTGTGTTGCACATATTAAGATTACAGATAATTCCGCGGAAACCGATGCTGTGTGCACAGTTTTTATCTGAGAACAGAGAAAGGATACGGACCTGAAGGCTATACGGCAATGGTTGGAGAAACATAATAACATGTTTTATGAACAAACGCATAGTTTAGAAGATATAGTGAAAATACCGAAAAAAGTGCGAAAATTTCGCGGAATTTCGAGTGTTAGAGAGTGCTACGAAGTTAGCACAGGTCTTTCGAAGCTGCAAACTTGAATATACACTACTGGTGATGGTCCTAACAAGTCGTTAGTTTGCGATTTTAGCGAATAATATCACTTCATGATATCAAAAAAATTGATATGAATGATTGGATTCAGCCCAATTGGCATTGATTTGTCAAGTAATGATGAGGATGACTATCAAAACGAAGAAACTGATAAACAGGACATACGTGTCAATGTGAAAAATGATAAGAATATAGCAACAGATGCAAATCGGCAATTCAAATAGAAAATAATCGTAAATATGAAGTCGAAGATTACTATTTGGTATATTATTATAAGAGGTTACACTGGAAAAATAGTGGCTGAAGAAGAAAATGGAAAAGTCAAATTAAAGTTCCTTAAAAACGAATTGGAGAAACTTTTAGATGGCCAAATACAGATGATTTTGATGTGGTCGACACAGAAAGACTTTTCTTTAATCCTGCAAATTTATCTGGCATTCATATTTTTACATTGGATAATTCAATTGCAGATGCCGAGAAGAAATACAAGGATTTTATGCAAAAGTTTAGTTAAAATATGAATTATTCTTGATCAAATAATGTTTTATGTTCTTTACCTAGTTCTATTAGCGTTCTATGTCGTTATTTTAGATATACTTTATTGTTTAATTATGTTTTAAATGTTAATACTTTTGCATAGTGAAGAGAATAAAGTCTTTTTATTTAAACATTTATTAAATTATAAATGTTACACAGTTACACATGTATACAGAATGACAAGGGAAATATTTCCTATTGCCCCAAACAATATCGATGCATTTTAGGTTACATTTCATAGATACATACCCCCGTTTTGTGGGGTGAATGGGTGCAAGAAGCTGTCAAAAAAAGTTACCTTTTTTGCAAACATCTAATACTAAATCAAAAAATTTATATACTGTAATCAGTATGTACTTTTATAATATGTGTACCCAAATTTTTTCAGATTTTTTTCAATTTACAGATTAAAACTGGTAGCATGTGAAAGTTAAAATTTCAAAATAATGTCCTTAATTACCTACCCCGGTTACCCCTAGATTATTTCATTTTATAAACTGTCACTTTTGACGAGCGACTTTGACTTTACACGAATCATAAGACCATATATATAATGTTATATAAAACATATATTCCTCCATTTAGTTATACTTCTTGAATTTTTCTTGAAATTAGTGATGAATTATATCCGTAGGCGTAGGTAGGTAGCTCTGCCTATAGCAATCTTAGATATACAAATTACGCTTTGATGTTTACAAGTCAGTAGCACGGGGGTATATTTCACGAAGCCATGTAGTAGTACCTACAGAAAATGCAATCATTGGCGTCATAAACATCTTTGTAGTTTTTCTAGAATAACTATACATGTAGGAGGGAAGTCCCATAGGACTAGGATCGGATAATTTGTTTCTCTTTCATTATTTTATGTAATTAAGTAGGAAAAACTGGTCGAGATAAATTAATTTCGATTATGTATACATGTCATAATATAGAACATATATATATATATATATATATATATATATATATATATATATATATATATATATATATATATATATATATATATGTATATGTATATATTGTTAGAAGTAATATTGGGTTAATAGCAAAAAAATATAAAATAGAAATTAAACAAAAACGTCACTGTATATATGCAAATTATCACAAACATAAGTATAACAGTATAAAACGCAAACCATGCAAATAAGCAGACAAACAAAATAGAACAAAATAAAAATAAAACAAAAAATAAATATCAATTTGATACAGGTACAGAAAAATACTAATCACAGAGATTGTAGCATTCCTCATACTAGTAAAGACATTGACATGATAAATATTTGTGAACATAAGAGAATTACTGGCTACTTTTATATTTTGAGGAAGACGATTATACATTTGTATTAAGGAAATAAATGGTTCCTTTTTTATTTGCGTCAATCTATGGAATGGTACAAAAATATTGTATTTATTTAGTTCTCCGCCCTTTCATAGATTGTTAATATTTTCTCTGAAAATATATATTACGCAATATACAATGAGCGTTCCATGCTGCTTGAAGTAGGCTCTACATGACGCATTGTAGGGATGTCTAAACATACTTCTCAGATTTTTTTTCTGGATAATGAACACTTGATTCATTCCAGAACTGTTACCTCAACACAATATGCAGTATTGTAAGATATGAGTGAATACAACCGTAGTAAAATGTGTTTAGGGTTTCAATGTTTGTATAGCCCCTTACTTGGAGAATTGCGTGATTTAGACTAGCTAGTCTGTTGGTTAGATACTCAATGTGGCCATCCCACGATAAATGTTTGTCCATTTGTACCTCAAATATTTTTACACAGTCATGTTGCTGTCAATTGGTTAGCTTTAACCAACAGACTGAAATCCAACTTAGTAGGTACCAATTGGAGAAAATATTACAAAGGAAGTTTTTTGTTAATATTAGGCCATTATTGCGATACCATTGAGATATTTCTATTACACTTGTAGCATTTTTACTCAAAAGGTCTATATTTTTAGTAATTATAATGGATGAGGGTGTCATCTGCAAAAAGTTATAAAATAATTATTTATATTGGCTACTAAATCGTTAACTTATAAACAATATCAGACCTGATACACTGCCCCGTTGTACTCCATTTAACATATTTACACTACGAAAAACATGTTACCATATCTTATAATTTTGACTGTCCATGATATCTGTAATAGATAAGACTTTACCCAATCTAAAGCTGGTTCACGGATGCCATGTTTTTTAAGTTTAGTTAATAACATTTTGTGATTTATTAAGCACAATGTTACAATAATCAGTGAAACAATTTCTAAAACCAAAGAAACATTTACTTCGCCATATAGACTGATTTGAAACAAATACATTTTATTCCACTCAAACAAATCGGTTCTGCGTATGTATGCATATACACTGCTGGCCAATAGGTTGGAATAATTCAAAATTTTAATATATATATATATATATATATATATATATATATATATATATATATATATATATATATATATATATATATATATATATCTTCTGAATAATATGGAATATCAAAATACGATTTTAAGGACGTTTTTTGAAATGTCAATGTCATTGGTAATAAATGGCCTGAATATCATGTTTCTATCGTGCTCAAAAAAGGAATATACGGGGTGTATACTAAACCCCTAAACTAAACTAAACCCCTACAAAAAATAAAAATTTCATTCTTACTGAGAATTTAGGAAAACCATAATCGAGATAACATTTTTATACCAGGGTAGCCTATAGACCAATTCGAAAAAACAAATTTCACCGTTTTTTGATATCTTGCTTATTTCAGAATATATTGGGGTCTTATAGAAATTAGGACATTTTTTGAAGGGGCACCAAAGTAAGTAATGGTAAGGGCATCAAAGTAATTAATAAACAAAGTAAATAATGGATTTTTTCTTATTTTCAAGTAAGCTTGCATGCCTCTGTCTCAGTAGCTATAATTGTCATTTCTTATACAGGGTGTCTGGGAAAACATTTAATAAGCATGTGTCACCTAAAGTCTGTAAATTTAAATAAGCTGCGTGCAAAACCCTGTATAATAAGTAAAATGAAGGATATTTTGCGATGATAAAAGTTTCGCTACGAAAAGTTAAAAAAATCGTGGAAACCGGAAACATGGGAGTCCCGGATTTTTTATGGTAACCATACATTGCTACTGTCATAGAGAACATATAGTGAGAAGAGCCTCTAAAAATTAAGAACATACGGGGTGTGACAATAGTTTCGCTACGAAAAGTTAAAAAAATCGTGAAAACCAGAAACAAATGAAAGATAAATATCTCTAAACGGTTTTCATTTTTCTTGATCGGATGAGTATTATCATATTTACACTTTCGTTGTAATTACACGGTAAATCCCTATAGAAAACATCTAAAATACCTGCGGTAGTAACTAATGAACTGGTGGGCTAAGTATTGTTATCAGCTTACCACCGGATTACCTTTGGTATATAATCGAAACTCTTCAATCTGATCTAATATTTCTCTATTTTTAAATCAGGTTAAATCTGCTCTTATCGGTGAAAAGGTTTTCCACTCGTCACTCCAATGCAAGCGATTGCGAACCCACGCTACTCGAGCTGTCCGATGACGGGGAAGCAAACGTATGCATTTTGCTCGACGTTTGGCTCTAGAAAAATTGTATATTTAAGGTATTAGGATTACAAAGTGGCATAAAAACAAAAATAATCCTTGATTCTTTTAATACGTAAATTTAATTTCAAAACTGATACAAAATTTTCTTCTAAAGTTATTTTCAATTTTTTCAGGTAAGTTACACTTTTACACATCCCCTACACTTATATGTCATAAGTAGGATAAACACACGATTTACTCTTGTAGACAACTTACCTTAAATTTTTGCGATTAATCATTCTGCTTATCGTCTTATCGTGTGATTTGAGACTAAAACTCTTGTTTGGTTCCGAAATGTATCATTATTTTTTCTCGAACTTCGATTCCCAATCCTACGAATATTTCTCATCAAAATCCGTTCTGCTCGAGCTCCAATTTTTTTGTGCGCCCTACATGGTACAAAAGGTTAACATCACCTGTTTCATCAAACCTCATTTTTAACTTGTGAAGCATACGTTGAAAAACGCCGTACCTATATGCTAGCAACAGTATGTTGCGTAAAACCCTCAAATACAATTTCTCCTTCTTTTATTGTCAATTGTGACATTATACACATGTTTATGTGAAAATTGTACAATATTTTTCTGTAAACACAATATTTAGATATTCTGCTGCATTACAAAAAAAAATTTGGTGTAAAAAATATCTCTATTTTGGTTTTTCTAAATTCTCAGTGAGAATGAAATTTAGATTTTTTGTAGGGGTTTAGTTCACACCCTGTATATTCCTTTTCTGAGCATGATAGAAACATGATATTCAGGTTATTTATTGAAGTGAATACTTCTTTAGCCGCATGAGAGTGATTTTTCAAGGTCGCGACGCGACACATTTTATAACATTTTCGTCTCGCAAGTGAGATAAAGCATATGATAGATATGAGGGAGAGAGCAATTTTGATATAATTTATAAACGATCGTGACAGAATCGGAATTAACCAGAATACAATATTACTTATGCATATCCTGCTGGATATATCTGGATTAGGCTTTCGAATCTGATGCAAATAGACGGTGATCTTTTTGCGGAGGATGCGTTCTTGCCACTACTTTACTTTCTTCGTGACAAATTCGGTTTAGATATGAATAACGACCGGAACATTGCCACGACTAAATCAGGAACAACGATTGATGCTATATTCTCGAGAAATCTACATTTAGAATCACGAACATATGTGTCACACTTCAGTTACCATAGAGCCAATATGTACATTACCTCTCTGTCTCTCTCTCCTCTCTCTCTCTCTCTCTCTCTCTCTCTCTCTCTCTCTCAATCACTCTCAACCAATCGGTAAAGAAGTATTCATTTATATCACGTGTACTGTGCTGCACGCGGATTTTTTTTAGCAATAAAATTTCCAAAAATTGTGATATATATCTTCTGAATAATATGGAATATTATTCAGAAGATATATGCATCCAAAATTACATTAAAATTTTGAATTATTCGAACCTATTGGCACTTGATGTATCCAAAAATCCGATCGGTTCACGATCCACTCTGTCTTCTGTCATGAGTTGGGATCGCAGAATGCCTCGCCTTTCCCGAATATGATTTTCTTGGCGTAGATAAAAAAAAACCAATCGAACTTCTTCTGAAGATCAGAGACTCTTATTGATAAGTGTATGTAGGTATATTCATAAATTATACTATTCTATTGCAGAAAACTAGATAGTGTGTACTTTCTATTTCATCATATTTCATAATGTTATGATTATTTCACTACATGTCATTATAAATCAGGAAAAAGCAAATAATCTTACTGCCCCTTCAAATCAAGTAATTAGCACGTATCAAGGTTTCCTAAAATAGCAATATTTAATCTCGTCAGTTGACAGAAATTAATTAACTAAATATGAAATTTCAACCCACAACCCCCACTCTGCTTATGTAAGCAGATTGGCATTTGTAGGCACCGAAATTTCCTCCAACGTCCTTTCTTTATACTAATTAGAAATAGAGCGCATTGATATCACAACCTACATTTGTAAATGTCATTTCATTAACATAAAAAAATATGTGGGTGATTCTACCAATACCGTACAATTTCTTCTAACACTAAATCTAACGTTAAATATGCTACAAGAAATGAAGCAGATTTAACGCAATACCGGATATATTTTGGATACCATAATAAATTCTAATTTATTTCACCGAGAGACTTTTTAAGGTGAATATTTTTCGGGAAATTAATTTTCTCATCGCTACAAATTGTCAAAATTTTCATTCCCGTGGGTGTAATCATCGTGTTATCTTAGCTTTCAGTTAAATTATATTTGTGATAAAATTTTATTTTTTATTTTTTTTTGCCATAAATTAATAATTAAGTATTCATTCGTTGAACACCTGGAAGATGGTACTGGTACACATGTCTCGGTTTCTGTGCCTTCGTTGAAAAACTTAGAATATCACATGTGGCTGTGTATACATCAAAGGAAGATGATGGGGATATAAAAGTAACATGTTTATATGTTTGCAATGGTGAAAATAGTACTTTGTTTAAACTTGATTCCGAAGATTTCGGTTATATTCAACACAAACAAATTTTGGAAATCCTCCCTTGTTCTAAAAGGTAACAGAATTCATTACAAGTTTGAATTCATTTTTTGTGTTTCGCTACAAATAGTTTTTTATTTCAACAGAAATTTATGACAAATATAATGTCATTGTTTGAGTGGCTACTCTAGTTATGGGTACCAACCTAGATTTTTTTTAAATATCGTTCTGGATTGTTATTTATTTAAAATAAATTTGTTCCTTATATATTCATATATCATATATCATTCCCGTGTATTTGTTATCATTCCCGTGCGCAAGCTGTTTTTCAAAACTGCCATATTTTGAAAAATTTAAAAAAAATAACTTGCTCAACACTCAAATGTGACTAAATATTATCTGTAGAGTAAAATAAACATGTTTCTAACTAAATAAGCCTACATATTTTAAAAACTGAAATGAAAATCAAATTTGGGCGATATTGGTAGAAACACACATGTAAAAATGTCACAATTATTATTGTCTCTAATTGCTTGATTGCTAGGTGATACTCAAGGAAAAATTGACGAAAATCTAAACATTGTGAAAATCGTACAGAAACACGGTAAACATCAAAAATAGTTTTTGCAGGCAGTTTTTGCCATTTTTCCCCGAAAAAAAGTAGACGTTCGATCCAGACTCCAATATCAGATTAAGCATCTATTTTTAAAGTATTAACATTTATTATGAAAAAACGGTGATGAATATAAAAAGCAAAAAGTAAGAGTCCTTTGGCATGTTACTGCAAAGTTACCTACTAATTAAAAAATATTTTAACGACTATGTAACTAAATGAAATCCATTCGAAGACATTGCTTTTAAAGTTTTTGGAAATACAGAAAATGCCAGAAGAAGAACTTTACAGCATATGGCAACTTGTTCTACAATGCGAACTAATGAATTAAAATTTTTAGAAAAAAAATATGGCAGCTCTAGATGGTCGTAGGGTACATTTTTTTCCAAAAATGTATCCTAAACGTAAACTCGCTTGCTAAGTTGATTATGACCGTCTTAAAATGTCTTCATTTTTTAGTTTCATAATTTTAAATATTACCTAGTACCTAGGTACCTAAAATTAGGCAAAAATATATTCCTCAAATTGTCATGATGATTATACCTTTTTCCTCCATATTTACACTATTTTCTATGAGTACCTAAATAGTTTCCTAGCATCTTTATTTTCTGAATTACAATCGCTACCTAGTTCAAAATTATTTTTATTTCCTTTGCGAAACCTTGCTAGATAATTCATTTCAAGAAATTTTCATAAACGTTCAACAAACCCGGTAAGCTAATATGTAGAGGCATCAAATCTAAATATTGCTGTTAACCTGTTGGCATGACAACGCCACTGACGTCATTGCCCAGTCACTGGGGTAGTTTATAGGTCACCTATTTGTAACTATATTTTCTACAACTGATTGAATATATACTTTACCAGCCTTTACTGATCATATAGGCACATAGCAGTATCGATGGCAATTGCAGAAAAATATATTACAATAATAAGTATCATAAATAAAACCCGGTCCTCAACAATTTCAATAATAATAATTATTAATGTAGATAAATAGTGTAATATTTTCATTTTTTACACGCTGCTAACAAGATTTTAAATAATAATTCTGAATTTTCATTGGTACGATTTACTACATTGTTTATTTATTTACGGGTTATTGACCTATCTTTATACTATAATACTCCTAAAATAGTTCAAGTTGTAGCCACAAGTGGCGTACAGAATGGTGTTCCAGTGTCTGATATAGAATTTTGTAGTCTGTTTGTGAGTATCTAGTAGGGCCATCTCTAGGTTTAGAATTAACATCTGCGTGCATGGTACAGGTTTCTGCTACTTTTATTTTTAGTTGTACATACTTGGTAAATGTTATAATAGATGACGGAAATGGGTAATAACATGCATATATACAACAATGATACAACATACATGCGTACAACGGTACAACATATATTACCATATATAACTCAGAAAATATTTCAAACATTTTAAAAACATATGATATTCACACAGCACATCAAAATACAAACAACTTAAAATTCCTTCACACAACATTAAAAGAAAAATCCACTTTGTATATAAGAAATTCCATGTAAACAACATAAGGAAGTCTAATTGGTCAAACAATGCAACTTCTTGAAGAACGTTTGAAAGGTCACAAATATTCAGCTAATATTACAGCTCTAAAAAACATTCTAATGAAACAGGTCATAACTTTAATTATGAAAATACTAAACTTCTTAATAAAGAACAAAATTATAAAACACGCCTAATTATGGAATACCTACATTTATATTCAAAAAAATCCTAATGCATGTAATAACAAATAAGACACAGAAAGTATTTATGCAATCTACAGTTTGTTCTACAAACAAAAAACATTATCTACCTATATCTAAACTTATATAATTACATACATACTTATACTTACTATCTACATAATATTAACATACATACTTAACTAAAATTGGAGTAAAAATAAAATATGCCCAAGTCCGTAGGGTTTCTTGACTGCTCTTCCCTATGATACTAATCGAACAGTCTAGTAACCTTAAAAATTAATTAAAACTGTCATTTTTGCCTATGTCAATTATGTCATAAAATAAAATCATTTTCTGAGAAAGGCCCAATAAGAGACCGAAACGTTATATATGTATATATATATATATATATATATATATATATATATATATATATATATATATATATATATATATATATATATATATATATATATATATATATATATATATATATATATATATATATATATATATATATATATATATATATATATATATATATATATATATATATATGTGTGTGTGTGTGTTTATATATAATATATATACAGGGTGGCCCACCATTTAAAATTTAAAATGTTTAACATCTTCTGGATAACTGTATGCCTAATGCTTTTATATATAATATGTTCAAATAGGGCAAATACAAATAGTCAAAAACTGATGTCATAAAACGTCACTGCAAGTGTTGAAGTATTAATATTTTAAATTCAAGTATAAATGATCAATAAAACAGATCGTACACTGCTCTGAAGATTCTCAATGAAGGTGAAAGGACTTGTACAACTTCTAAGTTGTTCGTTTCCGTGTGTATGTCCAGATATAGCACTGATAAGATGTATCTTCCTTATTATTCGTCTATTTGCTTATTTCTCTATGTAATGAAATGCTACGAACCCAAGATTACTTTTCACAAAACAAATATGAATAGCAAAGAACTTTAAAGCTAATATATATATATATATATATATATATATATATATATATATATATATATATATATATATATATATATATATAGTATATATATATATATATATATATATATATATATATATATATATATATATATATATATATATATATATATATATATATATATATATATATATATATATTCTATTCAAAGGCAAAGACATAAGCTTCTTTTACAACCGAAATAGATAAGTTTATTCTCACTGCTCCTGACCAATGTGATTTGTCTAGCATTTTTTATAAATAATTATTTTAGGTTGTATCGATAATAGGCCTGGCACATGATGAATTGTCATGATGAATTTTCACAAAGGACACTTGATGACATTGAGGATAATGGTAACCTTCTTTAAAATTTCCAATTAAAAAAAGTATAAAGTAGGTAAGATGTTTTGTGGTTGTTGTTGGAGAGGATCAGCAAATTAGCAACATGGACTAACCCAGTCAAATTAGACAAAAATATGGCAATCGGTGGAAAAAATTCCTAGAAAGTTGCACATTTTTTAAAACACTTCCTTAACACTTTACAAATATCAAAGGTCCCCGAGAGTGGGGGGCTCGAGGAGGGTACCATTAGAGGGGTAAAAGGTACTATTTTTCGCTTTTTCGCTTAATGAGGCAACGCTGTAAAAAAAAATTAAAATATCTCCTTTGCTAACCTAGATTGTGGACTAGTGCGTACTATGTGGACATCCTGTATACATTGTGTCATTATGCTATTATGACTCGTGTACACTCGTGTATAACTAGACATATTTTTATCTAAATACGTAATTATAAATTCATCAAAAACTGAGTTTCTAATCTAGTGATGTGATCTAAGATATGTACCTAAATGGTCATAAACGAGGTTAGGTTAATTATTGTTTGCTTCCAGCTTGGAATAGAAAATCACCATATATAATTAACCACATATATACAATTATCAATATCAGATATTTTAGCAGGGTATTTATTTAACCGTTCATTATTTCCTTACTCGAACAGTTTTAACATTGTTTTAGAAATTAAGTATTTTTACTAGATATTATTGGTTATTATCAACAATTTACTAAGATAATATTTGGCAAATCGTTATATTGTGACGTCAGGATTTTACGGTTGCTAAGGATCCTTTTTCGGCTGTTAAATTTGCTGCAGGGAATGCCAAACGTCGGAAATTGCAACAGGCCCATTAAAAAGAGAGATTATTGCATCTCCTTTGTCATCAGCTGCATTGCAAACAAAATGAGTTCTGGGATGACGTCCCCAGAGGGCATGCAGCTTTTTTTTTAAATTACAGCTCATGAATTGGTTTAGAGTGGTGGAGAGGGAGCTTCAGCCCGTGTAGAGTACCTTAGTGAAGAAACTGTAGAAAACTGAAACAGTTTTTTTCTAAAACATGCCAAGCGGATTCGAAAAAATTTGCAGATAATAAGTGGTTGATGTAAAAAATTGCCCAGACCGCAATCCCTGTGGTCACAATAGTGTATCCAATCCTTCTACAATTGGAAATGATACAAAGAAAATCAAAATTATGAATCACTTAGCAAGGGTGTCGACGGCAGTGTCAAAGTTGGCAAAAAAAAAGGAGTTGGTGAATAGCACCTGATCAAAATCACGAGACACGGTAACAGTCAGTCGATAAAACCTTATTTACAAATAGACGTAGATCATCATCAGCAAATAATTGTGACAATGAGATCTGTTCTAACTAACATTTCCATTCTAGAATTTCAGAAACAAGAACCAAGTCAACCTAATATAGTTTATAACAATTATTGTGTATTTCACATTAACAATAAGAACTGCCGAATAGTTAAAGTAATATTAAAAATAATGTGTAACGTATCCCTAAATATTTCTTTTCATAATAAATAATATGGAAGGTTTAACAAAACACACTGGTTGATTTGTCCCCTGTACATAATATATTGGCGTGAAATTTTCATATTAATGCCGTTGCGAATAGAATAATCAATTTTTATCTGGAAGCTATGTCTAACTCGTATAGTTTATATGATCATAACAGTTTTAAACATGTGTATTTGTCTCCAGATTTAATCTTGAAAATGAGATTGAAGAACTATTTCTTTTATCATAATATCTACATAAAACCCTATCATTAGTTTTTATCATTTCGTAAATATTTCTATAATTGCTCCTGACAATCAACACCTAATTATAATGAAAAAGTATGTCACTAGACAAAGCTAATATTTATAAGAAATTGATTAACGTATGTTAATCACTCGTCTCATTGTAGTGATGTTGGTAATCTCAAAAGTATTAGTATCCTACTTGCTACCTACCTCGTGTGCAAAAGTATCTATATCGGTACACATTGTAAGTATTTTCACTTATAATTTCCATAGCACTTGGATTAATCAAAACATTTGAGAACGAGAAAAAATTTCGGGGATTTCGGGGATATTTAGTGGGGGATTCACTAGAAATTTTCACACCTAAAAAATTTTGAAAGTAAAATCTTATTTGACAATAAGATTATTTAGACATGATTAAGCGATGAATGTATTTGGTACGTCAAAAATTATACCACGTTAAGTTTTCTCATGGTAATGTCCAGTAAGTGTTAAGTAAAAATATTGCGTTTTGGAAAACAAAATCAAGAGAATATTAGAAAAGAAGTTAAAAATTCAGTGCCACATAATACAACGAGCAGCAAAGAGTGGAGACAATTTTTACAGTTTTACTTTGAAAAATCTTGATATTAACAATCCATCTCTTTCGATTGTAGCACTGAGACAAATTTTAGAAGACTATGCGCTTCACATGAAGAAGAATAGCTCAGATGATTATAAGGAGGGTGTTGCGTGCTGAAAGTTATGTCAAATAGCATAGCAAAACAGTTAAAAGAGATGTTTTTAATAATTATAATATTAAATTTGATCAATTTTCCAATCCCGAATTTGCACCTGCCAGAGCACGTGTTGGATTATGTGCTATCCAACACCCTAACACCCCAGTTCAACTTGGAATCAACATTATTCTAAATTCTAAGGGATGGTTCAAGACCCAGTACAAGAATTGTTCAGTAGTAAAAAATACGATACCTACTTGCCGGCCGCATCTAATTTTGATATCGACATAAAAAAAAAAGTGGCAAACCATTCAGCCAGAGCTACAGCTGTTTCGAGTCAAGCTAAAAAAGAGTCGGTAAGAGCGGTAACTTATTAAAATAACTGGACATCGCAACAGCCAATCAATTATAAGCCAGGAAACGAAGACCGAAAAATCCCCAATTCGGAAATAAATAGTGCTAAGCGGACTATTATTTTAAGTTGTAGGGTTGACCCTTAGGAGCCTGAGACCTCGTGCGTTAGGGGGGAGGGGGGTGGAAAGGACCAGTTTAAAGGTCTTTCGTTATTATCTCGAAAACTAAGCGTCCCAACGAAAAGATCATCCTATAGAAAATTAAAGCAAATTAAATTTTCTATTCAGTCTAGTATTCACTAGTCCTATTCAGTTTTTCGCTAGGAGAAGTAGTTAAAGATATATGACGCTTTGAAAATGAGAAAAATATGAAAAACAATGTTTTTCTCAACATGGTAACACTGTTGAATAAGTTTATAGATTGTGAACGCCATGGAGGCTGGAATCTATATGTAACCTGCATTCAACAGATGATACCTTTTTTCCATACCAGTGGTTACTTTAATTATGTGAAATCTGCCCATCTTTACAAAGTATCCTGATGCTTCCAAGGACTTTGTACTAAAAGGGCACTTTACAGCCAGTAGAACTGGTAATCCTTAAGTAGATTGTGTCTGGACAGAGATGACCGTAGAGTGTAGAGCAGACCCTGATACGAACAATGAAGACATCCGGTGGGCTGATTGGAAGAATATTCACTGATCGAGTACTGGCAAAGTGGTTTGGAGCTTCACCCACAGCTGCGGCCATTCGTTCACTTTCAGACGCCCCGGACACGATGCACTTGGATTTCCGAAGGTCGCAGCAACAGATGAATGCGCAAGACAGGGCAGAGATAGGTATACCTGTAGTTCAAAAATCATCCTCATTTTCTAGAAAGGGATTCTCTCATGACGTTGGCCATTGGCCACTGGCGTAATAGGAAACGTCAACTACTATCAATTGTAACCTAGAAGATTGCAACCCTGTAGAAGTGGGTCTCGCTGGTCCGGTAAATACAAGTCCATAAGAATTTTTGCAAACTTTGTAGAAATCACAAACGCACTTGATACATTAGCTTTTAGTAAGGATGTAAATGTGCAACAAGAAGCAAATTCAATCAACTTTTAACGTGCGTATCAGATTCCCAATTTATTATTTGTTTCTCCATTATGGCAAAATATTCAAGTAAATTGGAACCAGTTCGTAACATATTGCAATAAAAAAATATGGACTTACTTTCAGTGAAAAGCCATTTGGACAGACTTCTTCAATTATTTAAATCCACAGAAATGATCCTGATAAGTATTTCAATATGTGAAGAGTATTGATTAAGCCAATAAATTTTCTTAGAAATAAAAGTGCCGCGAATAGCATCTAGACAAATGCACAGGGCTAATTATACATCCAATGGACCTGAAGAATATTACAAAATATCACTTTTTATCCCATATATGGATTCTGTGATACAGTCGATTTCGACAAGATTCTCTGAAGACGCCAAAACAGTTTTTATACTATCAGAAATTCATCCCAAAAAATTAGGCATAGAAATTTTACAAATAAAGAATGAAATTTCCCAGAAATACGAGATCTAAAACTTCACAGAAAAAATCGAGGCGTGGGAGAACGGAAAAAAAACGATCATCTAGAGTTTCAAGACATTCTCCTCCAAGATGTTCACTTATTTCCATCAATAAGAAAGGCTATACATATTTTTTAGCATTACCACCAACCAGCGTCACTATAGAAAGATTATTTAGCACATTGCGACATGTTAAAACATTGTTGCGATCAAGCATGTCGGAATATAGATTGTCTGCGTTATGCTTGCTAAGTGTACATGGGCAAAATGTACTAAAAAAGTTTTATAAACAATATAATAGATAGATTTGGTCAAGATCGTAGAAGGTTTCAGTTTTTATTTAATGAATAGTTTCTGTATAATAATGCAATTCGTGTATAGGTAGCTACCTATGTTTTTTTGTATTTTACTTATTTTATTTCGTTTATTCCAATTCATTTATATTCTACAGGCGGGCCTACAGCGGGTATAAATAAATTCACTAATTCGTCATTAAATATTATTAATAAGATTTCAAAAAGGTATCAAATTATTCTTGGGCAAGTCCATATTTTTGTACAAATAAAATAGGCACTATTTCTAGGCAAATTCTTTAGTGCCAGGAAAACACGTGACTTTTAAAACTTAAAAAAATCACCTGTGGCGCAATTCCCTGGCATTCACAATTTTACCCAAGACCTAATTGACCCCCCCCCCCTATATTTTACTCTAACGACGGCCCTAGTTATGACCTAAATTATGTTCCCTAAAATAGGCGGAACGTTTTTTAAAATAAGTTTTATCTTTGCCAGTTCTAAATATAAAAAACAAAATTATAGCTTTTATTGCTTTAGAAAAATATTAATAACAATTATGGCATTTGCTATTAGTTCACTCACCGGTAATGCAGTCATAACCTGTAAATGTAATTTGTAGCAGTTTTTGTGTTCATATTACTGAAATTTAGAAAATCAAAATAATATGGAAGAAGTCCAGAAATATATATATATATATATATATATATATATATATATATATATATATATATATATATATATATATATTATATATACCTACATACTTTATCTATGTACACATTGCGAACAACCCTGTGATCTTAAGGTGTATCACCCAAATTTAAAATATTTGTCGTACCTCGTCGTGCATTCGATGAATGCAGTTGGTGTGCAGTGTACAAAATCCAGAGGAAAATTGTTATATCATTTGTTTCTTAAGGATGAACAATGACTTGAATGTTATATACTAGGATGAATATATATTATGGAATTTATATCTAAAATATTTTGGCGTGTGTTCTTAGGTTTTCTTCGCCCTTTTTTATTTAATTAAAAAGTTCATCGAATCATTGTGAGAACGTCCCACCGCAAGGTCAAAAGTTAAACGGATGATTTAAGCCTGAGAAATATATAAATTATAAGAAGTCGTTGTACCTATAATATGCCACCTACCTAATGTCCGCCACAAGAGAGTTGAACAACGACGTATGAGGAGGAAGGGTTATAAAATATGCAACAGAAGCTCCTGTCGAGCTCAGCGCGTAAGGGACATTTGGCTCCTTTGTGTAAGTTACCATCTAGTACAAAAATGAGATAGGAACCTTTGTAATTAATTTATCAATAGAGCACGTGGTGACATCTGAATTTTTATCTCGCATTATTTCCGTTATTACATTTATCACATCTTCAATACATCACACCACAATTCTACAGAAATCAATTAAACCTATCAATTAAACTGGATAGTTTTCAAAGGAGAAATTAAGAAGTAATATGAGGCACTTAAGTTGGCTTAATTTTTTGGAACGAATTTAAGTACCAATTGACCAAAAAAAGTGCTCTCATTTTAATTATTGTATAATATTAGCAAGGCCGCCTCGGTGCAATGTGTGCTTTGCACACAGGCGGCCAAAATTAGCGGCGGCCAAATAAGAAGTAATATTTTTTAAATAGAGCGTGGAAATCTGAAACAGGGGTACCACGGATTATCAATGGTACACATACATTATTACTATAGAACTAATTCTGTGAAGAGCATCCTCTTTTCGTACGAGATTTAAGTATACAACTTGTCTGCTTTGAAATTTATCTGCAGCCAGTGCAGTAACTCGTTCCAAATTGGTCAACAAAACCTTGAGGTGCAGTGATATGGTAGGAACCGCAATACAGTTATTTGACGATCGGTAAAAATCATGTATAAACGTCGATTACTTTTTATATTTTTCCAGTACACCTACATTTCTTCTTTGTTATGACACGTGATATTAATTATGTAATAGGTATTTAATCCCTTAAATTGTGCGGTGAGCTGGTACCATACCTAAATGCCAATAGCGTTATCAGCGTTTGTTTACCGTGGAAGTAAGGGTTTTTAACGGTTTTATTTAGCTTGACTTGATTGACTTGATTTTCTCAAATTTGAAACTCTGCGGTGTTTAAAGTCACGCAATACAATTTTTGAATCAAACTTAAAAAATTCAAAATCGCGAATTCAAAATGGCGCGAAGGGCCCACTTTTAACTTCCAAATTCGCAATTCATCGTTCATGTAAGTGTCATTAGTTATAATTACTTTTTATAGTTTTTAGGGTTTCTAAACATTTTGCACCGGTAAAGAAATATTTTTAGGGGTGGGGCGCCAATTTTTTATTTGCACACAGACGGCCACCGTATGCGCGGCGGCCCTGAATATTAGAATTATTTTATATAGGCTATTTAAAAAACTGTGTTTTGTTTTACTGTCCACTGGCCAGCAACTGGCTCATAGGTAAAGTAACACATGATCAGTAGCTCTCTAGGCAGTGGCACTCTAGCCAAGACGTTTACACACTGCGCTCTTGCTGGTAAAGCTTCACGCATTGTTGTGTCTTGGCGTTAAATTATTGGGCATTGATTTCCTCAAACTAAGTAGGCGTCAATCTCACCACAGCTTGTAATTCACGTGGATCTTCATCATACTATTATAGCCTTTTAATTATATACTTAGTACAAGATGCTCCCAGAGATCTTTTCATCACATAATATAAAAAAGGACTGTATAATCTTCTTCAGACATTCTTGAAAAGTTGTGTATTATGTAGAGTCTGTCAAAGTCAGCAACCGGCAGTAAGTTATTCGCATAATGTAAACAGTAGGTAGGTAAAGCCGCACCATGTAGACGTAACATGATTGCATTTCACATTTCATCATTTAACAGAATTCCTGCTAAATGATTATCTATGAGAAACTGCGATATTATGATCATATACTTGGATTTTCCCCACGAGTGTGTTTATAAAGTACCGAATTCTCCTTGTAGCAATTATCATTTTTTAAATAAAATTGTGGAAAATTATTGAATACAAAACACACATTCATAAAGTTGGACGTTGCACGTGTTTGAGGGTTTGGTACTTGTAAAATGATAACTTATAAGTATTTATATGAATATATATTAAACAGCATGTGTGTTATGGAAACGCATGGGTAAGTATAATTATTTTGATATTAATTCACCTGAAAAATCAGAGCAAGATGTGGAGGCATAATAACATCTTGTTTAAATAATCTGGAACAACAAAATATGTAATACAAATTCAAGCATAGCAACAATGGAAGCAGACGATGAAACCCATCTAATGCTAAAGTAATTTTAACAAAAAATCACGATTGTAGGGAAAACATATTAACTTAGTTTGTTTTTACTTCCAGGTAAAATAGCAACGATCGGCCTTATCACTAGACTCTTAAATCTTAAAACAAATATGTTCATTTGAAAGCTAACTGATAAATATTCACCTTGTGCAACTTTGTTTGGAATATAAATCTCAGTTTTTAATAAAAAATAAATATATAGTATTATAGCAATAATTTCACTGATTTGACCTTGAGGCTGACTGACGTTACACAGTCCGAAATAAGGTTAGCAGCATTTCTCAGAACGCCTAAATAGCCCCCGTCCACAGCTGTAGTTGTTTACGCGTAGTTTTTTGGTTACGTTTTGTGCGTTCCTCTAGGAATTGTGTTTTGCTTTGTTTCTGTACATTATTGGAAGAAAATGGAGCCATTTATGTTGTACAAAATATATTGGTACAAAACACTCGTTAAACACTTTCCAAACACAAAAATCCAAACCAAAAAGGCTAATCAAGTGTCAACAAAGGCAATTTCAATGTTCACTGTGAAAAGGCAGGAAACCAACTTGTCGACAAAAAGGATATGTGACGTCATTGTGTCGGCGCTTTATTTCCGGCCTTTTGAAAAAAAATCGAACACCTACTCAAAGAAAATAAAAAAATCGACGAGTTTTTTTTATAAAATACTATCGCATAACTCATAAAGCAATTGAAATATATTATAATAATAAATAATATCGGTGACTAGACAATAAAATATTCAAGAGGAACTTTTAAATAGGTAGCAGGTGTTGATATAAAATTAGTATCATGATCTGATATGGCGTCCAATACCTACTACAGGTACAAAGAGGCATTGATGTCATGTCGCATGTTTGAAAGTGCCTTTATCATTGCTATGTATTTCTAACTTTTAATGATAAACTTTTCATTAATGAAATGCTCATTTGCATTGGAAATACGTTCTTATTTCTTATTATCGCTATTCTATTATACACATTACAGATAATGAGCCTTATGAATAAAGATTAAACAATTGCTTTCTTGGAATCAGCTTGGAAGCAAATACTTAATTTCTAACGGATAAAGTAGAAAGCAATTGCTTGAACTTGTAGCAATTGCCACATGCCCAAAGAAATGCTTAAAAGGCTTTGCTTAATAAAATAGCATTTGCTTAATATTGAATGAATAAAAGTAGCAATTGCTTTTACTACCTAAGTAATTGCTTACAAATGTTTAAGGTTACTCGACCCCAATCTGACATTTGTTAAAGCAGTTGTAATTTCGTATTTGTCGCGTTCTCATACTGCAAAATGGCACAGTTCCTAAATGTTCATAAAGAAAACATATATAAAGCACGTAACGAATGCATAGACGACGATTATAAAAAATTGTATCGATTTAATCGAGAGAACGTTGAGTGACTGGCAAACTATTTTCTCGAAGATAGTGGTAAAAAACGTGGCGGTGCACTGTCATCTGTAGCAAAAATGAAAATTTTTCCTCGTTGTGTGTCCGATCCTATCTTCCAGAATGCAGTTGGTGAATAAATTGGTAATCACCAAACCACTGTTTCTAAAGTGTATACATCGGTTATGGCTAACGTTTTAAATAAGGCAAATACCTACATTTTCCTACAACTGCACGCGAAATTGGTGAAGCTAAGAACAAGTGGTTTGGCAAATATGAATTTCCCGATGTAATCGGTGTGATTGACTGTACACACATTAGAATTCCAAAATTTAGGGAATATGAGGACGAGTATGTAAACAGAAAAGGATTTACTAGTATAAATATGCAAGCAACATGTAACGCACAAGAAATGTTTACAAGCATTGATCGTCAGTGGCCAGGATCTGTGCATGATAGCAGAATTTAAAAAAACTCAAATATCTATAATTTTCTAAAAAACACAGAGGAAGATTGTGTATTACTAGAAGGTGACGGCTACTTTATATCACCCTGACACCCTGGCTTATGACACCTTGGAGAAATCCAGTGACACCTGCTCAATAGCATTACAATAATATTTTTTTTGTTATAATTGATAGTTAAAGGCTAGATTTCCTTTTTGCAATATAAAGTGCGAAGTACTAAAATGGAAACAATTCCATTAATTATTATTTGTTGTGTTGTTCTGCATAATATCGAAAAACGGCTTAAAGATGAAGATTTTAATTTCGCAGAAGAACCTAATCATCTTGCTGTGGATCTACAAAATGAACAAATTTATTTCAATATGATTCGTCGTTTAGGTCATCAGAATAGAAATTTAATTACTGAAAGATTATTCAATAATTATGTGTAGTTTATCTTTAGGATTTGTTGAAATAATGTTATACATGTAGTTGTTGAATCAAACAAAATCTACGAATTGCGAGAAAATGTTTTATTCAATAAGAAACAAATATGTTACCATACCACAGGGATAAATTTTTCTTCCGCCCATAAATAAATATGTACTCTATACTAAAATGAGACTCAAATTAGTAAAACTGAAGAATAAACAAAATATATTTCACAACACATACATTACAAACACAGATGAGTCTTATCATTCTGTACTGAAATTACAGGATATGCCCTATTTTTTAGTATTTCTTCCTGTTGCATCCGTATTAACTTCAATTGTTCCAGCAACACCAAATGTTGCAATTCTGCTGTTGTCAGTTTCTTCGTTTCATCTGTCTCCGGTAAAGTGTTTGTTTTAATGCTTTTAGGAGCTACTGGTGCAACAACTGGCAGTGGAGTTTCCGTTCTAGTTGTTTGTGAAGGCTCGAGGCCAATTGACATTGCACCTAAAAATTTAAATTTGTTTGCATTTATGTCTTATTTATGTAAATGAGAAAAGTACTGTAGGTATAGCTTCCTAGTTCTGGTATTGGAATCAATCCTCTCGTTACGTCAATTTAAGTGTTTGCAAGTTTTAGTGTTTAAGTTTGCAAATGAAAGGTCCATATATGCAGACACATTTTACATTTATCATTAACTCTTAAATGCTAAATCTCAAATTATAACCGTTAAATGTGTGTGCATTTGCAGGTGTAAACACCTGGAGTGTTTACAAATCTTATTATTTCATAATAAATCTGGGATTGATATGCATTTTTGAACTGGATTGTTAGTCCATATAAAATTCTTAAAAATAAGCTACGCATATATATATATATATATATATATATATATATATATATATATATATATATATATATATATATATATATATATATATATATATATATATATATATCTAATGCTCTTTCTTTTTCTTTTTTAATTTGAGATACCTACTTGGTGATTTATTGAAAACAATTTTATATTCTTTTAATTTCTTAATAAAAATACTTTGTTTATCTATTTTTTCTTCATCCTCACAACTATACTGATCACTATCAGACATTAAATTAAGCAATCGTGAGGGTTTTTAGTACCGATTCGTACAAAATTCTAACCTACAATAACTTGGTAACGTCAACAAATTATAACAGGTCTGTTCATGTCAAAACTAACAACTTCTTAAACGATAACGGAAAGCTAGCAAATGCTTAAGATTTTATTCTTATACCTAACAATTAGGCAATTGATTTTTCTTAAAACATTTGTTTTTTCAGCTTTTGTTTTGCTAACAAAAACAAATTTATTATAAAATTAATTAACATGGAATGGAAGCCAGTAAACAAATTATGCATGTTCACAATCCAAATTAAAAAGTGTTTTTATTAATATATATTAAACGGCGATAAACGTACATATGCAATTAAATTTCAAAAGGCAAAAAACTATCCGGATTTTAATAATTTATAATTATTATTATATTTTTTAAATTTTTTTACAATTATTTTAATATTTATAATTATTTACAATTATTATTTAAAATATTACTTACGTAAAACTATCAAGTGTTCTTTAAACAACGTATGTCTGTACTTTGGTACTTAAACTTAAATCAGCTAATAACCATTGTTTTCTGACTTTATGCCAAGAGACAATAATATTCAAGGTAGATACCTATGCCTATCTCGACTTACCTAATATCTGATAGCGAGATAAAAAATGTTGTAAATGACAATAGCCGTGTAAAGTACATTGGCAGTACAGGGCATCATAGCCTCCGCTTGTCCGTGATGTGGAGGAACAAATAATAGCGGAACAGATAACAAGTGGCAGTAATTCGTAATATTCGTCTAACAAACCGAACCGCAGTCGCAAGCGCGAGCCCGTAAGTGTAGGATGGAGTCCAGTGGCACTTCGCCCAATATACACAGGTTGAAGATAAAACGACCGGACTCTCTTAAGATAGATTTGCTGGCAATTCCAGAAAATGGTTCGGTTAATAATTTTGGACCTTATGCAGACAGTGCAGTGCATGTGGGATTTAAAGACATTTCGTACACTGTGCGACTAGGATTATTTAGAAGAAGTAAGTCATAAACCATTGTTTTATAACTAAGACATGTAAACATATAGGTATTTCATAATCTTGGTAATACAAACTACAAAGATTATAAATTATCTCAAGCGTAGACCTGTATTCATCTGTGCCTAGAACATAAATATAGAATATACCTAAATCGTTATTGAACAAATTGCCTATAATTTAAGGCTTTAAATTCTGGTTGTGGTAATAAACAATAGTTAACTAATAATCATATTTAAACAATTGTTACTCATGGAGTGGAATATCAACTTCGAACGAATGTAAACAAAGCAGCCAAGCATTGACTTCGATCAGCTGTTAATCTACCTAGCCTTTACAATGCATGTACCCAGTTTGCCAAGAGAGATGGAGCACATCAAATCTCCAGTGAGCACATATACAAGATGCGTTGATTCAGCGTCTGAATCATTCAATCAACGCAAGATGTGAAACAAAAAAAGTATCGGTAACGAGTAAAACCGAGCTTGGGGTCGCGTGGCTAAAATTTAATCTATTAGCTATTCTATTACCCTCATTACTGATAACTTTGCAACATGTCAGGTATCGTTAATGTGTTATCATTGTGTACCTTGCAGGATTCTGCCAATCTCAGGTTTTATTAATTATCATATTAGGGAACTATTACTAAATCTAAAGACAAGACAAGAAAGGTAGATTTACACAAAAGGACAAAACAAAGGACAAAACAAAAGTAGATTTACAAAATATGACAAAATCTAAACTTTAAATATTAAATGCTTCATAATATGACATACTAATGACAATGGTATGACAGCGAACGTTACAGGCCACGACAGGTTACACAAAGTCACTGCCCCACGGGCGCTCCAATTCGGAATAAAACAAAGACCATAATATAGGTGTCAAGTTCGTTTCTATTTCCATTGTAAGCACCTATAAATGTCGTCCATGAAAGCATCCAATTCGGGCCACAAACAATTTGTGAACATAACGAACGATAACGAATTCCATTCGCCCTATCTGAATTTCCAACATCGTCGAAATATAAAAATGCCCCATGATTAGTCCAGGCGACATCGACAATGGTATTGTGGCTATATTCTTAAATCTCGCGGGGCCGAGACGGAAAGGTGCAAAAATTGTTTTTATATTTCCTCGGCCCCCGAAAAATGTACGACATAAGCTATAGTACCATTGTAGAGGGCGTTTCGAGCGTGAAAACTTTGCTTCATTGGGGGGGGGGGGGGGAATAGGTCACACTTTACCAGAGAAATATTGTTTGTTGTAAATGAAATAACTCATTTGCAGCGTAGTTTTATTATTTATACAAAGAAAATGCGTACTCCCAAAATGAAGCTCGGGGAACCCGGGAAAGATATTTCAAAATATTCGAAGTCAGTGACGTCCAGTGACGCAAGGAGCCGCATCTTGGTTAGAAAATATTTAAAACAAAAAATCTGAAACAGCTATACCATCTATTACCATTACCGCGATGGCTATTGCCATCTCCCATAAGACCTTACGTGACGGTAACTTTTGAATCCGGAGGCCCGCGTGCGCTATGTTGACGGTGGCACAGGTTTACTAAATTGTGATTGTGTGAAGCGTGTACAAATAAATTATTTAATTGTCAAAAAAAAATATTGCTCCGGAAAAGTTGGCCTTATCCCCCAATCGATAATCCTTGCATTAACGACAAAAGTCAAGAGGGGCAAAGTTGTAGCGCTCGAAGCTAACAATCGCATTTGTCGTATATTTATCCGAAGAAGTGAAAATAGAAAAACAACTTTTGCGCTTGTTCTGTTTTACACCAAGAGGATGTATCTAATTGCTCTTCATGAATTTCTTTTAGATGATTCTCCTACCAAATAAGGCAATGGTGCCTTATTAATAAAACAATTCAGCATTGAGCCACAACTGAGCCTCATCGGTGAAGAAATTTAATATGAAAATCAGGTTCAATGTCAAGTTGTTGCAATGCTTGCTCGATCACTGATTTTTTGACTTTTTAGTGATTCTTACGTAGTTTTTGCCGCTGATCACAATTTTGGGGGTCCTGATATGGAAATCATTATGCTTCATGTTATAATTAAGAATTTACATCAGCAGCTTATGATATTCTGGGTCTAAAATAGATATAAATATGATCCTCAAAAACCTTAAGGCCACATATCTTGGGCCTATAAAATACACCACATCCATTGGATATATAAGACAAGTTCTAAATAACTGAAAAATGTTTATTTGTAGAGTATAATATTGAATGTCAGATATTATTTCTTATAACGAATTCATGTTTTTTCGTCGACTTTAATATGGCCATGTTCAAATTAAATCGAAATTTAGTGTTGTTTTATTTAACTTTTTTAGGCCGTTTGCCGTTTTTAATATCAAAGGTTGCAACCCTGCAACGATGATCTTGCAGAATATTTTGACATAGGAATTGGAATAAAGTGATCGTTTCATTACTGAAGAATTAGGTCTTAGATTATGTCCCTTAACACGTCAATCAATCATTGGTTATCGTCGGTCGGCATGATTTTTATAGGAGATAGGTGTTTGCTTTTAAATAGAAAATATAGTGACAAGATTAAAATTATATACCAATAGATTATAAACCAAATTATATACCAATAGATTATAAACTAGACACAATTGCGGTGATGCTAAAGTATATTATTGTTATCGTATGTTATCATTGTTTGTTCAAGTTCCCTCACATTTTATATTGTTGGCATGATTTCCTAACACTAACTTTTACAAATGTTTCGTAATATAATTGCTAGGCGTTATACAGTAAAGCCCGTAGTAAATCTTATCTTGGGATGTTAGTTTTTGTTATCTGGATAATTTAATAAAATAGTGATACAATAGCCAAATTAACATAATAGTAAAGCCAATGTAATAGAATAGATAACTGTAACATATAAAGTGATGTGCCTTTATGGATGCAGAACTATGATACCGTTTATATATACTTTTATAATATATAAATGAGCTTCATCACAACTATACTGATAATACTGATTGAAGTATTTCTATATTAAGTACCCTACTTAAATCTCGATTTGAGCAGTCTAATTTTAGCATAATGAAATATGTAGGCAGTCAACAGTCTCAGAGCTTGTATTTCTGTGACTCGGTATATTATATGACATGCAAAATATCCACACATGTCTGACCTGGCCAATTAACCTTTGTTTTTGTTGTACATTGTCATAAATCGTAATCAACGCGCATCGGCGTTTCACAAAAAAATCCTATCTCGGAAACCGTTACCACTTCTGAAAATTTCTTTTCAGTAAAAACTTTTCAGCTCCTTTGGGCTCATTTTTCGTCGATTAATCGCGTATTGATCTTCAACCGTTCAAAAATTTTCTCGATGCTGAAATTTTCACCTCCTTTTAAACAATCTGCCACATTCTGTATTCAAAAAATGTTTTCGAAGTGCATTCCACAGAGCTTATAAGAAAGTTTATTCATTTTTTTTCTAATAAATTATCTCTGTTAAAGAAAACATAAAGAGAGATTATACTCTGTTAAAGAGAAGAAAAACATAATTACAGGCAATCAACAGCCAATCATTCCAAAACTTCTACTACTACAGCCAATTATCTTTCAACTGAAAGAAGGCTGCTATAGAAAAAATAATTAAGCAATTCAATTTTATCAAGTTCTTGCAAAAATATAGAGCAATAATACATAATAATAGGTCGTATTTGTTAATATGTATCAATAAAATTCACACTGAATACATACAGCGCCACCTATGTAACTATCAATAAGTTTAGCGTAGTTTACTAAGCATTTAGCATTGTTTACTAAGTTCTGTGTTCTGTTGTAATAAAGATAGTCGTGTTCTGATTACTCTAGCGTTAACGTGTGTTTGTTGTTTCTCTGCACTGTATATCCTCTGCTTAACAGTATTAACAATCATAGTCAGGAATTACCTCTCTGATTCCTTTGGACATTTAAAAAAACTAGTTTCATTTCATTATAATTTTTAAATAGCAATATCAGATAATAATTTGTTATGAGCCGTATATATCCCGACAACGTTTGACATGTCCGAGTAAACGCGATTACGAACGAACATGTATGTCATGGATATAAATAATGTGATATGCAATTTAGTTAAATATACCAAGTCAGCATGGAGTTAAAGTACTAGTTTCTTTTAACACCCAAATACAGCATTTTTTTTAAATACTTAGTGTAATGGTTTAAATCTGGCTGATTTTTGATCTATTGCTTTAAACAAAATTGAATCCCAAAGTAAACAGACTTGATTTATTGCTATTGTGCTAGATGAAACAACCGATATGACTAATTTGAATTGTACTACAAATAGGTAATTTTTGATAATCGCTTCCCTTATTTGAAATGTTACTGCACGCCTCTGACTCTATTTCTACACTTTTACCATTTTACGCCAACTTTTACTGTTTTTTGGGTCTGCTGGTCTCCTTATGCTGTGCTCAGACGGCACTTTCATCTTGCCGAATCAAAGCTTCGCTGACATCGGTAGGTGTCCATGCACAGTACATATTATAGCAATGTTCGGTTGCTGGTGCGAGATGTAAGGGGTTACGCAGGCCTGGATAGAGGCGGGTGGGCGATCGCCCCCTATATATAATTCTTTTAAACGTGATAGTGACTCATACCCGCTGTCTTCACCTTCCGCAGTTTAAACAAAGCCGCAGTCTTCGTCTTGGCCATTAAAACGCTGTCGGAGGCAATATCACGTTTTAACGAATTCTTGTAGTTTCAAAAGTGCAGCAGAAATGTTTCCAGTTCCCGGACAATCCGGGGGGCATGAATATTTAAATGTCCCTATTTCTACTTTGTCTTCCTCGTAGATCAGTTTTCCATTAATTTCATGGGAGCTTCTCAGAAATGTACTGGTGTGAAAACAAAAACCAAATATATCTAGACCTCTTTGTTCAACAGTTGTGGTATTACATCTGTATAAAATTAAATATTTCACGTTTAACATCTCTTCAGCTTCACTCCCACATCTGCTATTTGGAGTAGTATATATATATATTAATAGTTATAAACGAAATCAAATAACAGTTTCCACAAATGTATGTTTGAATAATATTTTGTGAGAACTTTACATAAAACGAATTAATAAACTCCTTTATTCTGTAAGATTATGTATTAACAAAGCAGCAATTAGCTGATTCTCACTCGTCCGATCGCAGCGCCGCCAAATGTGATGTGATAGTTTTATTTCCCAATTTTCACTGCTTTGCGTCTTCTAAACAAGGAGATGATGGACTACAAGCTTCATATTAACACTATGGTTATAAATAGTGTATCTTCTATCTTCGTGATAGTCCAGAAGTGACCCACTTATATTAAACGATGTAAAATATGAGGTCAGACGAAGTATTGAACTTAAAAACCTTGTCGGCAAACCGGTAATTGGTGCAATTGGCGGATCAGATACCACGTCTCTGAAGGTATGCTTTAATCGTGCATACATCTTGGTGTTTATTATTTTCTGGCATCATCTGTGAAAGACATGCTTACAGTGACGGAGCGGGCAAATATTAAATCATTATATTAATTAATTGGCAGTAGGTAACTAACGAGTTACCGCATTAACTTCTACATAGATAGCGTATACAGAACTGGATAGCGATAAACAGAACTGGCAGATAATCTGAAATATGGAAGGCTCAGAAAATGATTGAGTTAACATTTTTTTAAATGACTTGTCAGTATTTACTTTTGAACCTATCTCTAAATTATCTTCTTATTTACATAGAAAATACATGGCATACATCATTAACGAATCCAGTATGCAGTATTTAATAATCAGGCTGCGCAGTATAATTATCGAGAATTATACACGTGTGATACCCTGATTAGGTTTTCTTTTTTCTTGCTAATCCAGAACAGAGAGATAAAGGCTTCTGAGGAATTCACTGCGATTAAAATCGGACATACCTAATATAGCGTGGTTTCACGAATGTTGCATTGTGAAAAATGTTGCACTCATTTGGCCGTCGAAGATCGGAGCTGAACAGACAAAACCCGGACAAGACAGTCTTCCAATCCTTAAGATTCCAGTCCCCAGTTCACGTGTTATATGGCGAATTGCCGTCTTACTCAACGATGATTTGCGTTTAACCTCAGTCCTCGGTCATGTTGCTGAAATTCTTAAGCTCAAATTCTGTTCCACAAAACGTCTCCTTACAATAGACACATTTGTTCGAACATTATTTTATAGTCTCTGGAGATTTCTTGTTGTTACGAATCGTTCTCCTCTCGAATCACTCAATATAATATAACGATCATGGATCGCTGCTGTTCCTCGATGCCTTCCCAGTCCATGGCGTCAGCTATGAACGTTAAATACCGCGGAATATTGATGTCTTAGAAACTCCCAATCTCAGAGCTATTGGCCAATCCGGATAAACACGCTTTAAACTTTAAAGGCAAACCGAACTAAAAAGTAAAAAAATAATGTTTATTTATTAAGATAATGTAAAAAAGCATGGGGTGCATGATATCAATGAAATATTTATAACAATTATTGATCATGCACCCCACGCCATTTTACAAAATATTATTAGTTAAACATTATTTTTTACTTTTTAATTCGGTTTTCCTTTAAAGCCTGTTTTTTTAAAAAAAATTTTAAACATAATTTATTTTTTACTTTTTAGTTCGGTTTGCGTGATTTTTAAGTTTTTTTAAACTAAGAAACTTTTAAAAAGTTTATCTAAATAAGAATATGAATTTTTCAAGAGCAGGATTAAACAAATAGCTACTACAACTGCGATCAGTAAATTCTCTATTGTGGCGAATGCGCCAATGTGAGACACATTTTTATATCCGGGATTTTGATGAGCCTCATTGTCATTGATCCTTGATAACTGTGCAATGTTTCATTTTAATCTGACGCATTTAAGTGGGTGAAAATATCGTCAAAGATTCCGTTACGAGACACATACAAACATACAGGTGAAGCTAATAAAAGCGTGTTAATGAAAATGTAATCCTTGGATGCTACACGGTTACATAACCTATATATTGTTGTTTTTCTATTGCATAACCAATCTATTATGTAGCTTAAATGACCGCGAGTAGCGCTGTAATATTAACATGATATAGAAGCCAATGGCGGCGCGGCACGGGTGCCTAATTCTTCCTCGGTAATGTAAGAGTTTTGACACATTCATCACTAATCAATTTTTTTTATTTGGCGCTTCATTATAATAATCTTGATCTAATCTAATTAATTTGCTATCTTAACATTTTGTGCAGACAAGCATTCCATTGAGAAAGTTATATGAAAATGACAGTTGTTGACTTTGATACATCTGTTACTTTTTTCCATGACCTACCAAGTTAGTGATTCTTATTTTTTACATTTAACTGGTGTTCTCTATTCTTTAACTGTGTATCTCGTTTGCAAACAGAGATATCGACGTGAATTAAAAAAACAATTTATTAAGGATATATGGGTTTACAGTTTGATTGTAGCAGACACCCTTTGTTGTACCGGGAGCAACCCACAGGGTGTTTAAAGTTTAGGGGGAAAAGCTTAGGGGAAGTGTAGATATTTTTTTATTTTTGATTTTTACTAAGTATCTAAAATACAGATTCGAGGTAGAGTTTAAGTTTGTCAGAATTATATATAGTTTGTCAATTTTGAAAGGGAGCCATCATATCAGTATGCCATCATATCCACACTTCCCATATCATCACTCTTACAACCTGTATAGTATATACCTACTCAAAACGTAAATTAGAAGATAAAATATTCTACAAAAGCGATACCGAGAAATAAACCTAGAATTCTAGGAAAAGATAATCGACGTTAGTTTGGCGGTTCTCGAGAAAATAAACTGAAATTGTGGCCAATTTTTACAGGTTTAAGAATAATCAATTATTTTTAGTTGTTGAATGGAAACACATCTCATTTCTAGACAATTTCTTCTGTAATATCGAATCGCTTTCTTTTGTTGTTGCCACAGAATATTTAAGAATCCGATTTGAATTAACCTCGATTGTGATTATTGCATTTTTTCAAAGCTTGTGGTTATATTAAGTTTTTTCCAAGTCCAAGGTCAACAGTCGCTACCACTAATCTATTTTTGTTAACAGTGCAACTACATTATACCATTTAATATTAATAATGTTAATTTTTTATTGTTATTTTTATTCCGACCAAAGTTCTATATCAGGGTTGTAATATGTACTAGCTTGAGAAAGTAATGGCAATGGATCTTTGAACCTAACTCAAAAATTTGTTTGTGTTTTGTCACTAAATATAAAGGATTGTGACCCATTAAGGAATTAAGAAGTGTTCCTCAAAGCCGCTATTCATCGCATTATTAGGCTGACGCTCAGTTCTATTATTCCTTTAAATTTAGCGATTTAGACAATACTGTATGCCGGTACTTTAAACTCAATAAACGTGTCCCACATACACTGTTTAAAAAGGAACCTATTGTAGACCAATATTATCATGTTTGGTTCTGCGAAAACGCAACTTTGCTCAAAACACTTCAAAATATAACTCCTCATCATATTTTTAAAAATTCATATTTTCGTTACTACTGGAATCGGTTCAAATTTGGATTATTATAATCTAGGGCTGTGCGTATGCATATTTGTGTGCGTGGGCATATTTCGTGTTATATTTTTTCCCATGATGCAAATTATAATAAAAACAACCATGTGTCGTTATGTGAACAAATTTCGACGAAGGCGTAGAAGGGCCACAAAATTTTTTTTTTTTAAATTCTGACTTCAATCTCAGAATAATTCTGACATTAAACTCGAAATTATGACTGTGAACTCAGAATCCAAATTCCTGTCACTGAGCTTACTCAAATAGGCAATAGAATTATACCAGGTGGTAAACATGTACCTATAATGGACGCCCCTATATCTTCTTTATTTGACGTACTAACAATAAATAAAAACAGAGGTGTGCATGAGATAAAAAATATTTCTTCCTTTTCGCTATACTTTTTTACTTCAATAATATGCAGGAGGAACAAAAGGTTCTATATATTTTTAAATTGGAAAACCCTGTATATAATGTTTACTTCGATTCTGATTAATGTTCTGAATATTTTTTATTAAATATATCCTAAGTAGGTATACCTAAATTTAATACTTTCCGAGGTATTGGATTCTAAAGATTAACTTATCAAAACAGTAATGTAATCGAATGACTTGATGATAACCCTATATTGGCATTTAATATACAGGGTATCTGCCAACTGCGTACACAAGGAAATACCACAAATTCCTTGGCTAAAAATAAGTCAATCTAGCCCTATTTGCATATTCCAAATTTGCTGCATTTAGCCACTAGAGGACGCCAAATATCTAGGAAAGTATTAGATTTAGGTATAGATCACGGTGTAAGATAAATAGATGATTGCACGCGCTGCTCGAACATACAAGCACGTGTCTCCTTTCCGCTAATATGACAGAATCACACATGCACGACAAAGACGGTAGACTTGGGCCTCAGGCCGGCCGAGCCCTAACTTGCTTAAATACATATTATTACTGTCAAACTTTTAGAGACAAAATAAGTAATCATCAATATGAATTTCGAGGTGGATTCCTATATATTTGAACATCTTATCAATTCTACCAAGGCGCGAGTCCCGTGGCAAGATTATATGGCCCGGGTTGTCTATCTCTCTCTACCCTCCGCGCTAGCGGAACCGAGTTCTCAGTTGGCTCGCCGCACCTATTATTTATCTTACACCGCGGTATAGGGTACTACTCAGTAAAAGTTGTTTGGAACATTAAGTAGAATTGAAATATTCAGTATGTTATATAGGGTGTCCAATTAAAAAAATATAACTTTCTGTCCCCCTCCCCTGTGTAATTGAATTTGAAAACTTCTTTTATTCTAGAAGAAATCTCCTACATACAATATCGTTTTTTTTTAATACGCTAAATAAAGAAGTTATGGAAGGGGTGATTGAATAGGGAACAAGTCAAAATTCTGAGTTTGAAGTCAGAATTTAAAAAATATATATACTGTAGCCCTTCTACGCCTTCGTATATTTCTGTGTCACTTTCTTTAAATTTTTGTGATTGTTGATAACAAAGTGGAGAATAAAAATTTTTGAATTTTTCCAACGGGGATCTTTTCTAAAGCCTGTCAAGAAAAGCCCCAAGAAGTGAAAAAATCTAAGGTTTTTAGTTTGACAATTATCAGGATTTTTATGTTAATTTGAAACTCGAGAAAAGTTAGAAAAAAGAAGTTAATTAACAAAACATCAAATAAAAAAATTACGGGAAATTTTATTTTAGATGGGTATCGTTTACTCAAGTATCCAAAAGGTATGTGATTTTTTTATTTCTTAATATTCATATTTAATGGGTTTTAATATTTTTTATTGTTAAACTGCCCGATTCGGTCGGCGCACGATTATAAATATTGATGGTAGAGTTCTGAGAGGTGAGAATTTTTGAAGGAAATTTCCTGCTTTTTAAGGATTTTTTTTTTCGATTTCCGATATCTGCAATAGTTTTTGAGATATTTTCAAAAAAACGAGACCCCATTTTTTTTACTAAATTGTTTATAACTTGTAATTTTTACCGACCCCACTTCAAATTTTTCAAAAAGTTTTTAAATGTCATTCCTAACTGAATTGATTAAATCATTATTTTCGGTGACTTAAAGAAATTTGCTATGTGTAATTATCTGTAAGTATACGTTTCTGTGTGTATTTGCTGTACGTATTTGTACTGTACCTGTTGTTTTTGCTGGACTCTTAATTTAAGTGGTATTACTTAATATTGTTACTGTCCTATATAAGAAATTGTATACTCTTGTACTTTTTTTGAACCTTGACATAAAACTATTCCATTCCACTCTTTCATTTACTAGAACTACGGTTTTGACACTTTTAATCCCTTTGGTACACGCACTCTTCCATTACACCATCGCACTAAGGAAAAACAATATTTTTCTGACAAAAGGTAGATATGTAGAAATTTTCAAGAACATTTATATTTAGCAACTTTTATATATTCTTCACAATAGCACAATTAATTAAATTAAAAAATAAATGCTGACCCGAATCCCCGCTTCAACCCGCATTACGACAACGTGTAAACCACCAAAATGAAATAATCTGTACCTACGTTAATATATGACGATTTTATTTTTCAAAACTGCAGGTGCTGGAAAAGGTGATGAAATTTGCATTCAATTCTTTGTCGACATTTTTTTAACTGTACACCACCATCAGGTGACCAATATCACTTTACTCCAGCTTTACTAAGTATCATATTAATGATGGGAAATCTCATGGTATTGTTTAGTGTTTAGTCTACAAAGATAATATGGCAATTGACTTTAGAATGCTTAAGATCTTGTACAAACTCAAATACCAAATGTTATATGTACTGGTAGGTACCTAACATAGCATCTATACCTATCTGAAATGCCCATTATAATAACTATTTGATTAATCTGCCTAAGTTACTACTAAGTTCTCCAAATTACTTTTTGATGCAGTGCAATCATAAATGGAAACAAATAAGAGGTGTTACATGGTTCGATCCTTGTATATGCCTACAAACGTAACATAATTGCAGTAATTGTAATAACATAATTGCAGGAATTTTATAAATGGATATACCATTATATGTGGAATATTTTTTTA
This sequence comes from Tetropium fuscum, assembly GCA_964058915.1. Lineage (NCBI taxonomy): Eukaryota > Metazoa > Arthropoda > Insecta > Coleoptera > Cerambycidae > Tetropium > Tetropium fuscum. The sequence continues at coordinate 132,796 of CAXKVY010000932.1, read as the reverse complement.
CAGAATCAAAGAAACTTTTAGACAGGGTCAATGGGGACTTCTCAGGAGGAGAGTTGACGGCTATTATGGGCCCATCAGGTTCAGGAAAGACCAGTCTGATGAACATTTTAGCAGGATATACGTGAGTATAATATGTTGAGGCAAAACCAGATAACATTATTGGCGCAAGCATCTTACAGGCGTAGAGTGGACTTGCTTAGAGAAGATAAAATACGTCACGGCTTCACCCATCGCGTTTGATTGTCGTCAGCCCACCAGTGTCGTGCAAATTAATTCGTATCCATATGTTAGTTACCGATAGATAGTTGTAGATAGATATATAGTTATCGATCGATTCGTATTGATAGGTAGCGATAAAATGAACGTCTTCAACTTTAGAACACATATACATTAGGGTGTTTTGTTTTTCTTCGGTCCCATTGGCCAGTGTTTGAGCATTGCACCTAAAAAAATTTGTACGCCTGTGAATGGCGTAAACCGAGTTTGTTTCCCATTTAATTATCATGGGAAAAACGACGTTTTTACTCAAATATGAATAGCTGGTAGACATTTTTTTAAATAATAATTTAAGCATTTTATAGAAAATTAAATTTCCTACAAGAGAGGTCCTTAGTACTAAATCGGGAATTCATTATTTTCAAAGATATGCTCCTTTAAACATTCTCTTAAAGTCGGATTTCATTAAATTAATTTTAAGGAAAATTATAGCTATTTTAAAACGTACAAGTACACTTTAAAAAAAATTTCATGCTAGAGGACAGGAGGGTATTACAAATCATTGATGCAAGATGAATTTCTTAATTTTTCCGTAGGTTAGTGGAGTAAAACGGCTTACAAAAATTTTAAGCCAACATAAACAAATTACAGCATTTTTTTATTTTCATTGGAAAAATCTATCTTTATTCATAATAAATTATTTTTGTTTTTTCAACTGTTAAATCTGGTTCAATACAGTTTTTAATCTTTAATTATTTTAATTCTCCGAAGTATTTTCTCGAGTATAAATTCAGAGATTTTCAAGAGAAGCGAATGAACGAACATAAGAGAAACTAGAAAAGTCAGAAGAGTGTCAAAACATTAGAGAAAATCGATGTATTTAGGTGAAGTAACTAAATATCATAACAATTATATAAAGTTTTTGTCTCCTACTCTCCCCTCTCTTTCACCTTACTTTATACTTTTTCAAACACAAAATTTAAATATCCACATCATAAATCAGTTCCAAAAAATAATATCAATTGGATAGTCCAAAATTTTTTTAGATATAAGTCCATAAAATTAATTGAACTTACACTATGAAATCCGATTTTTAAGAGAATGTTTATACGAGCATATCTTTGAAAATAATGAATTGACGGATTTAGTATTATGGACCTTTTTTGTAAGAAATTTAATTCTCTATAAAATGCTGCTATCAGATTTCTTAAATTTTCTACCAGCTATTCATGTTTGATTATAAACGTTTATTTTCCCATGTTAATTAAATGCGAAACAAACTCGGTTTGCGCCGTTCTCAGGGTTGATCTAGGAAGCTAAAACTTTGGGAGAAATTATTGATTAGAATTAGAATTATTAAATATTTTTTGTCCAATGCTATATCATTAGCCTATGAGACCGAAAAATTTTAAAAAAAAACACCCTAATATACATATCACACATGTATAAACATAACGTCTATTCGTCTAACTGAACTCCTACCAACGAAAAGCAATTTTAGACCCTTTTCATAAGTTTGTGCAGATTATAGGCTAATTTGTTGCTATGTATCTCTGATCTTGCCCGTGAATATTAATTAGGGGGGCTAACTTAATATTAAGCTGGACCCCCATGCGGAAAAAATGTACTACCGATTTCAATTGCCTAAACAATTATACCAAAATTGTTGATATTTTGTTATTTCCAGAAAACTATGACATATGTTTTAGAAATGCATTGATTTGCTCAAGATACTCCATATTAAAACACGACTGTTTTGGGACACTTAGGTCCTAGAAAAAACGCTCGGACAGGTCGATTCTTGATTTATGTGGGACAACTTTTGAAGACATTGACACATCCAACCTCTAGCCCCAGCAACCCCTAAGTCAAGAATTTAAATAGACAGAGGGGGTCGAGCGACTGACTCCTCATTTGAAGCGTCTTTCAATTGTCTATGCAACAGCATGGTCGAAATTAGTTTTTTTGAAGTTTTTTTCATCGCCATGAAAACCAACCTCTAGATTAACTAAAGTACTGGTGTTTGAGAAAAAATCCTGAAACACGTCACCTTTTATCTTTTGAACGGCACATTTTGTTGTCAAATTTGATTTTCTCAGATCAACTGACTCAAAACATGCGTTCATGGGTCAGGCAGTTTAAAAATCTCCCTCGCCCCTCCCAAAAACACCCCGCAATTAATTTTAAAATTCCTGCTAACCGGTTAGAGCGACAAAATATGGAGAGATATGGCAACAAATTAGTCGATAATTGTCATACAATTCTGAACTCCAAACTTTTTTCGGGGTAGGTAATTCATTTTTAATTTACAACATAGTTTAATTAGTGTTTTTTTCATTGTTCCATAATATACAGTATACAGTTCGTGATTACATTGAGCTTAACGAAATGTTTGTTTGTCTACTAGATAACGTTGATATTGTTATTTATAAAACATACGATCTTGGATTTTGATTCTATGAAATTCACTAACAAACATAATTTTCCGCAAAAACCGTTTCTTGTGCTGGCAGTCATTTATAAAAAAAAGTTTCCAATCTGTATCTATTTGTTTGGCATCGACAATCATTTTGAATTTTGATGAAAATTTTGTCAAGCGTGGTAAATTATAGGAATTAAATTGTTGAAAAATACGTAACATTAACATTAATAATTATTTTACTTTTATATAAGAAATCCATCTGGACCGCCTTGGGGGAGCCTCTCTGGTGGTGGCGCACTGGCAACTATTTTATCAGGGCAATTAAATTTTTTTTAAATCTTCGCCCAATTTGCAGGCAACGCAATTGGCTGGCAATGACTGTTGTACTGGTTTAGTACTTGTAAATTATAACCATTTATACGAATATATTTATTAGGTACATTAAATTATAAGAAAGTACATACAAACATACAAAAACCAACGAAATTCTAACGCTTATTATATTTCTATATTTGCTGTTCTCATTTAACTAAATTAATATTTTTATTAAATAATGTTTACTTTATCACAGATTAAATAAATAACCTGTGCTTATAAATGGTCTGTTCGTCAAAACTATAAAACATTTCAACTAACAATAACCCAGTTTATTGTTAGTCATAAAAACCTTTGTAACCCGGAAATAATCATGTAAATGAAATATGACGCGTCCTTTGTCTCTTGCACTTAAAAAGTAACAAGATGCCTCCTCGTCATCTCGGTGCACGCGTACCGAACAACGGAATGCGTTGAAACATAGTAATCCGCATTTCGCCACGATAAAGAACAGACTTGATCGTACCCGGTACAAGTGTACTTGGAATAATCGGGCATGAAATGTCGCTCGAGTGCACGTGCACCTAGAAAGCCCGGTGCAAGTGTCAGGGTCGGACCCAGGATCCACGTTACCACCTTAGATTTTAACATCGAGGGTTACACCCAGATATTTCACATGCGGTGCAAAGTTTAATACTCCGTTTTGGAGAACGGGTGTCGGGCTGCTGTAGTTTTAGGGGCAAGGTGGTTTTGTCAAACGCACCCTCTCTATCTATGAGCGCAATGTTTTATTTACGTGCTAGCTGTTACGCGCGACTTCGTCCGCGCAAATTTACAACCATCCGTAATAGTCCGACAGGCAGCCTTTGTGATATTAAGTCGAGGGAGGGGGAAGTGGTGGGAGGCGCCTTTCGGTGCGGTCATGGCGGCGGCGTGCGTGTAACATAATCGAGAGATTTCGTTAATAATTAATTATTTATTAGTTTTTATATTGGATTATATTGGATGTGTACTTCCCTATTTGATCGGATTTTGTTCACAATTTCATCGATTTTAGTTACTCCTTATAACATCAGTTATCTGCTGATGAAAGTCCCGATTAAATATGTCCAGCCGTTTAGGAGATTAGCCGGAACAAACAGACAGACAGACAAAAATTTACAAATTTGTTTTTGTTATACTTAAGTACCGTATATACTTAAGTACCACTTTCATATGCATTTAGTAAAAAGCTGTTATTTTGATAATAAAAACAGACTCTTCAATTTTATTTATTGGTATTGATAAGCGCACTCAACGGTATAAGTGATAGTTTACCTACCTAAGACCTCTAGTAACACTGCTTGATAATAGATAATATTTTAGCGCATGAATGTTCTCGTCTAAAGTTCTGTGCGCAAACCAGTGGCGTAGCCAGAATTTTTATTTCGGGGGGGGGGGGTCAAAGAGCCAATCGAAGGCGGTCGTTAGCGTGTAGGGGTAGGGTAATATGACGACGGTATAATAAATAGAATTGCGTATAATAAATAACGTGATTGGATAATTTCAATAATTCTTTGTTGCGCATTCACCATTTCTTTTTTAATATTGCGTGTTTGCAAAAAAAATATATTAGATCGCAAAATTGCAACCATGTAACCATTTACGCGGGCGTAAAAAGCCGTAGCTACACTACCGTGATAAATTTTGTTTCACTTTCATATCCCTATTCGTGTTCAATGTCCAGGTTAAAAACCTTGGGTTCCAATTTATAGGGACCATATTTTTACAAAGTTGACCATCTAGTGGTGTGTGTATTTATTATCTTTGGTATCACGCTAGTACTAGCTGAATATAAAGTTGAGTTGAAACGTACATATTCGCAGATCGTAGATTTAATTAAATTTTTACTATACAGGGTCATTTAATTGAAATCAAGGTTTATATTGTACTGACTGCTATTGCTGATGTTAAGATCCTAAATTAACAAATATAGGTACATGAACCTGGAAATGACGGGACTAATTCATCATGTATAAGTATACATATTAAAATAATAATTAAAACATTCTTGTAGGCAACTAAATAATTTTTAATGAGCTCACTTTATTATCTACATCACACCTCGATGTTGTATGGTTTACACAGCATTAATGTTCAAATAATGTGCACACCTTAGACTTTGAAATGCGATCCTACCTATCACCGAATAATGATATCATAATGAATATGAATCTGGTAATATGAATATTGTGTGAACATTTTAAAACATTTAAGTGTTTTCGTCTAATATACAAACTAGAGCAAAAAATTGTGCGGCATTTTACAAAGAAACCCCGTACCAATTACTACATAAGCGGTAAATCACATCACTATGCAATACAAAAGGATATTTAGTGTAAAATTTTATACCGCTTACAATTTCTTGTGAATAGAACTAGGGTCTGCAGTCCGCGGCTTATCGTATCGGTCGCTATCCCTCTTCAACTCATATAATTCCCATTTCCCTTCTCGCTCCCTTAGAAGACACCTGCCTGAATAAGCCGGCGATTTATAACTTTACTGCTGGCTTTACTGCTCAGTGGCGTATCATCATGCGCAACCAAAGTGAAGTGACTTCAAAAGATGTCTTATTATGTCATATTATTTAGTTTTGAATGTATTTAAAATATATTGAAAAAATTTTGCATGCCACGTGTACCACTTAGTGTTTTGAACATTTTTCTATTTCCGGTTGTTTTATTAATTTATAATACGTTATGCCTATGGACAAAAATATTTTCGGACGCCGTTGTATTCGTTTGCGACAAATCTGGTATATACCGTTGAACTAAGTATATCATCAAGTTATTTCCCTAAGAATATGAACAATTTCGTATTTCCGATTTTTGCTTTATCACACGGATGTCTAGGGGAATGTAATAATTTCGGACGCCACTGTATTCCTATGCGACAAATGTCCATTGTACTATTCAACTCAGAGTGATATGGCGTTATTTTCCTCAAAATATGTGACATTTTGGTTGTGACATTGTGTCCACAGACCCCCGAACGAATGCTTTCTGTCATCCTTTTATTTTCGTGGGTATATACAACCAAATCGGGATCGGAGAAAGATTTGGGGATTGTTGCAAGTGCAGCTTATATTGTTATCAGAGTGAAGCATCTAATTCAAGGCAGAGAACGATACATTTGTTTGAATAGTTATGTATTATCAACCAATAAACTTAAAATACCTTTTTTCATTGAGAAAAATAATAGTTTTTGCAACAAAACTGAGAATGAAAACAATATCTGTATGTGACGGATATTTCGATCATTTTAAACTCCAAAATGTTTCAAAATGTTTCTATATGACATAATCAATAGCCTATATTTTGTTAATTGAAAAATGATTCAAAAATATTAAACAGGCAATAATTTTAATGACAATAATCTAATAATTTTTATTATCCATGAATATTTATTGTCGTTTTGATTTATAGTAGACTATCACGTCAGCAACGTCCTCTCCAAGACATCAAAATTCTACTTAGACATACGTGTTACTTTATAACCATACAAAAAGCTATGGTACTACGCAAATTGCAAAAAATGTCATTTTGGCCTGTCAGCAACATCCGTGGACATAGGTACTGTGTTTTTATTTTAATTATAATATATACCTACCTTAAAAAAATTGCCACCAACAAAAAAGATGAGAAATCAGAAAAATTATCTAAATAATATAAAATCTTTCTAGAGCAGAAGTTAATACTTTACTGTAGGTATGTGGAACTCGTTACACATGATAAAAAAACTACTTTTTCATGGTGAAGTAGCATAATGAATTGTAGTTCAATTTGATATTTAGAAACAATATCCTACCTATAGTTGGTTGTTAAAGTTATTCTAAAGGTTGTACCTCGGTATAGGATTTTTCACCAAACTTTGTTTAAAATATTGAAGCGAAGCACAGTAGTGAACACGATATTTCTTGAGGTATATGAATATGCGGTAGGGTAGGCTGTAGTAATATAAACGTAGAATTACGAATTAAGTGAACCTAGTGTATTATTTATATTTATAACCGCACAACTCTCTGACTTCCTGGCTAACCATTGCGGTTAGAATAAGGGGTAGTATAATACCACAGTTGAATAGGAATCAGTTAGATCAGACCTGTTCACAAGTCTCTAATGCCCACGACCTGACCCTGGCATGAAAAGTGGTACAATAACAACTACTGCGCATGTTGTTCATTTAAATACATTTATTTTATAATGAAAGTGTGCACTGGAGTTACTCTAATTTCAATCTAGAATCAACACAAAAAATTTTAAGACAAAGAAACGCAATCTGACTGTGGCAAGAAAATATGCATCGGCGCAGGCATAATAAAAAAAACTGTAAGACAAAATGTCAAAGAGACCGCCGGCAGGTGAAATAACTGATTCCTACTCAACTGTGGTAATACCTACCTATATTTTGTATATTTACCCTTTAGGCTACGAATTGTAAATTATTATAGTTTTGCTTATATTTAAATTTGTCTAAAATGTTTACAAGATACTGCAGTTGGATTTTTGTTTATACGAAAATGCCGAGCATCGACTAGCCACTGCAAGGAGCTTGTAGCAAATTTGATAGAGTATTTTGAGACAGACTGAGTGAAAATAATGGGCCACTATTACCTCTACGGTTAGTTAGACAATTTTACAAGCAGTGGAAAATAACGAACTGAGGTCGCCTCCACAAAGAAAAGTATTTATACTAATAAGAGGGTCACCAATACTGTAACACTTCATATTAGTGAAATTCGGAATGTTAATATTTATGACATGTACAAAAGAAGTAAGTCCATATTATACAATATTAAACTTTTCATCACAATAGGTACATCACTGACCTGGAACTTGACTTTTATTTATTTGGAAAATATAATAAAGGTGTACATCTGGGAGTGGCTAAATAAAATTAAGTAATACAGTAAGCTACAAAATAATATTTTTATTAAATGATTTTGACCACTGATTGGACATAATAAATGGTATTCAATCAATCAATTTATTTTTATTACTGGTACCCTAATAATACTAACTAGCAAATTTATTTCAGTCAGTTACACAATCATATCTTAAGAAAATGGGTAATAAATAAGTAATACCTTATTTAAGTTTTCAAGAATTTCTTTACTCCACCATAACCTCAAAACACAAATGACTAAATGACAAATGTAAATGTGACTAAATGTGACACTGTATGTGTAGTTAACTGACCTCATATAAGATACCGCGCAGTTGCCACATGTAATTCTCAAATTTCTCAATAATCGATTAAACTATCATATTCCACAATACTATATACTTAAATATTATATATATTATTTATGAATGTCATAAAAGAATTATTGTGCATACAATAATATATTATAGCCCAAGATGTTAGCCATTTTTACATTTATTTTCGTATACTTTAAATTATGGAAATTCCCTAAACATTTATTTTTATAGTTAAAAGCGGCAACGCCGCTCTACCGTAGACGGAATACTGGATAATCGAGCAGTGTATCTCTTTTTTACCTTTTTGGAATGACGCGCCATCTGTGTTAGTTTGTTAGTTTGCCAGTTCCTATGGACTCTCGGAACGTTCGGATCTCTTACAGTGGCGGGTTTGCGGGTATTGCGCTCATTTCTATAATCTGCAACGGTCATCCGCGTTGGTTGAGATATTCGCGTATATATATATATATATATATATATATATATATATATATATATATATATATATATATATATATATATATATATATATATATATATATATATATATATATATCTAGTGCTGTTTAAATGTTATTGTGATACAATATAATACGGTTATTTTTATTATCTGAGCGGTGTAGGTAGGTGGTACCTCTGACGAAACAAAAAAGTCCTGTAATTAAAAATAAACTAATTATTTATTTTCAGTACAGATACTTAGGTATTTATATATTTTCAGAGGTACCTAAGCACCTCAGTGTTGGTAGGTAAATTTTAAGTCCCGTTTTTTAAATTGTTTTTATCCTGGAGCTTATACAAAAAGTTAAAACGGCGAAGCAAGACGTTTACCTACCTATATATTAATATATTATTTATATACCTACCTATGTAGGTATACACCGCTACGAGAGTCGAAATAAAAAAATGGCGGTTAGCAAAAATATGGCAAAAATAAGTTAGAAAAGTATGGCAAAGTATTTTATACAGTCTGACAGACTTGGCAACAACGTTCGCTGGTCAGTTGCTGACGTGTGACGGTTTTTCTTTTGTATTCCCTAATACCCCAATACTTTGTTGTCGTACTTTGTTGTCTGCCATTTAAGACAAGAAAGAGTGTCCATCGTTGATTGAAATCCGTCAATCAACGGTGTCCATAACAAAAGAAGTTAATAATTATAATTCGAAAATAATGTTAAATAAGATAATGTTAGATAAGTTTACCACCAATTTTATTTGTCAATGATCTGGGTTCCATGAGATGAATCTAAGCAGAACCAACGGCAGAGCATAAGTAATTAATTACGCAGATGACACTGATTTGATACTACGATTAGGATGTAAAGACATCAGATTTCTTAATAAATAAACTAATCTGGAACAGAGAAAAAAACCATATAATTATTTTTAGAACAAAGCTCTGTAGAGGTGAAAAAACAACAAATTCAAAGATGGAAGAGAGACAACTCGCTGTAAGAGAGACAACTCGCTGTTACACAAAAAATATTACATTAATATATGTATAAATGGTACCTACACTGTCAATATCCCTTCTGATTTAAGTTCTACATGTATATCGGTGTAATTCATATTCTTAATATTTTGTTTGGAATTATAAATATATTTTATGTTTGATTATCTCTCTCCCAAAAGATAAATCCATATTTTATGACGTTGCGTTGACAGAAAAGTTTATTGCGTTGACAGAAAAGGGCCCATATTATATATAATATGGGCCCTTTTAGTATACTAAAAGTATGCAATAAATTACCTTTCTAGTACTTTCTATTATTTTGATATGATTCAACGTTATAAAAAGTTAAAAACTTTTAAAATCAAGTATAAGAAAAACGTTAATTAATTTATAACCTTGTAACATAGAATATTTTTTAAATAGGTAAATGTAAGTTTAAAATACAGTAAGTAATTAATGTCATTGCATAATTGCGACTTTTTTGTGTTTGGTTTTATTCTGTTATAAGGTGAACGTAATACAAAATAAAGAGATTTATTTATTTATTTATTTATTCATTTATTTATGTATTTATTTATTTATTCATTTATGATAAGTAGCGACAGCCTGTATTAATTAATCAATAAATTAAATGGAGGATTTTGAACTGCACTGTGTATTATTTGTTGCAGAAATTCTGGCGTAACCGGACAAAAATTAGTAAAGGATGAAATAAGGGAGGAGAACATTTTCAGGAGAAAGTCCTGTTATATAATGCAGGACGACAATCTGCAACCTCTGCTAACTGTCCACGAAGCGATGACGTTAGCAGCGGATCTGAAAATGAGCTGTAAATATTCAAAGAAGGAAAAACATTTGAGAGTAAAATATATTTATAAAAATCTATTTTCTCATTTTATACAGCGTTGATTGTAGGTTAAAGAAATATTAAAATCCATGGGTTTATGGGACCATAGAAAATCTAGAACTAGTGCTCTATCAGGAGGCCAGAAAAAAAGACTGTCAATAGCCTTAGAATTACTGAAAAATCCACAAGTTATGTTTTTTGACGAACCAACGAGGTAATAGTAATATTCCTATAAGAAATCACAATATAAACCCATATTTTTCAGTGGGCTAGATAGCCTTACGTCAAAGCAATGTATAATGCTTCTGAAACAACTAGCATCTACAGGTAGAACCATCATTTGTACGATACACCAACCGAGCGCCATGATTTTTGAAATGTTTGACCACTTGTATGTGCTGGGCAATGGTAAATGCTTATATCAGGGATCAGTTAAAGGATTAATGCCATACTTAGAGGAATCTGACCTTAGATGCCCCCCGTATCACAATCCCGCAGATTATCGTAAGTTTCTTTTATCAGAAGTCATCATCAAAAGTATCTAACAAGTTATAAATATTTGCTGTCCTTTCAAAATGGAATATGTTTTTGCATGACGACATGCACATTTTTTACGCTATTTTTCAACCTTTCAGTTCTTGAAGTAGCTTCAGGAGAATATGGGGATTTTACAGATATACTGGCAAATAAGTCAGAGAATGGTCTTAGCCAGGAATGGCGAAAGAGACAGCGGAATTCGTTACAATTCAGGTCCATGGAACACATTGGTAAATTGAATTTTTTTTTATACCATACACAATATACGCATGTTTATTTTTGATTCAATATCCTAAGTAAATTCTTACATTAATGTTGTAGACAAAATGATGGAATGCGGAAAAATTACCCCCATCACAGCCCCCAACATAGGGTACCCAAGGATACCAGCTCTTGACAAATACAAAGATTCAGCTAGTCACTGTAGCAACAGTTCGTTTCCCACGTCGTTTTGTACCCAACTATGTGTCCTTCTTAAGAGAACATTTTTAATGCTTACCCGTGATAGGACGTTAATGTACTCAAGGTTAACAACACACATGGGTATAGCGATATTTATAGGGATTTTGTACTATGGAATAGGCAAAGACGCATCAAATATGCTGAATAATTTTAATTTTATGTTTTTTACCGTAATGTTCCTCATGCTGACTGCATTCAATTGCGTCACAACTACATGTAAGTATTTTAGGCTAGTTAACATTTAGGAAATATTATTCTGTTTAATGTGGTAAAAATACTTGTATATGCAGTTAGATACTTTCAGTTTTGTTTTCTTCCTTGCGATATTTTACATTTTCTTTCTCTATAATGTTACTTTCGTGTTCTACCACTTACCTGAGGAGGTCTCTAGAATGACATTGTTTATATATGCATTTTGTCATTTCAGTTCCCTCGGAATTACCAATTTTAACTAAGGAGCATTTTAACAAATGGTACTCATTAAAGTCATATTACTTGGCCATATCGTTAGCAGACATACCTATACAGGTAAGATTTCTAATGCCCATAGGAAAACATACGTCAGTCTCTATTATTTTGGACCTGTAGCATAGTTAGTCAAGCTACATCAGTTATTGCTCAGAACTGATAGATGGCACACACACACACACACACACACCAACGTGTTAATTTTGATAAGCGACTGTATTTTAGATAGTTATATAAATACCTATTTTATCTATTACATAAGGAATTTAGAGTACCTAGAATTAATTTTACCTGTGGCTTCGTCGGCGTTGGCTTTATAATTGAGTCCAGTGAAAAAAAATGAATTAATCAGGGTAAAAAGTATCGTATGTGTTAATCCAGGTAATAAACTATCTGTGTGCCAAATTTCATCAAAATCCGTTCAGCTGTTTCGAAGCCAGAATCAAAGCCGGGCCGTGTGGGGAATTTTATTTTAGTTGCTCAGTCTTACGTCCGACCAAGTATGATTGTATCACAGAGTAATCAGAGTAATTAAGTGGATAAGTCCTGTAGTTCGTTTTTTAATAATCACAGGAACCTAACATTTCAAGGAACGTAACATTTTTTCAGGATAAAAAGTACCCAATGTCCTTTTCTATACCCTTGACAATGTGTGTACAAAATTTCATGATGATCGGTTAAGTAATTAAGGCATGAAAGCATAACAAACAAACAGACATTCGCATTTATAATATGAGTTATACCCTGGTTCCGAAATAGTGTGGAGTGATTCATCACCAGCATATGGACGGCTCAGGGAGATGAGGGACGAAGGGAACGAAATTCCATAGGCGTATCATTTTAGAGGGGGCAGAATAAAAAAAAATTAAATAAAACATCCAAGTTATTAATATTGTTTTTAAGTGTACTTGTGATGGTTTTTTTCATTATCTTAAGAATATTCCTTGGTATACATTTTTGATCATTTTCAGTTCCCCTCCTGTCAAAGTCGGTTGCTTACGATTGGAATTATTGGTTTTAGAACCACTACTATTCGCATTTTTAGCTTCCATCGCATAAAAACACTAAACACGCGCGTATAACACAATAATATAATTAATTTGTATCGCGAATCAACCGTACATAAGACATAACGAAACACTACTGTCGCGCCAAAAGATACATGCATGAAACAGCGCATGTGTCAATATATTGAAGGAAATCCGGCATCTTTACCTGTGACCAATGAAATTTAATTTAATTTAGAACCGCCTAAAACTCACCAATGAGAGTGGTAGACCCGGTTACTGATGAGTTCTGCCCACCATTTCTATAGAGTGTACACAAATTTGCACACTAAGAAATTCTGTGATCCATTGCAAATAGGCAGACCGTTCAATTGTGATGGTGGTGTGATATTATGTATGAATCACTCCACACTATTTCGGAACCAGGGTATAGGATGTTGCATTTTATTATATAATAAGGAATTATGTTGGATGCGGCATCTATCAGTGCAGACCAATAACACTACTGTTGGTTGACTAACTAAACTAGCATAGTTGAACAAATGCTTTATTAATTTTATTATATCTAATTTCTTTTGAGAATGTTAATAGAATATTAATTTTTATATAAATATCAACATAATTTGTGCATTATTACGTCTGTTACAGATTATTTCTACGCTTATATATGCAGTAGTTACTTATTTTCTCACCATGCAACCAATAGAGGCCAATAGGATATTTTTGTTTCTATTAATGTGTGTATTAATATCACTAGTCGCTCAAAGCTTTGGATTATTAATAGGAGCATGTATGGAAATCAAGGTAAAAATCAACTATTCTTAAACTTACTGAAATTTCACAGTGCCAATTTTTAGAATGGGGTAATTTTCGGCCCATTTTGCTTGTTGCCATTTACGATATTCTCTGGATTCTTTGTCCAGCTGAACAATGCGCATCCATACATGCGCTGGGTGTTCCACATTTCCTTCCTTAAGCATGGATTCGAGGGCTTGCTTCTTTCCGTGCTGGGCTACAATCGCGGCAAGCTACCCTGCAACGCAGACTACTGCGCTTTCGTTTATCCCCAGAAATTCCTGGACCAAGTGGACATGGAACACGCAAATTATTCTACAGCTGTGATTTTTCTAGTCAGCTTGTTCCTCGCGATACGAATAGCCGCTTATTTTGCACTCAGTATACAAATCAAATGTAACCGCAACCGAAGAAAGTAATCTCTAACAGATAAATTGTAGATACTAGTAAAATCCAAAGAGACCACTCAAATGGTTTAAAAATGTGTTCATAATTGTATAAATAAAATGTGATTTTTAGGTTTATAAATGAATGACGAATATCTTACTGCCTTAAACTCGATAGGCAATCTGAATATTGCCTATATGTAAGTATAATGCATTTGTGGGTCAGTATTAATATACATTTATCTGAGAGATAATTATACAATATTATGAACAGTGTATTTTGTTACGATGTTCTTGTATCAAGGATTGCAAATGTTGTCGCTTCAGTATAGAACTAATTGTATCTTATAAATTTATGGTTCCTGTTGTATGCAGTTATGAGCCTAAGACACATAATTTTCAAACTTGTATATACTTACTTTTATTGAAGAATTATTTAATACTTCTCAAGTAATACTTTCACTCTTAAACTAATATACAACCTAATTTTATATTCATATTTATGTTATATTTAGCTGCATTATCTGCATTATTATATTCATTATTGTTATATTTAAATATTATTTCAATATAAATATTAAATTACGCAGTTGCCAATAATATACAATAAAATATTATTTTTCCTACCGCATGTCCTAATGCATTTGTAATGTTTTCATTGTTTGTAATGAAATGACATTTTTAAAAATCACAGCATTGGTATAAAAACGTAGGAAGTTGAAAACTAAACCAAAACACAGTAGGTAACGATGCAGATGAAAAATTTGACTTTTTTATTTTTATAATTTTTTTTCATCGTTTAGGCAACGCTCGTAGGAAAAATATTATTATCCCTAACACGTACGGGTAGTGTCTTTTCTGCACTCGATAGCTGAGCAAACTCTGCTGTGTGAGGGTACTGCTTGAGAAACCCTAAAAAATTCTTCAATTATGTACTGATACCCAGCAAATAAATAAAATCTAAAAATTGTATATACCTACCTACTATAAATATAGGTACTGTTGTATTGTATTAATACTATTTTATTATATACTATTGCTGGACTTTTTGCAAATTAAACTTGTAAACTTGTTCTAATTAACAAATTCCAAAATAATTTTAGAACAAATTTATAGATTGAGCTACCGGATTCTAAGAAAATGATGTGAAAAATTTTATATAGAGGTAACAGATGATAAGTGTCTCTTTATGTGAAAAAAATCACAGACAGTTTTCATCTAGTTAGTAAAATAGTCAGAATTAGATCCGATGTTTGGGTTTGTAAGAAGTTTTTAAATAAAACTAGCCATAAGCTAAATATTTTATATTTAGCCGTTCTTGTAAAACATTTTTTCACTGTACATTACTATAGAAATGTAGTAAAAAAAGTATATTTTTATATGTTATAGGACAAAATATAGTTATTAGAAAGCATGTTTTTTTCACTAGTCTATCCCCACCTTATTATTTTTGCATATAGTTATGTACATTTTTGGAGGTTGTACCATCGCAGATTCAGATAGAAGCTAAGTAGATATGAATATAGAACTAATAATTAAGCAACTTTCGAAGTAACAATTTTTGTTTCATAATGCGCTATATGATATCCGCAAGCTGATTTAGAAGAATTCTTATAAACGTCTACAATTTTCTTTCTGTTCAGTTTCACTTTTTTCCCAATTCTATAAATATTTAAACCAAATAAGATTCAAAGAGCTTTAGCCACGAGATTTTTTTAAAACTTAAGGAATATTTTTTACTTTTTGAAAGCTATTTTACTAAACTTGCCAACACCGTTTCTCAATTTGCTTGAAAATTGACTTAGGAGTAAAACAACATTACCATTTTTTCTCCAAGACATAAAAAAAGTTGTTAAAATAAGGAAAAATATAATGGGACGCCCACCCAGCATATATATATATATATATATATATATATATATATATATATATATATATATATATATATATATATATATATATATATATATATATATATATATATATATATATATATATATATATATATATATATATATATATATATATATATATATATATATATATATATATATATGTATATATATATATATATATATATATATATATATATATATATATATATATATATATATATATATATATATATATATATATATATATATATATATATATATATATATACCAGGTGACCCCGAGTTATTATGAAATGTGGAACTTGGATAATAGGTCACTAATGCTTGAATCTGACTAAATGTACACCTTAAATGACAAGCTGCACATGTTTTTCATTTTCCGTTTTCTTGTTCGTTGTGGAACCTTGAAGTAAAAACACTCAAAAACAGAAGTAATGATTATTGTCTGCGATGTTTTCTTCAGATCTTATATAAAATAGGAGTAGAATTTAATGCATGAATGGGTTTCTTATAGCTCCATGTTGTTTTTTAAACTGTATGGTAAATTAAAAATGCAAACAGGTAATTAATTCTTTGCTTGCATGACAAGAGAGACCTCATTTGTACAACGAAGTGCGAGCAAGGCAACCGAAACGATAACTCGACTCTTTTTCCCAGAAAGTTTTTTCAAATTGGTAGAAAAATGCTACAAGTGTTTTATATCTTTATAAAGACAAAACAAATAGTTTTTTGAAGAAAATAAATGATATGGTACCCATAGAAAGAATAGTCATAAAGAACTGATTTAAAATGTTTGAATTCGGCATTTTTTAGTTGTCAGGTTATTATAAAAACCACCAAATATCTTGGATACCTTGATATATTTAAGATAGATATAAAATAGTGCAACCTTTTTGTAATTTAACCGACTTTGTATCTCTTATCGTTTCCGAGATCCAACTAGTGAGCGTTAAAAATTAATTGTATATCATTGCATTCTTATAGAAGTCTATTTTCCACCTCATTGGCCTTAGTAGGTTCTTTAAAACCTGTAGACTAATCTTACATGTAGACTAATCTTACCTGTAGACGAATATTACCTGTTTTAAACCGTTTGATCAGGTAAATAAAACTAGCTAAAGCCTGGTATAATTTACCCATTTATCAGCTGACAAAGAGAAAATTTAAATATATCTAAAAGGTATATAAATGGTTACTTGAGTACTACACTATAGGAATGTGTATACTGAGTAATTAGATTTATGTTAACGAAAGGAAATACATAGTGATTTCTGAAGAAATATGACTATTCATGGCTTGGTTAGTTCAGTCATTGATAATCCTCAGTCAATACTGATTTTCGTCAATAAAGGCTTGATTAAATGTACAGGCAAATTTCTAAATATAAATCATAATATAAATCTTGGCAGAGCCTCGCTTTTGTTGAAACAATTGCTAACACCACATTCCATTTTTGGAATTGGGTCGGCTACGGGAGATCCCAGCACTCGACCGCTTGCTTTCATAGTTCATTCGGCCGCTTTCCGGCGCAACGCCTACCGACTATTGTAGACTGTGACGTCACAGCTTATTTCGGGCCGCGTCAATTTTATCGCTGTTTAGATCCTTCCTACTGATCGCGCGGAATTAGAAATCCTGTTTTGTTCTGTGAAGTACACGTTTTATTACAATTTACAATGTTACGCTATGTTTTCTAGTATTATGTTTATATTTAAAATTTTAGACATGTTCCCTATTGTTGTCTAGTGGGCTGTAAAAATAATTATGGAAATACTGACGGCACTGTGAAATTTTACACTTTTCCTAGCAGACCTCATGAAAGGACAAGACGAGCTATTTGGTTAAGTAAAGTGAAGAGAAACTGGTAATATCATTGCATGTTCACTCTTTACATGCATTTTATTACTCAAATTTTTATAGTGTTGCTAAACAAAAGTGGGTAGGTACCAACAAATTTTTCCCTTTTCTATGTTCCCAGCGGAAAAATATGGGAAACTAATTAGCTTGAAACCAAAATATATTATCTTTCTTTCCATTTCCACTAATAATTATTGTAAATATTTATGTTTTCATACACAACACTTTCACTTCTTTGCGCAGCACCACACCACAGTTTATAACCACACCAAACATCAAACTAGTTTGTTGTCTAGTGGAAACTTGTATGATTCACTGAGGGAGGCGCTCGCGATCAATATGTGCGTCGCCTATACGCATGTAGAATTGAATTTTTTTTTTGTAAATTACGTGGTTATGACAGCTCTATTATCTCATCCAATCTGTGTGACTTGTTCTTCTGTATGACTTGTAAAATATAACACTACTATGAAAGTACCATATACTTTCAAAATTATCAATGTGGGGACTATTATGAGGTGTGGTTGTGATAAAGATATCAATTTAAAAATGAGAGAAACAACATTTTTAATAAGTATTTTGTAAATTTTCATTTAATAAAAGAAATATAACTTTTGTCTTATTCCTATCACAATAGAGTTCATAAGGAGTTCAGTATTCCTATCCTCTCCATTATTTAGTTATTCATTTTTATTAGTTATTGTATATCTTTAACAGTTAAAAAATACTAAATGTTGAAATTGCATATGATTATTCAGGGCCATAGTAGTATCAAATACTTTTAGGTGAGGGCATATAGGGCATTGATATTTGCCATCAACTTCTTCCTTTTCACAACTAGAACCCATTTTTATTTTGCCCGCTTCGTTAATTGTCGGAGTGCAATAGAAAAATGAATCGCCTTTAGTTTTAGCTTGTTCTCCAGAATGTGTATTTGATTCAGCACTATTTTGACAAACATTTTCATGATAACTGTTTGAAAAATCATCTAGTTCGTTATCCGTGTCCAAATTAATAATTACAGGTTCGCTTTGTGGTATATAACTATTATGGCCATCCTCGCAGCCTACAATCGGTTGGGTAGATTTACTTGACATTACATTTACATTCAACGTGTTATTGTCACAATGTGTATCTGTCTGTTGATAATATTCCACATGCTTTACATCATCTGTAGATCGAGTAAGCCTTTCTTTATAAGAATCAATGTCAAAGAAAGGTGTTTCAATAGCGACACCTTCATAGACTTCTGGGAAAAATATTGCCTCAAAACATTCAGCCTGCTTTTCTGAGGGCAATATTTTACTATCAGTTTCTTCTACAATTGTCACGTCTCCATTTGCAGACACAAAATAATCATGTTTAATAGTTTTCAACTTTAAATACTCTACACTAGAGTCTACACCTTTATCACATAAATTAACAAATAAATTGTTGCTCCCGCTATCTTCTAACTTTGCCTCATTGACAATTACATTAGAAATTATTTCACTATCAAAATCCAAATATTCTACACCTTGTTCTATATCCTCATCACATAAATTTATAAATATATTTTTGCTTCTGCCTTCTAACGCTTTATTAATAACTACATTAGATATTTGTTCACTCTCGAAATCGTCTGGAATAACTATTATCTCATTTCTTGTAGTACTTATGGTTCCTGTTCCATTGTGTATTTCCCCTTTCAACCGTTTTGTTTCTAATAAATCTAAACCGATGTTTTCTGCCTTTGTAAATATACAATCTTGATTCAAACATGGTCTACCTGTGTTCTTAGCATATAACATATTCAAATTCATTGTTATTGCTCTTTACTTTTCAACACTTGACCACCGTCTGGGACACCACAATCTGCTGAAAAATATTTAATATAGGTAACCTTTTAAAATTATAATTATAAATACCTACTTTCTCTGACAAAATTTATATTGTTTTATAATGTATTACATTAATAATAATAGATAATTGCATATTTTTATTTTGATATTTTGAGAGCTGTGCTCTGTGCTAGTCACAAAACACTCACAACACAAACTGCTTGCTAGTCACAAAATGTCACAGTCACGCGCTAGATGGTTGTCTCTGGTGCTAGTCCTATTTCTATGGCTATTCCACATGCTAGCCCCATTCTAATAAACTCGATCCAACTTCTCTGAGCCCCATTGCGCCGATTACGCCACAAGTTTTTGCATTGGTGAGACATGGCCACAGATATATTATATCTCTGCCTCTATGGACATGGTCACTGACTGTCTAACATAATGTGGTCTATGGGATTGGTGTGATGCAAGGTGTTATATGTGCAGTTATGTGGTCTTTTATTTGATTTGATGTTACTGATGTTGACTGTTGACAAGAATGACAAGTTGACGTTTGTTGATTATTTGTCAAAATGTTTTTCTGTGATCCCTGTTAGGTATTTCAGGTTTTATTGGAACTTGAATCTCCTATAGCCTATATTAGCCTAGCTATTTATATTAAATTAGTGTTAGTTTGCACATTGTCTATAATTATAAGTTTGACATAATATAATGAGCAATGAAAGGAAGTATGAATGTAGGAAAAAGAACATAACCTCCAGTTAACTTTTTATGGACTTCAAATCAGGAGTTAAATAATGTCAAATCAGGAGGTGTATATTAAGGAAGAACCCAAGGAGGAAAATGAAGGTTTATTTATTTTAAATAATGTAGTTCCTACATTTAAACTGAAGTTGGAAGACGATAACATTTTAGATGATAAGCCAGAGTTTGTAAACTTGCAAAGCAATATTGATGGATATCAAGAGATTAAAGAAGATGGACATTATGATAATTGTGTTGATGAAGTTGCATCAAACGGGAATGAAAATTATGAGCATCTTAAAGAGAGCATAACTAATGATGCCGATATAAGTCTTCAGGCAAGTGATTCGCAAAGCAATAGCGAAGAAATAAATGTGGCAGATAAACCACAATTGAGTTCAGTTCAAGAAATGTCTGGTAGTTCCTCCAGTGACGATGATGTTGATGACGGAGATGGTGAATTTACTTGTAAAGTATGCAAGCAGCTATTTTTGGATGACTTCGATTTACAACTTCATTTCAAATCAAGACGGTTTCAGGAGAAATGCTACAAATGTTGTGGTTGTGAAAAGGTTTTCAGAGATAATACACAGTTGAATGTACACTCTCGAAAACACACAGGAGAACAGCCCTATGCATGTAAGGTCTGTGGTAAAAAGTTTTCAGTTAACGGCAACCTAAGCAAGCACATGCGGATACACACAGGGGAAAGACGATATGAGTGTTATACTTGTGAGAGGAAGTTTACACAGTTTGCACATTTGGAAGATCATATGAAGACACACTCAGG
This sequence comes from Tetropium fuscum, assembly GCA_964058915.1. Classification (NCBI taxonomy): domain Eukaryota; kingdom Metazoa; phylum Arthropoda; class Insecta; order Coleoptera; family Cerambycidae; genus Tetropium; species Tetropium fuscum. The sequence continues at coordinate 111,539 of CAXKVY010000932.1, read as the reverse complement.
TAAACTATCTCTAATTTATCCCTAAATGTATATTGAAAACTTTGAGGTTTTAGGTGATAGGCCATTTGTTTGCGACTTTTGCAATAGTGCCTTTAAAACCAAGGCGAGATTGCGGAAACACAAGAAGTCTCATGATGACGATAAGGTCACTAAGAGATCGGTACAGTGTCCAGTATGCTTGAAAATGATGAAGAGCACAAAGCAGCTCCTTGCTCATATGGACACGCATGATAGTGGCTCCAGCAATCCATTTCCATGCAATATCTGTGGGAAAAGCTATAAAAATCTATTCTATTTAAACTTCCACCTGAAGGCGCATGGGGGCACCAAAGAATTCAAATGCAACTTGTGTGATAAAGCCTTCTGTAATGCAAGTCATCTAAGAAGACATATTAACTCTCATACAGGTACTAACTATATTTAGCTATATCTAAATATTAATATTTGACTGAAAAGATCGGCGGAATTCTTTTGAAAATGTATTGTCAATTTTTAGGTATAAGGCCATATAGCTGCGAATTGTGTATGAGAGCTTTTCCTTCCCAGCAGAACTTGAAGCGACACATGATGACACATACTGGTGAAAAGCCATTCACTTGTCAGGAGTGTTCAAAAGGTTTCTTGACCTTAGAAAACTTGAACCGTCACAAACGGACACATACAGGCGAGAAACCTTTTCCATGTGATATTTGTGGAAAATTTTTCGCGCACAGGTAAGTACAGTCTTATTTAATTTTTAATATATTTGCAAATTGGCACAGTTTTTATTATAGTACAACTGCCAAAGAGCACCAGAGGATCCACACTGGAGACAAACCGTTTGGTTGTAGTATCTGCGATAAGCGTTTTTCCTTGAACAAAGCATTATATAAACATATTCGTGAACGGCATCCTGTGTACTTCCCGGAATTCAAGAAAATAAACGATCTACCGCCTAATGTGAAGAGAGCGAGGGAAAAAATCAAGCGGGAACTTGAAGAAATTGAGATAAAAAATGTTGATATTACAACGCAAGTGATAAACCAGTGTAGTAATGAAACAACAGAAGTAAAACAATGTGACTCTGTTGACGGTACTAGTGAAATTGTTAAGTGCGAGAACTTAGATAACGAAGGTGTGACAAAAGAAATCCATTTTATTAAAGTTGAGAAGCAGGAGTTTGACTATATCTAGTTCATAGTTTTTAGATATTAATAAATTTTTAAAATTAACGATTAGTTATTTTTGTTGGTGCTGTTAGCTCTTGCAGATTTGCAGCAACAAATATTCTTTACACAATACTTGCCTTAAAAATAACATAATTATATTACCCTCTCTTGTTTGGTTTGGCTACAAAACACATTATACAGGAGGTCATGAAATATTGATAGTTGGCACCATCAGTCTGGCTTCATACTATCAATAGTGTTTGATTATTCTAATAAAATATCGAAAACTATTGATTGGTACAAAATCTAATCGTCAAGTATCGAAAATGTTTGCTGAGAATTACAGAAAGTTAACTTATAGAGGACAATATAGTTTCCTACTATAATTTTATGTAAAAGTATTATATCATATATTGCATTAATAAAAAAAACAATAATATTTAAAGTTCCCTTTTATATGGGCATTATTTATAAATACAATTAACAACATTATTGTTATTTTAAATTTTGTTTGTCATTGGTAATTATTTTTGTTGTTACTTTACTAAAGAGTTACATAGGTAGGTACAGGTAACAAAAATATTTTTGTCAATAAATAATTGCTTAAAAACTTAGATGTTAAATCATACCTACTCCTGACTATATTTATAAAAAAAAACAACCTTTTGGTAGTGTATAAAGTATTTTATAAGTATAGTAAGTATTTATATTTAAATTTAAAAAGGCAAATTAATAAACTCTGATTCACTTTTGGAGATTATTACTAATTACATTACCATTGCTATACATTATTTATTATTTTACTTTTATGGAGTTTACCAATAAGCAATAAGTCACTTTCAACATATTCACATGGAATATTAATTTTAAATTTGGCGGCAATAGTAGCCATCTGACGATGGAACAATTTACTAGGGACGTTCCTCTTCCGCTTCTTTACGTCAACGTGAAAGGTTAGTATTTATTTTACGAAAATAAATTATCTTCAATCATCCATTATATATCTGGCTATTTACACTTATAATTAAGTTAGTAACCCTCTTAACAGATATTTTCTACAACTTAGAATATATATTTCTCGTTAAACTAGCAAACCTTTGGTGAATTTAAAGTAAACAACATTTTCAGAGGTTATGTCAATTCACGTTATTATCGTGCATTTGATAGTCATTTTTACAACTGTGTGTCCTTATTTTAAGCTATTACTAATTACACCTCCTATGGTGTAAGAGATGTTACTAATGTGTTTATCTGATTCCAGACAATGAAGCAAATCGTTACGAATCAAACTGTGAAAATCCCAGAAGGGATCACAGTTACGGCCAAGTCCCGTTTAATTACCGTTAAAGGACCTAGAGGGGTACTCAAGCGGTCTTTCAAACATCTCGGCTTGGATATTCATATGGCAAGTCCAAGACTTCTCAAAGTCGAAAAGTGGTTTGGTACCAAAAAGGAATTGGCCTCCGTGAGGACGGTATGCTCCCACGTAGAGAATATGTTAAAAGGAGTCACTAAAGGATACCAGTACAAAATGAGGGCTGTATATGCTCATTTCCCCATTAACTGTGTTACAACGGAAAACAACTCTATTATTGAAATTAGAAATTTCTTGGGAGAAAAGTACATTAGGAGGTAAGCGATCATATATATTGCAGGCAGCTCTTTTTAACCCGAGTAGTTATAACAGTTTTATGGGAATTGCCATATACATAGATTATTTTGTATGCATGTTACATTTTATGGCCATTTGATTCCATTTTGGGGCACAATTTATGCAGAAATTGCCGTCAGCTAGGTTTCAAATGCTAGACATAGTTTGAATATTTTTTTAAACAGTTTTGTACCTATTTTTAGAGTGAAAATGGCACCTGGCGTGACTGTTACAAACTCTCAAAAACAAAAGGATGAGCTGATTATCGAGGGAAATTCACTGGAGGATGTGTCAAGATCAGCAGCCCTTATCCAACAGTCCACCACTGTAAAAGACAAGGATATTCGTAAGTTCTTGGATGGATTATATGTCTCCGAAAGAACCACAGTTGTACAAGATGAGTAACTTGTATTTATAAAATAAATTTACAATAAGTTTTCATTTGGTTTGGTGTATTATTTTATCCAATACAAGTCCATTGACTACCGATTCCTTTATCTTCTTGATTTCTAACTTACCTTCATAATTTTTCAAATCATGATTTATGAAAATTTTATAGATGTTTAAGTAGGTTTCCCGTTTCCGTGTGAAAATGTACGACATATCATTTATTCTTTATATTTCTAATGTGTCAGATTATGAGGCAATGAAATACTATTGTTTATTTATTTTATACCCAGTGTTTCCCTGTATATGTTTATGGTACTTGATCTTGATGTGGTATATATATTGGTTTGTGCTATAAATAGGTACCTATACATGATCCAAGGAAAACAAGATGTGACGGATACTCGAACCAATTTGCAACGCCTGCACGCATGACAACTGGAGAGTGAAATCTCCACTCACGTAATATATACAGGCATTATATCATAAAGTATTCTTTAATTTATACTAATTCAGAGAGATTTCATACAGAGCTTAATTACGCGTCGAATTATTATTACATTGAGAACAGATTATTGATAACGTGGCTGAAATTGATACGTAATTTTATTATTATAGATTATAAACGACAAAGCCTATAAATTCATTATTTGCGAAACTACCTGATATTAGGACGGTATATTATATATCCAGGACACTAATTAAGTATACCACTTGTAAATGAATATTAATTTTGAAAAAAATACTAAAATTGGAATAAATCCACGTGGGAAAAGGAGCAATATAAATAGATTTTTTTACTCTTCGTCTTGATACATATTTTGTACCTAACTATTTCGGAATGTGTATGCTGCATGAAAAATGTAATAATGATGCATCTTTATTGTTAAAAAAAAGTATGAAGGTACCTATCTAGGTATTATATTTTAGGCATAAAATCACTGAATGAATTTCCTAAGAGAATACAGAAACTTAACCCCTTGCTGATAAAAGATGATATATTCTAAAATCTGTATTTATTTATTTATGTAATTGTTTTTATTACTTTTCGTTTTCTAGTGTGTTTTCGTACGAATAGCTTCATTTCGTTTTTTCATTTTAAAATACATTCTTGATCTGAAGAAAAGGGTTTTCATGCCGCAAGAAATGTACTGTTCTCTGCCAGCGAATCGCTCTCCACTTACGTCACGGTACCATGCGCAATAGCATATCTTTCTTTCCTTGTGTCATGGTACCTATATGCATTAACACAAAAGCGTTGTAATAAGATCCAACAAAATGGCCCTGATATAACATACACAGGATGGCAGATGGCGTTATTGGGTTGATTTCGATTAAGGGAAACAAGGAAATAATTTGTAGTGTATGAAACCGACTTCTGGTACTAGTGAGGAGGAATTAAGAGTATATTCAAAGAGGTGAGGACTGGGATCGACACACAATTTTGCCTTCAAAAGACAGATTTAATCCTGCTCATTCACAAGCTGCTATGTGTTTCCCGTCTGAGGTCGTCGGATGGCTGAAGATAGGGAACGCAAAGCAAAGGCATCGAACCAACCATTACACGTGATCATGACAATATTGCATGGTAATCATTTCCAACCCCAAATAAACAAATGTTTTATAATTTTTGATAATATTTTGATTTGGCGGTTGTCACTAATTTATTTTTAATCTACAACATACGCTGTTGGAGTGTTCTTTGTTAAGAAATAAGAAAACGAGAGACACAACAAAAGAAGTCCCATTATATGTGACTGTTGATATATCCGACTAACATGGTTGTAAGCTACTGTACGAAAAAGAAAGAGAGGGCACGATTTCGTACATCGTACCTGTAGCTAGAATAATATCGATCAACTGATTGATTTCTCTGACAGAATTTGGTTATCTTTCAGTTGAATTCACTTTCAGTGAACTTATGGGTACCCACACTAACTAGGCTGCGATTTTTCCTACGGAAAACGTTCCATTGCTTGGACCATGCTTAGTCTCTAGTCTTCATGATTTTAAAATTCAATTTGAATAACCTACAAATTCAATTGTAGGTTATGTATTATGTTGACGTTACTCTTCGGAGAACGAGTAAAGTTTGTATACATCCGGACGAGTTGTTTCAGCACACATTTGACTAGTGCAATACTGATTTGATTCGTATGGTTTATAACTATGATGTAACCGCCAACTTTCAAGATTTGGAGAGTACGCGTATGTAAATAAGACGATGTACTATTTTCATTATTAATTGATTTTTAACAGTTAGTATGAGAATAACAGTTAGTTAGTTTGCCTTGGCAGTTGTTTTAACTCCAGTTTTATCAAAGTCAAAGTGTGTCGTTTTTAACCATGTTAAACTACCAGATAAGTTAATAAAACTTCTGCGCCGTGGCATATAACACTTGGTTTGGTGGGGTGGTGTTTTATGCACAAAGTGGTCTAAAAGTCCCCATATAAGTTCCAAATATTTATCTATGAGTTATGGGTTCGTATTAAGGCTTCAAATTTGAGAACAAAAAGTTTATTTATAAAAAAATACATTTAATATTATTAACAAAGTGAAAACACTTAACATATTCGAAAACTATGAATAAATAAAAGCTCTTTGGGAAAATAGTTTATTAATAAACCAAAATTTTTGTTAGGCATTTTAGATATACAAACCCCTGGAAGACAAAAAAACGGTCAATAAGAATATTCAACAATCAAATACCTTATGTAACTTCTGTTTTCTTTTTAGTAAACAATTTTGTAGTTACCTACATTGGAAAAAATCCCGGGATTTCTGGTTATATGAAATTACACAGAATGCAAAGTACTCTTCTACGTTAACTGAATACAAACGAGACAAAAAGTCATAACAAAATCTCCTCTGGAAAATACTATGCATCATACTATATGGTAATTCCAGTGGGACTACCGTATAAATAAAACATTGTTATTAATTTTTATCGCACCTAAGAGGAATAACAATGATCTTTGAAATGAGTATAAATAAATGTTGATGTCAGTGGACCCAGTTTTAAATGACAGATGTGTGATGTGAATTTGTGCACTTATGAGACGCATTAAACTAAAAATAAATAAGTTAGTCTGAATTAAACTCGATGAAAAGTATTTTGAATGAAGAAAATTGTAGTTAGTAAAAATAAATACTCTCAATACTGACTAATATTTTTATCTAGGATTGAAAAATTTTCCAAACGATTTTACATTCTGTGGTTCCCTGATATTGTAAATGAACTCGGCGTCCGGGTTAACAGGCGCGCCAGCGTCTGCCATTATCTGATTGACTCTTATGTCTCCGGATAGGTCCCCGCTGGGCCTGCTGTGGGCATCAAAGTCTAATGTATTATCTCCGAAAGTTTCTATAGGGCTTACATCGCTCCATTCTGTGTGTCGGTCATTAGAGGTGAATTTTTCGAAGGGTTCGTCCACCTCATCGAAACTCTCAATCTTGTCGAATTTGGTAGCCTAATAGAAAAAACAAGTGCGTGGAAGTGAAATGTGCAAAGGTAACATGTAAAAGATATAGTTGAGGCAAGCATGAAGCGGATAGGTTACTACAATGATGTGTGATATGGTGGTCCCTGAAAATCTAATTTTATTGTACTATCTGGTCTAATAATTGTAAAAATGAATGCATAAATTAATTATTTTTTTATGGATATGACAATACACCTATATGCAAGTATGTACCTACTAGTTTTGATCGTTAAACTGTGATTTTTCTAACATACAAAAATGGTGTCACTCTTCCAAACCACTCATCCAGTCAAGGGAAATTAAACTTTGCATTCCTACATATTTCCTATTTATAGACTGTGATTATGTTGATACGGGCCCTAACACATAAATGTTCGGACTCTTCAGTTATTTCAATAAATCTTTTATATTCTTTATTTGAAGTTTTCATTATTATGCATATATCCATGTCCATGACATATAATTAGTTTTGATTTTAATAAACAGAATTTCTGAGTCCCTGCAAAGAATAGGTGACATATTAATTTTCGGAAATCGTCAAAAATACTATATCAAACAGTAGGCTTTGAAAACAAAATATAAAATCTTTGTTGACTGACAGTTGTAGTTGGAAATTAATATCAAACACTCGGAATAAGGTGAAAATGTCACGTGGTGTAGCAACAAATACAAAAGGTCGAGATTTAATTATTATAAAATACCATAACAATAATGGCATTCGCAAGATAGCTGAATTTCACCAGCTCACCAAAAAACAAAAAAAATATTGATTAATATGGGCAAAATCGAAATGTTTGTGGACTGTAAATAATAAATCATATTCTCCAATGAGTCAAAAATTGATGTATGTGTGGGGGATTAGCGCAAACGAGTAATTAGATCTAGATCAGTTCATAAAGATTGCATTAAGTGAACCGTAATATTCCCAAAAGGTGTATTGATTTGAAGATGCATTTCTGCAAGGGGTCTGGGCAAGTTCCAGTTCATAGATGGAACTATAAACGGTGAAATATATCAACAGATTCTATAAGAAAATCTATTGAAGAGTGCACATCTTTGTATGCGGAAGAAAACTATATTTTCCAGCAGCGGGGTGCCATACAGCTAAATCTCCAAAAAAAATGGTTTGTTGAAAAAACAATATGAGTTCTTTCATAGCCTGCCAATAGTCCCGATCTTAATATTATTGAAAATATATGGCATAAAATGAAACTAAAGTTAAGAAAATCCACAATTTTTTTCTTGAAAACATGCACTTTATACTGCAAATAAACGCAAACCTCCGGTTTCAACAAGACTTTAAACGGTACTGTTAAATTTACGGCAATTATTAAACAAAATGGCGATGTCCGAACATTTGTGTTACGACTTGTAAAATGACAATATACCAATCAGTTTTTCACACCTATTCTTCATTTAATATAGTACAACTGGTACGTTAACTATTGTACAACTTATTATCATTAATTTTATGGGTATCTTATCCTTCAAAACTTTGTACGGATATGAAAATAGTGATACTTATGCTGTAACTTATGTTATGGTGTTACTTACTCGTTGTGGCAACAAGCATTCGACAATGTGGCAGGGTTAGTAGCATACATTAAATTGGTAATACAAGTAAAAACAAAAGCTAGAAGGTGGAAGCTAAATCATGAATTAATAATGTTAATAATTAGAACAAAAATCTTTATTCGAAACAAGTATTTCACATTATCTAATACAAAATAATCGTTATTATATACAATATACTCCTGTATATAAGATATAATATGTGTAATATTAAAACTGTATATATTATAACTAAGCAGTTGGTATATTAGTGGTTATTAAGTAAATATTAGATCAGAATTTACTATCCTAACTGATGAAAGGCGAGGTTTTTAAAATCTAAGAAACATGCATTAAACCGCGAGCAATTTTTCTGGAGTGTTTTTTGTACCAACCTCTTTACTTTTCAGTATTTCGTTTTCTACGCTACTCTCCAGAGATTCTACAGATGTCTTCTCGTCTTTTACAGCTGCAATAGTCGTTGTTTCTCCTTCGACATCTCTCTCTGTCGTGAACTCGTTACTGTCGGGTTTTACGTCTATAATTCTTACTTTGAAAAACGCGCCTCCTAGATGGTCTTCCTTCCTGTATTCTGTTTCGTTTATCACGACTTTGTGGCCATCGATAACCTAAAACAATGACAAGAGGGCTAATACAAGCTTTAAAAGGCTTTTGGATATGCATCATGTATTGTTATGTATTAAAATAAATCAATTTAGTGGTGGCAAAAAACCAACCTTTGTAACTGAAGTGGTGTTCCCCTTTCCTAAATCGATATCACCAAACTGGAATGCTGGAAGACCTGCTCCAACTGGAAAATCTGGAACCTGGTCAGAGCCATTGACTCCGGACTCGGGGAACCGTTTAAAAAGGGTCTCCATTTGCTGCCTCATTCTCGCCATCATACCTGTAACAAATGAAAATTAAAGCATGGTATACCAATACAAGAAATTCACATTAAATCCACTTGCTAAATGGAATTATATGTACCTGCAAAGCAATTACACAATTGACAAGGCATCATTGTTATTCAAACTGTAGATTTCCGGGCGGCGGTCTTTGTTTATAAATAAAGCACCCACACGCTTATAGGTATGTGTTTGTGTAGCTTATATATATATACATATTCCTACAGAAAACCCTCGCACAGCCTAATTTAGGTTTGTGTGTGATAAATGCGTCATTTTAATTGATAATCGTCATTTTATGAGAATATTAATTACTAGGAATATTAGTTTGATCTTAATGTATGCAATTGCTAATATAGTCGGCTGTACCTACGAATATCATGCGAATTGACGTAAAACTGATGTAATATAAATTTATTGTACTACGTTTCAGACAAAGGCAATTTATATTATAATATAATTATGAAATATCTGCATATAGTTATGACAAATGTGCATTTAAATACATACCAAGTAGCAAAGGGCCAAGGTGAGGCCCTTGTGGAACACCGGATAACAGCAGTATTTTTTTATATCAAATTTACCCAGTGCTGAATAGAATTACAGGAAAGCATCCATTGAATATGACGAATGACAAAAACACGTTTTTATGTTTCTTAGTCTGTCATTTTTTTGTGTTTTTTGTGCTTTTAGACGACGCGACGGTCAAGCGTGAATGTACACAATCAAGTTTAGAAAACATTAGCGATCCAAAGATCGCTAGTGCTCGTGCAAAAATAACAAAAATTTACAGAAACCCGAAGAGGCCGATACAGATACCGACGAAGATATCCAATTTTAGCGGGAATTTGCATTCTATTTACAGAAACCCGAAGAGGCCGATACAGATACCGACGAAGATATCCAATTTTAGCGGGAATTTGCATTCTATCACATTCTATTATTCTATATAATCGAAAATGTCTACTTTGAAAGAGCTATCATCAATTTTCATCTCGGTGTAAAATTACACATGCGTAAAATGGTGTCCTAGCTTTAAATTAAATATATTGCGAACAAATAATTTTATCATATGTACCAAGTATGTAATTAAATATCGATTATGTAAAGGGTCCGCCAATAGGGACGCTCGATCTTTGACAGCTCATGGCGGCCATGTTGTTTGTGGTAGAGTTGGCAAACGTAGTTGTTATTATTCAGTGTATCTTCACAAATCACCATGAACCAATTCAGCAGCGAGCAACATGTGCAAATCGTTAAAACTTATTACGAAAATCATTCATCGGTTCGAGCAACGTTCCGCGCGCTCCGCCAATTTTACGGTGCAATTGATCGTCCTGCTGAGTCGACTATCCGTCGTTTGATTAACAAATTCGAGGCAACCGGTTCGGTGAACAATCAGCCAACACCGACGCGTCGTCGAAACGTCCGATCTGCCCAGAATGTCGCCGCTGTGCGCGATAGTGTGTGTGAAAATCCGCGACAGTCAATTTCACGTCGCGCACAGGAACTCCGCCTTTCGGAAACATCACTTCGCCGAATCTTGCATCTGGATTTGGGCATGCATCCGTACAAGATCCAGCTGACACAAGAGCTCAAAATAAACGACCATAGACAGCGCCGTATCTTCGCTGATTGGGCTTTAGAGCAGTTGGAAGTCGACCCCGATTTTGGTCGCAAAATCATCTTCAGCGATGAGGCACATTTTTGGTTAAATGGGAATGTCAACAAGCAGAATTGCCGTTATTGGGCCGAGAACAATCCACAGGAGGTCCACCAGGTCGCAATGCACCCAGCAAAGGTAACTGTTTGGTGTGGATTTTGGGCCGGAGGCATCATCGGGCCGTATTTCTTCGAGAACGACGATGGTGTGTCCATCACGGTAAACGGCGAACGATACAGATCCATGATAACGAACTTTTTCTGGCATGAAATCGACAATATGGATGTCGAGGATATGTGGTTTCAGCAGGACGGCGCTACGAGCCACACAGCGCGCGCCACAATGGATCTTCTGCACGAGCGCTTCGGAGGAATGGTTATCTCGCGCGGAGGCGACATCAACTGGCCACCGAGATCGTGCGATTTAACCCCACTAGACTATTTCTTGTGGGGTTTTCTTAAATCACAGGTCTACGCAAACCAACCACAAAACACTGATGCCCTCAAAGTCAACATACGCCACGCCATCGATGAAATACAGCCCGATTTGTGCGCCAGAGTCATTGAAAATTGGACTTCTCGTATGCGCGCCACCCAGCGAAGCCGAGGTGGACATTTGACCGATATTATTTTCCATACATAATGCCTTCGAATACTCTTTCAAACAAAAAATAAATTTCATTTATACCTCTCACACAACTTGCTTTATTTCATTTTAAAGATCGAGCGCGCTTATTGGCGGACCCGATATAAGTAGCCAAAATTTCGTAGTCATATCCCGAGCGGTTGACTTAATAGCGCAATGTATGTTTAAAAATATGTGTTTTCAAATTATTTCGCGGTCAAGGAAAAATGAATTTTGCAAAATTGGCCCCTACTAAAAAAAGTTGTAATTCACATGATGAATGGCCAAAACTATGCTATAATTGATATTGAATGTCCCATTTAGTTATAGCTTAATAAAAAATACGACATCCTAGGCCAATATGGATTAAATTAGATAGGTTGCCCCGTAACTTTTGCGGGCAGACGTCTGACAGTTTATTTTCAAGTTTCTAGGCGTTTTTCTGAGTTATTTGTTGATTTTTATGTGTAAATACTATTTAATAACAATATATGATTATATTTTGAGACTTTTGATAGGACAATATAATAAATTATATTAGCAATATTTATACAAAGATGACGTCGCGCGGTCGGATTGTAAGTTACGACCTATCTAACTTAATCGATCTTGTTACTAGATATCTCATTTTACTCCGCTATAGGTAACGTGTTACGGAGTAACTGAAAATGTCGTATTAATGTTGTATTAATTTAAAAAACGATGTGTTGCAGATCGTTATTTAATTCATTTAAAAATGTGTAGCCGTACCTTCCAGATTTTCGAACAGTCCACCAAATGGATTGTACGACGACGCCGACGGTGCTTCAAATCCCATTACGCCAGTGTCGATTATTGGTTGGTCTCCATAAAGATTATGCCTTTCCAAAGGCACGATTTCGATCTCTTCGGTTATTTGTTTAGGCAAGGATGCTGAAATAAAAAATGCAATTAGCACCTATATGTACATTATGTACAAGAATTTATAATATGTAAACATAACGATCAACTTGTTATTTATTTCCTGGCATGGATTTGTGGTTAAGGCAATGTTTCCCTATAACAAGGAAACAAGAAATTCTTGAAATGTTTTTACTCTTACTTCTCAAATAATTACCGCGGTCAGATGATTAAAGTGGAAAAGATGTGGCTACGTATGTTATAACTTGTTCACCTTGCAACTATTTAAGGTAAACAACCATATTGATGGCAATATATTATTAATTACGTATGTGACAATCACTTAACAAAGCACCAAGATAGTACGAACATATTTTGTTTAACGCTCCTCATTTACGATTTATATAGCTAAAATAAAATATTTTTAACAAAAAAATAAAACCGACTTCAATAAAATCTGTTCTAAAGAAATGCACTAGAAAGTAAAAAATAATTACGTTACTCTACTACTATTACTACTTAGAATACAATCAATTTGTTAGGCCAATCAATTTATTAGAATACAATCAATTTATTATATAATTATTGTTATTTTTGGAGTCGGTCCCAGCCGACGCTACTTTTATACGGCTGTAAACCCTGGCTGGCACCGACTCCGAATAAAAATAATTGTATAATAAATTGATTTTATTCTAATAAATTGATTGGCCTAACAACTTGATTTCTCCGGTATATCTTCAAAATCCAAGGTCCAGTGCCAATAAAATTAAAACGGGCCCCACTTGAATACACCCCTTTTCCAGTAAAAAAAGGATTTTTAAAATTGATTTATAAATCTCGTGGTTCTGAGGTTCTGAACGAACACGCACAAAAAAAAAATACAGTCGAATTGAGAACCTCCTCCTTTTTTGAAGTTGGTTAATAAATAATTATAGAACACGGACAAGTTAGAGGACAAAGTAAACCAAAATGTCCCTGTTATGTAATTCAAAAATAATATACCTATTATGCAACAAGAAAGAGAAAATATAATTAATGATTGATAATAATAATGATAAATGAACGACAATTAATAAAGAATATTCTCGACGACATAAAATTCAAATTTTAACTTGACAGCAGTGACATTGTAGTATGGGTGACAGATAATGTTGGACATTTAAAAAATATTTTTTTGTACCTAAACCTCTAATTTAACACAAATTCTATAAGAGACCTAAAAACTTTCAAACGATATCACCTATCAAATAAAAAATAGTTGTCATTATTGCACCAAAGGCAAAACAGTTTGAGACCATCACGAAGCGATTTAGGATACCGGTGAATTTCTTATATTGGAGGTTCTTATATATTGGAAGTTCGAATCCCAGCTTCTGCTATTTTCTTCTATTTTTTTTATTTCACACTTAGAAGTACATGTACATGGCATAAGGTCTGCCAAGGGGGACCAGTTTTGACACAATTACTTTTGACATAGGGTTGGCGACTGACCAAATAGTAAAATTGTCAGTTTACTAATAATTATTCTATATTTTGAAGTTTTTCTTATAATTATTATTATTATTATTATGCCGCGCTTAACTGAACCGCAAAAAATGAGAGCTGTGATGTTACTGCAGAACGGATGGTCAATGCAAGCAGTTGCAGATACTTTGAATGTGAGTAAAGGTTGCATTTACAAAATTAAGCAAAAATGGAATGCAGAAGGAACTGTTGAGTACGTCCATAAAAGGGGCCGTCAGAAATTCAGTACTATGGAGGAAGACGAACTCGTCCTTGATCATCTCCGACAGAATACTTTTGATACAGCAGTGACTGCCTGCTTCTTAACAAATTTTCCTGCTTCGGTGGAAACCGCAAGACGACGTATCAGAGCATCTGAGCTGAAGAATTTTTCGGCTGCAAATAAAGTTGCTCTGTTGCCACGTCATAAGCAGCAGAGGTTAAACTTTGCCAACCAATTTGTCGGTGTGCCACAGGACTTTTGGGACAACACAATTTTTTCAGACGAAAAAGTTTTTCCTGCTATGATGGCTCTGTGCGTGTACCGCCCAAGAAATTGGCGATATGAAGAGCGCTATATAAATCCTACAGCGCGTAGTGGTCGCTTCTCTATCAACGTGTGGGCATAGATATGTTGCCAAGGAGCAGGTGTTACTTGGAGAATCGAATCAGAGAGCGTCTTACTGGTCAAAGCTACGCTCGCATTTTGGAATATGTTATGTTACCTTCCGTTTCCATTTTATATCCCGAGAACATCACTTTCCAGCAGGAAAATATTTTTATTTCCTCTTTCCTTTTTCCATATTTCAATTAAATTTATATTTCACGATAATTCCTCTATTCACAAATCACGAGTTGTTACTGAATGGCTGAATACAAACCATATTAACACTCTGCCTTGGCCCTCTAAGTCGCCGGATTTAAATCCGATAGAAAATGTATGGGCACAAATGGAAAAAGACATGTATAGCAGAAATTTCAGACCAGCGAACGTAGAAGAACTGTGGTTGGCGATTTAAAATGCCTGGGAAAATATTGGCGACGATTACACCAGGACACTAATATTGTCTATTCGAAATAGAGAGGCTTCAAAAAGTTATAAACGCGAATGGTGCTTGGACCAAATATTAATTCATAGTAATTTTCTTAAGTTCTCAGTTAGTTTGTTAATTTAATGGATTTTTTTACAAGAGACGTCCTTACCATATAGATTTTCCTTAATAAATACTGTATATAAAATGCTGTCACCCTATAACTGACAGATACTTCAACCTAAAATAATTTTGAATGTGATGTTTACAAAAGCCTGTTTCACAATGGGAAAATTTCCAAAATTTCTCATAAGAGTCGTTTACTTTTAATTGAACTGCACTGTATAAGGTCATAAGGCACTGTATAAGGTATAAGGCATAAAGTCATACTTATTAACGTCATATATTAACGGCTAAAATGCCGTTAATATATGACGACCGTGCACGACCATCAGCGAATAATAAATTATGTTTATTTTTAAAAGGTATATTGAAAACATTATTATCGAGAAGGGAAATATAAATATACTTATTTCCTGTATACTTTACCACAACTGTTAAACACATGTATTTATAGTGCACAAAATAATGTCACGTTTTTTAAATCGTACATGGTTTATCTTATTTTTTCAATATGGGTTATATATGTGCGGGTGATATCTATAGGTACATAGCATAAAACTGAACTAAAACATTATTATACGTGAACGTGCCGGTATTATAGATAAATATATACTTGGTGCAAATCATATACGCGAAGGTGAAGAATAAAGATGGTACAAAATGTTCAACTCACTGTCTGCAAATTGTAACATATCTCTATGATATCCAATTTTATACCAAATCCAGAATTTGCGTAAAATTGGCTATGATAGAGATACATTACAATTTGCTATATACATTTACCACAAAAACTTTCTCAGGGGGAATTGGAATTGCCTTAGGTCAGATTTAAAAATGCGGCGTGGTTGCGTCAGAAGACTCAGTCATGGATAAGTGGCAAAAGGCTTGAGGATGATTTGTTCTAGATCCGTATGTGTCACGGAGGCAAAAATAGCATAAACGCCAAGTACAAATACTGCTATAAAAGAGCAACGTTTTTCCAAGAACGTTGTTCATATTCCTCATCTACTAATAGCGAATTCCAGAAAACGCGATCAAATATGCACGTACCTGCTATGATTGTTGTTATTAAATTGTCTATTTTTCCGAGGCCATTTCTATAATGAATAAAGTTGACGAACCATGTTATTATTTATTGTACAAAACAAACATTTCTGCAATGGCTGTGCATATTTTGCATAACATCCGACTTCAATAATAGGACACGAATGCAAAATTAATTGGACCTCTAAATTAATGCTGAACCTGTCACGTATATACCTATGTGATTCTTGATCTTGATTTTTTTTTAAATATTTACAAATATAACACTTAGCTATTAGGCTAAGTGTAGACCGTAGACACAAAAAATGCGTTAGGCCACAAATAATTGCACTGTTGTGATTTTTTGGGATGTTGTTAGGTTAGGTTGGATTTTTGGAAAAATGGCCAATTTTTGAAGGCTCGTAGCTCCGCACCTCCGGAGGATACAGCGCTCAAATTGTAGCAAATTTTTGTCCACTTTAAAAGTGTACAGGGACTTTTTCCGTACGATGCACCTTATAGAAGTTACGTCAAAAATTTAAAGGCCGAAAATTTCGAGGTGTTTGGACCACCTATCTTTCGAAGCTACAAACTTGGTTTTACACTATTGGTATGGTATCTATCCTCACTACATCCCAAAAGATCAGAACAATGCAATTTTTTGCGACCTACGATGTTTTAAATAACTGGCCTATATTCCACCTTTATAGCTTATCTGTACATACATAATATCGTATCTGTACATACATAATATCGTCATCATTAGATAAACATTATATATGGATACATATATAATGATTTTCTCATTATAATACATTGTAAATAAGTGTGACATTGACAATACATTTGGATATCTAACAACGTAATTTTAGTTCTCGTGATGTACGTTAATGTAAACAGTTTAATGTCGCTCTATTTCCTGTATTACTCCGAT
Source organism: Tetropium fuscum (assembly GCA_964058915.1). Classification (NCBI taxonomy): domain Eukaryota; kingdom Metazoa; phylum Arthropoda; class Insecta; order Coleoptera; family Cerambycidae; genus Tetropium; species Tetropium fuscum. Next base: position 94,631 of record CAXKVY010000932.1, on the reverse strand, counting down.
TATATCTAACCTCTATTTTCCCCGATTATTTTCAAATTTTACCTTGCTTGGAAGCAGGTGGTAGTTTTCTACCACCTGCTTCCACTATTCCACTAAACATATAGATAGTTACTTTCAACAAGATAGAAATTGTTGTTATATTACAATAAACAAACTACATTTTAAATGTGGTAAGTAATAATTGCATTAAAAATATGGTTGAAAAAAATAACCATTTACCAATTGTTTGTTTATATGTAGATAAAACATAGTAATTCATTCCCTGATATAAAATTATGTCGAATCAATTGATTCATTCCACATGCCAATATGTTTTTCTGCGATAATAAAATTTTCACAATAGTCTATATTTTATATAGATACTTAGTAGGTATAATGATAGTCCAATGATTTCGTTATTAATCACTTACGCAAATTGAACCCAATTACAGTTAGCTACTTCCGGTTCTTTATAAAATTGTCAAACAAACACGTTATATTTTTTTATATTCTGTGGGATTACTTCGGAAAATATAAATATAAATACAGTGGCGAGCAATTAATAGTTGTTGAAAGTAAACGATTTATTTTACTTAATGTAATTGTGGCTTTAAATTTTTGAAGTAAAGTGTAGATATATGCCTGAATTTATTAATTTAATATGTCAATTTTCATAATTTTAAACCATGGTGATTTTAGACCATTCTACAGATTCGGATAGAGACAGGCATCGTAAATTATTTTAAGACTGGGTGGTCTTTAAGTGCTATGCCAACCGTTTCCAAGTTAGCAAAAGTTGCATATTTAATAAAGGTATATTGCATATTGAAAAGAACATGATTGCACGGTTTAGGAGCAACCAGGATTTAGCATACCATCATGGGGGAGGAGCTGCAAGGAGAAGCAATTTTGTTCAAGATGGAGAAATGATAAATTGGTTAAGAAGAAACTCCTTCGGTACGGCTCCAACAGATTGTCATAAGTAATTATGCAGCTGCTAAAAAGCCTTGGTTATCTGACCGCAAAAAAGAAGCAAGGCTGCTCCTTGCCAACAATTGTTGACGGTTGACAGAGATAAATATTTCTGATCTAACGTCATTTTTTCCGACAAAAAAAAAATTCGTTTCGACCAAGAACTTCGCAGTACGAAGAACGATATACCAATAGTAGCGAGCGTCGTTCTGTTAATATGTGGGCTTGGATGCGGCATTTTTGCATTCTCACATGTGTCTGTTACAAACTATACGTGTCAATCCTCGATTACGTTTAAGCCTGACTTATTTTGACACATTTGCATGCAACGATGGACTAAAGTATAAAGTAATAGGTCTACCTCCGTATGTGTATAGTATCACTGTTACGTGTTACCATGGAAAATTCGTGATAAAAATACCATAAAAATAATTTTACATGGGAAATATATTATATGTAATTAAATATTAAAAATTATAATCAATTGTATTTCATAGTTTTACTAGGTACTAAAAATAATTATAAATACTGTTTTTTCTTCGTTTGCAAGATTTCCTTCTTTTAATAAGATCCATTATGGAGGGTTCACTTTCAGTTAAAGAACTTATCGAATGAGAAATTCATCAATCAAAGATAATACGCATTATAGATTGGCAATGTTATTAACGGAGATGACTTTAAAATACAGTAAAACGCAACACAGCAATTAATTCACGTTGGCCGTGGTGAAATCGAAAAATTTCGTGGCCAGTCGTAATCGCAATATATGGAGGAGGTACACTATATAAATTCGTGTTATTATGTAGATGTAAATAAATCCCAAGCTTGTGCGGCATAAATATTTATGGCGCACACATTCAAATACCTACTGAAATAAACGAGACAACATGGGAAGTTCCAGATTTTGCAGTGTGAGTTTCGTGTTCTAAATAGCCAAATTAGAGAAATAACTGTGATGTGGGGTATTCGTATTCCTTGCAGCTACCAGTTTCCAGTTTGGTATAAATTATTATAGGTATACTTGCCACACGATTACACCTATATTATTGTTTTTGTCATACATCATTTTCCAACGTCAAATAATTTATAATATTCAGAAAGATGACCAACATCCGATAATTTTATAGTACTTTCAAAATTAGGAAGAGTGTATACACTGTATAGAGGGTGATTCACGGTGGATGGTACGTTGGACACGGTGGATGGTACGCTGAAAATTTGGTTATCCGCGTATTTTTTTAAGAAACGAGGCGTTGCCGCTTTTACTAGGAAGTTGTTTCACATTCACATTTTAAATAAATACCTTGTATATAAGTAATATAGTTTTTAAAATCCCTATTATTTTATTAACAACTAAACATGTTCCTATACTTATCTGTTTCCTGTTACACAAGTAACTAGTAAACTTTCGAAGCGCGATGGAAGAAAACTATTGAAGGTCTTTATAATTTATATACCTACTATGTTTGGGGAAGGTGATAAAATTATCCATAGAACATGAAGAAAGTTTAATGAAATATATGCGGATCTACCGCCAATGAACCTCAGAAAATTTAATAATGGAAATCATTTATTTTCTCGAAAGCGGTTAGTGGGGAAATTTTCATTAAATATGAATAAGTAAATTATCATCCAGGAATTTTCTATATCTATGCTATACCCTGGTTCCGAAATAGTGTGGAGTGATTCGTACATAATATCACACCACCATCACAATTGAACGGTCTGCATATTTGCAATGGATCACAGAATTTCTTAGTGTGCAAATTTGTGTACGCTCTATAGAAATCGTGGGCAGAACTCATTAGTACCCGGTTACTAATGAGAGTCTACCGCTCTCATTGGTGAGTTTTAGGCGGTTCTAAATTAAATTAAATTTCATTGGTCAGAGGTAAAGACGCGAGATGTGCTGTTTCATGCATGTATGTTTTGGCGCGACAGTGGCGTTGCATTGTGTCTTACGTACGGTTGATTCGCGATATAAATTGATTATAATATTGTGTTATACGCGAGTGTTTAGTGTTTTTATGCGATGGAAGCGACGGATGCGAGTAGTAGTGGTTCTAAAACCAATAATTCTAATCGTAAGCGACCGAATTTGACAGGAGGAGAACTGAAAATGATCAAAAATGTATACGAAGGAATATTCTTAAGATAATAAAAAAAACCATCACAAGTACACTTAAAAACAATGTTAATAACTCGGATATTTTATTTATTTTTTTTTATTCTGCCCCCTCTAAAATGACATGCCTATGGAATTTCGTTGCCATAGCCCTTCATCTCCCTGAGCCGTCCATATGCTGGTGATGAATCACTCCACACTATTTCGGAACCAGGGTTATAGAATGAATATATTTTATTATAGAATAAAATAGAAATGACTATGGAAAATGTATAAGATTATTTACCGTGCCTTTTGCTAGTGCCGCATTAGCATTAGTATGCACATTCCTACTTATTAATGTGACCTGCATAGTTTATTTATTGTTTCGATGAACCAAATTTAATGAACCGTAAACCACACATTACTTGTGACAAATCGGTCAGTATAACACTTTTTTATAATGGGCGATGTTTTGCAATATCATCATTAAATATTGCATATTCTAAACAGTGTTCATTTTAATACAGTGTAGATAGATATTTAATATTGTCAGTATATATTGCGTAAATAATTGTAATATAGCCCAAATTCAATATATCATAAAAATATGTGCGGATTCATTTTTTTCGGTGGGGATTTTTTTATTTTGTTAACTGCCTATTGATGTATGTGCCTATTTCAAACATAGTAGAAATAAATCTTTCCAATAATAAAAAAAGGCTGTGCTCAAGCTTTAGGGTGGGTACACCTAATTCTATTTTTGACAAAAATATTGAAAGCAAATTTAAAATACAAATCAAAGGTATTACTTAACTCTACACTGACCGATCAAGTCTCGATCATAACGTGAATACTAATGGATGTGATTGGAAAAACGGTTGAAAACTGTTGGAATTCTTGGTTGCACATTTTTTAAATATATTGTAGGCAAAACTTACTGCATGGGGCAACACTTCGCGGCGCGGTGAATAGAATATCAAGGAATTTCGAATTGGACGAAAAATGGCAAAATTTTATATGAAAAAATTGTTTCTCACAGGCAAAGTTTCGAATATAGCCAACAATGTATTAATATTGGGCAACACATAAGCGTTTTTTCACAATATGCCAGTCTATGACCTCCAAAACCCCCAAACCCCCCTCTTGAGTGCGCCACTGTGCGGATGATAACCTTTAATATTCATTAAAAAAAATCCGAAAAAATTGCTTTGCAGTTTCCTTCGTCATAGTTCAGGCTCGATCCAAAAGTCGGACTCTTGGTCTCATCGCGAAGGACTTTTCGGAAACAGATTCATAATATTCCATGGCGCTCATTTGAAAATCAGAACTTTTAGGTATATTTACTCGTAAGTGACACAAACATCCATGTCCGTATTTAAAAAAAAATAAAGTTGAAGGTCTTTCACAGCAAATACGAAACGTTGTATTGACAATTCCATGTGAAAATTAGTAAAGTGCCATCGTATAGAAAGCTTTAATTTTCAAAAAAACATTTTCTGACAGCTTCTGATCTGAAATAACGATGCTGAATTACGTATTTTACGAAAATGTGTACCTATGTGTATATATGGTTTAATGAAACGATCAAATATGGATACATATCTTCAATGCAGAAATGCCATAGCCATATAAGTATATTATGTCATTTTATGAGACCACAAGCATAATAATAAGGCACGATAAGAAGCCCATCACACTTGACTCGTGCTTTGACGTAAATAAACACGAAATAACAATTTATTTTAAAACATGATTGGATGAATCATTTTAATCATATAGCGATTCTGAATGGTATTACCAAGAACACACCCACAGCGTTTATGTACCTCTCTGTATGTTTTACTTGGCAAATTCGTTAAGTCTGTACGTCATTGCGTTGTTAGGTCACAATGTACATTCGGTCGGACTATTATTTGTTGATGACATGTTTGTTGTATTTTTTTCCAAATATGGCTGGTAACTACAACTTACGAAAATGCTAAGAGTTCCTGAGATAATTAGCCAGTGGCGTGTATTTAACTTATTAAAAAATACCCATGTTTACGAATATACCTTTCTATTTATATTTATCTATTTTTTTCATATTTTGTCATACTTTTTCCTAGTATTAATAATAAATGTAGTAAAAATAATAATAAATGTCTATTCAATAGGTATTATCGTTTATATATTGGAGAGTAATTTTTCAGCAGAATCCTGTATATATATATATATATATATATATATATATATATATATATATATATATATATATATATATATATATATATATATATATATATATATATATATATATATATATATATATATATATATATATATATATATATATATATATATATATATCGTTTAAATTCCTAAATAAAGATCTTCAACACTGCTACATGTGTTTATTTATATTAACACATCAACATATTGATTGTGAGAGTTCAAAAGCATTGCGCGATGAAATCCCCTTGAGCAAATTTAATTAAAATGAGTTTATGACTTTAACGCATATATTATTTATTTTTCCACTTCGTTAATCTTTAAGTGTGTATCTCATTTGAAAATAGCTTTGACGACGCGAATCAAAAAACAAATTATTCAGGAACGATGTTGCTACAGTTTGACTCTAGTTGATAGGTTGAAATCAGCTGCTGTTGTGGCTGCTGCGACCCAGAGGGCATTTAAAATTAAAAGCGTAAAACGTATATATCGTCAGTATTTCACCTCTCAGATTACTCAAAACGTAAATTTGAATGAAAATTTCAATAAAGGCGTCGATACCGAGGAATAAACTTATAAAATATCATCAAAATTAGTTTCGAGGTTTGCAAGAAAAATAATTTTGAATTTGTTGAAAAATGGGGAAATTGGTGGTTTTATTATTGTTACGGAAAAAAGTAATCGACTGATTTTCCCGTTGTAAATATGGTTCTCACGAATGACGCCTCAATCATAATATACTTTTCTTAGTGTCAATGTCATATTTTTTTACTTTGATATTTATTTTCTCGGTTGCCCAATGGACGCCTGGTCCAAGTTTGGCGAGGACATAACCTTTTTCTGCTTATAATAACATTTTTTTTGAATTATTCTTTATTAGTTTTTTATTAAAAAATTAAATATATGATACCAATGATTTGTTGGCAAAATAATTTATTTGACATCTAATGTAAAAATCGCAGACGCTTTTTTTTTAAACATATTATTTGATAAAAATATAAAATATAATATAAATACGTCTTAAAAATGTTACTACCCCTTTTTCAACTTGTAATAACGTCATTGTATGGCGACATTCCCGCATTTTTGTGTATATTGTATGGTTTTTGTCTGTACAAAACTCTCTTTTGTCTGTTCATACTCATGAGAATATATAAGAAGGTATATTTAATTAAAAATTGCCTTTTACAGAAAATGGATGAAAGAAACAAATTTATATATTTAATTGGAAAATTAGTAGTTCTCACTTCTATCCTGTGGTCATAAACACATACCCATTTTTTTAAATATTCATACTAAGTAGTATTTTATGATTTCAAGTTAAAATATCATGCTCTGTTATTAATTTAGTATGAGTTGTCTTTAATAAAATGTTTCAATTACGCACATTTAACCTTAGTGATATCGATATGAACTGAAACATCCCAGAAATCTTTCTACTCGTAACTTCACTATAACAGATAAAACCTGATATTTTTAGTGATTACTGTCATTTGTTTTCAATTATTATTCCAATTACTAGGCCAATTATTATTTTTTTGCACGTTCTGTTGATATTTTGTTTCCGATTCTCAAAATTATTTTATATGGTCTCCATAACAGTGGCGGCTGGTGCAGGCAAGACAATGGGGCACATAAACAAATATAATAACTTTGTTATTTAAAAGCTAGTTAAAAAACAAGTATTTTTAAAAAAATTAACCCTCTATGACCAATAGCAGCCAAAATAAAGATTTAAAAAAGTCATATCTGTTAGATATGAAGAGTTGAAATTTTCACAGATTTTCAAAGGATACCTATATTTTATGATTCAATTGATAAATATACAATTTATGCAATGAGTAAGAAGTCCTTGTAATAAATTTTTGCGTGAAACTGATCAATTTTCATACACAGACTGGATTAAGTTTCCGAGATAAAAGCGAAAAACCAAAAAAGAGTACCTTCTATGTACGCCCCTGCACCCCGCTCAAAATGATGAAGATGCCAACCTTTTCCAATATGTTTCATATTCTGTTTTGTATCGTGTTTTATTAAAATACCTACTCATATTCAAGATGAATTAGGTAGGTACATCAAAAAAAATCTTATACCTACGGTTGACGAAAATAATGCATCAAATATGCAAATAAACATGCGGAAAAAACAGGAACGTGTTCTACATATATCTACCTAGCCATCGTTTAAATTTAAACAATGTCATTTCACAATTTTTTTTACTATTAAGTTGGTTTTTCTTATATATATCTACTATTGAATAAAGCACGTATGATCGAATAAAGCACGTATGATCAAGTAAAAAAGTATCAATTACCTAAACGAAATGAGTGTACTTATATTTACAGCGCAAAAATAAAATATTTTTGTCACGTAGATTCAATGTATAATGTATATATAATGCATAGGTATGTGTTTGTAAAAAAACAGCCACAGGTAGGTAGCCTACCTGAAAACTATATTATGTATTATATGCAATAATATATTATTAAAAACTAAATTCAGTAATATATGATTGATATTTATATATTTTACGTTACAAGTATATATTTTCTGCAAATAACAGATTATAATTAGGCAGATAAAAATTAATTTTTATAATTATCATGAAATGTTTAGTGGTCCTTTTTGTTCACTAAGCATTAATGTGCTTTTATCTATTATTTATTCAATGCAGGTAAATATAACATAATATTTATCGGTTACACGACAGAGTTAATTAATATCTCAAATAATAAGCAGTCAATATTATTATGGCACTGTACGATCTAACCTACGAAGTAACATATATCCTTATTATAGTAAAGTAAATAATAAAAACTTACCAGGTAAAGCAAAGGTGGTCGACGACCAGGCTAAGACAACCAACAGGGGAAATGTCACTTTCATTTTCGAAAATATCACTCAGTATATTATCTTGTTAAAATGTAATATTAATTACTATCGTTCGTTCGTGAGCTAGTGGGTTGCTTGAGTTGCTTCGATAACTCTGAGCTCTGCCGGTAGATTCCTGCTAAATATAAACGCAGCAGGACGAAGCGCTACGGAATCCCGCGTGAATTTCCCGAAAAGTTTCGCTGTCTCGGCACTCGATAACTCGACTGCAGCGCCAGGAATTCCAGATCTTTGTTACCTTACCTTACGGTTGATATTTCGCTATGAATTTATTGAATTTATGTATTGAATAGGGCTAATGTAAAAACCATGCTCTATGACAGTATATAAACGTCACTGTCGCGTATCCGATTTTTTTTATCGGAGGACTATCAATTGATTTGTCATGATGTCTTGATTTAGTGCATGGTATATATTTTAAGGCAATATACAGAAAACTTTATTCGACTGTCTAAACTCGACAAGGCCTTGCGAAAAGTTTGAGAATTGCTAATAGGCCAGTGCACTGAGACAAAAATTACCCCTGACCCGGACAACATTTTTAACACGCTGGAAATTTCTGGAAATATTCAGAACAATGCCCTAACTGATATCCAAAAGTTCCCAAAAAGTACGAGTTAAACCCGCCATCTTGAATTTTTCGGTTTTTGTAGTACCCGTCTTAGCGGGGGTACCTAAGTACCCGTCTTAGCGAGCTCACTCAAGTATCAAATTAACCGATTTGGACTTCGGAAGTAAGGAAATATAAATAAAATGGGTTATGGGCATATTTATACAGTAATTTTATTTAATTTTTATATCGGGAATATGGCAAAAAAGAGTACCTGAACCTTAATTTGGATAAGTTTGAACCTACCACATCGGCAAAAATATAAGAATTGCTGAAATAAAGGATGTACTACCTATATATTTCATTATTTAGAAGGTTGTGTTAAGAAAAACATTGTACAAAACAAGTACATTGAAAACCACTTTAGCATGACGGCTATGGCAACACGACAACCAATGATGAAGAGCATGCCAAAAGAACTGGTAAGGTGGCGGCCGACGCAGTGATCGAAGGTTCCACGCCTATCACAGTATCCCAAGGAGTATTTCTATCTAATGAGAACAAGAAGCGCTTCATCGCTCTCCTATCCTACAAACAGAAGATGTCGCTGATATGCTGGTGATATCAACAGCAGCCGAAACTTCCAAGATGTCAGAAATCACTGCTGTGATTGTAGGTAAAGACACGGATCTGCTCGCCCGAATGACTATTCCTGATTATCACGGCGATATTAGTATATTTATGACAAGAAAAAAGGACGGAGCGAGCAAGATATTCAACTATGCCAAACTTAAGTTTGGTATACATTTGCTTCCATTCCATCTTTCCTTCCATGAGCATATTCGCCCTTTATCGGAAGAAACAAGAAGCGAAGTTGCTGTCTTCAAGCCTGATGCATACATGAAGAAATTGCTACGGCAGGGAAGGTTTTCTTCATTATATAGTTGCCTGGTTGCCCTATCAGCACTTATTCGGCCATCAGGTAGGAGTCAGTCCAATTTTTAGTATCTCTGTTTGACAAATGTTAATTTATCAATTGTGCTCTGTAATTTAGTGCATTTTTATTATTTCAGATCCAAGGACGCTTCATTTCAATCCCTTGCTAGTCTGATCCTACTCTGGCGGATATATTGAAGATAATCTCCTGAAGATAATCCAGATCTACGTAACTGCGATAAGATAATCTGGATACGTAACTGCGCTTGCCTATAAAGTGGCCTCAGCTGCACTTCCAATGGATAAAATGTCTCACTGTTGGTCTTTTTTTTTTCAGATCTCAAGGGACAGCCGCCAAACAATGCCGTCTAAATGATTTGACCTTTCTTAAACTTCTACATAAATGTTCCATGTCTGTACATAAATTAGATACCTACTTAACTTGTATTGGGCGTTTCTGTTGTGAAATATCTCTAATGACATGATTTCCATTATATAGTTTTAAATGTGTTATTTTCAGTTAAAATCATCATTAACCTTTTTTTGAGACCTCAAGGACCTCGCTAGTACGATTAGTTCGAAAGATATAACAAAAACCGTAAAAATTCAAGATGGCGTCAGTTTTTTCACAATTGCGGCTCTTCCTCAACTCGCACTTTTTGGCAACTTTCGGATATATATAAGGGAATGGTTTTGAACATGTCCAAAAACTTTCAGCTTGTAAAAATTTTTGTCCTGGTTAAAACCCATTTGCTCTGGTCTATAAATTATTACTAATCTATATGATTCCAAACTCAAGTGTTAAAAAATTCTTTGGCAATGAATGACATTTCTATGCCAATGGGAGTGCCACAGGTTTTTAACTTAGGATTATTATTGTTTATATTATTTTTAATGACCTCCCTAATGTTTTCTGTTTTGCGGATGATCTAATAGGAACATCAAAAGAAAGACTGTAAAAAAAGTAATGTAAGTAATTATTAGTCCATCTATAATTAAGCTACTTCCTTTACGACAAGGGTAGTTTATAGAGGGGGGAATGAAATGTGATTTTACATAATAATATAGTAAGAGAAAAACAAATTTGTTGATATTTAGTGACTGTATTGTTTATCACTCTTCTCCAATTTTTATATTTCCATTTCAAGAAACATAATTGAACATTATTTTTTATTAACCCTCAGGTATTTTTTACCCTCACCTATGCCCCAGATATAATTTTTTTATCAAAGCCCAGATAGGTTTATAGCAAATACAATCTATATGCAACACCCATTACACTTCTAGTGAAAGTGTGTTGCGTGTCTAATAGAGAAAATATGTGTTATCTTTGTTCAATAAACCATATTATACATTATAGAGTTATCTATACTGTATATAATATGCTGAAGTGGCCTCACAAGGCCTGTCGTAGTTTAGACGCTGATTTAGACAGCGTTTAGATATCTTGATTGTACGATTCAAAGTCAAAGTTTGTAGGCAACCTACTCCTTTAGTAATCTTCGACCATAGATAAGACACGTCTTCGAGTGCACCCACAGTCCACACTATAAAACACGGAAAGGTGACATTACAAAACATCTACAATCTGCATGTTGCATCAAAAAAGACGTTGCATCATCGTTGCATTTTTAGCACAGATAACCGAAAGAGGCCAGAGATATGGCCCTCTTCATATCTCAAGAGAAGAATTGATAGACATAATGTATCTGCGTTATCTATAGGACTGATCCAGAATCCTTGATATTCTTCTTCTCATTCTTCTCTTATCTTTCTCATACGTTCTTATGATTACTACAATTTATTGACAAAAAAGCAAAAAAACGATATGAATAACAGAATCTGTGTTACTTATGTGGTAACACGGTCCAAATTTAGGTATGTTCCAACTGTATATGTATATCTCTGTATCTTCCAACAAGCATTTCTGTATCGTTCCGGGACGGTTTTGGAATCTATGGAGCGTAGAGGTAAGGAGAACCATCTCTCTGTGTCCTTTGAAAAGCGTTAAATTAGGGTGGCGCTACTAGCAGGTAGGTAAATCTTAAAGAAAGCGCCAAAAAATATTAGAGTGGGATAGAGAATTAAAAGGATAGAAACACTTCCGCATTGTTATAGCACACTTCCAAAAAATAAAACGTAAAATAGGATGCGTAAAATTGGAAAATGCTACATTCATACCCCTTTGCTACTCTAGCGGAATTCTGGAGGGATTTGAAATTATTATTTACTGCTTACAGCTGGACACTTGCAACAGTTCCTCTATATGAGAGTGTCCTCCTTACCCTCTATATTGGAATCGTCTGTATTATTTTCGTGCGCATGCGTCGACCTTCACATCAATTCCTGTCTTGAATCGTTGTTTGAACGATCCTTCAATCAACGCTTGAATATTGTACCGTTTAATCAACGGTTGTACTGAAATTACCGTCCCGGAAGCACATTTACGTTCCCTATACGTAATGCGCGTCAAAGCACTCCATTCCCTAGACAGCAGACGATATTTGGGGCACCCACTTGTGGATATATTCCATAAGTGCGCATGTGTGGGATTTAGTCTGTTGTTGTTACAGTGAAATAAACTAGACTATAATATTTTATATGAAAATAATACCAATAAGGCTAAATTATTATGACGCAACAATCTACAAATATTCTTGGGAAACCAACTGGTCCCCTGGGCAGACCTTATGCCATGTACACGTTTTTATATTCTCTAATCACTCGTCGACCCTGTGGCAATATAATTGTGACAAAACTGGTCCTCCCTGGGAGACTTGCTTATGGTTATCCCCGGCAGACGTGTTTAACAAAATAGCAGAAGCTGTGGGATTCGAACTCGGGACGTCCAGAATCACTCCATAATAGTTAGCGTCGCTTTACCCAATAGTCTACCAGCTCTCTTGCAAAATATCTGATGAACTAAATATTTGAATGATTTGAAATTGCACCTACTGTCTAGTGTCTAGAGAACGGAGCGCTTTGGCGCGCATTAGGTTTTCTAGCTGGCTACCGCAACCAGTACTACCAGTAGCGCTTAGGAACAGTTCACAAGCGATCCCGAGTTTAGTTGGACCTTTAGGCCCCTTTCACATGGTCAGTGTGTTCGTCCGTCCGAGTGATCACCCGGGCGGGCGGCACCCGGGTGCCTCCTTCACACGAATGTCTGCCAAGATCCGGACCTCTTGGTGAGTTTTTTCAAATTTTCACATTTTCTTTTAATTGGGCACAAATACATCTCCACGCATCTGTTTTCTTAATGCGATTTTTGTATTCCTCGAGACCTTTGTTCCAGATTTCTGGTTTATCCGGAATTAAGCTAATTAGAACTTCGGAATCAATTTCTTCCACTTCTTTCGACATGGTCAAATTCTCGTAGCATATACACCGTCCGATCTCGACAATAGAAACTACTACTAAAGTAAAAACAACACAATCGGATGATTAAATACCCTGATCATGTACACATTCATAGTACTCTGTGGTCCGCTAGAGCGCAGCCCGGGCGATCGCCCGTCCGGGTGCATCCGGGCATTTTGTATGCTCGGACGGCGTTTCACCCGTGCCCGGAAGGTGTGAACACTGTGAACGAACCTATGCATCACTGTGTATTGCTACTTGTCAGACTGACGGGCGAAAACTCGGACGGACGAACACCCTGACCATGTGAAACAGGCCTTAGTACTAGTAGGGTCATCCTGTGAACCGTCCGCTCTCGGTAGGATAGCCTATTTTCTATGTGTTTTACCTATTGCACATGAACGTTCCGTTCCAGAACGGTTCTCGGAGGTGTTGCAACAAACCTTTTGTAAATTATCCAGAGATATGCCATATATCTCAAATTAACAGACATCCCGTAACCAATCGCGTAATATGCAACCAGTTATACACGGTCTATGGCATAGGGCATAGATAAAGTAGTATTCTGGTAGTATAATATTTACTTTGTCTGTCCAGTGATAGGTAGAGACATTTTATAAAATATCTCTGATTAATACCATATAAAAATCTACTAAGTTACCCTGTTAGGTGTCCCGTGTGTACCTAAATCCTAAATCAAAACGTATCCTAAATCAAACGTAAATCCTAAATTAAACGTAAACGTAAGTTGTAATACAAAATCACACACGCAAAATATGGCCAACTAACAAAAGTTGTCAGATAGCAGGTAGATACATTTATACATTCAGCAGTTTTCGTAGTTTTATGTAAAACTAGTATTATCCGTAACAGAGGATCGTTTAGAAATTAAGGTGAATTCAGAATCAACATTTATTATGTTAAATGTGCTATTATACTTTGAATTAAAAATGGTATAGACTGCAGATAAACGTCAAACAATAAAAGTTGTTCCTTTGAACAGTGACGGTGCATGGAGGGTTTGTCTTATACAAGAGCAACCTATGAGTGTTCCTTTGACGCTAATCACAGACCCACAGCCATAATTACCAGTAATATAGGTACCTGGTTACTCCTTAATTCATTATGTTATTGGGTTTTGCCAGTCGAAAACAATAAACTGAAGTGTATTCGTAGCGGATCATAATATATTCATATTGCAACACAGTGTAGGTAAAATACCAAACCTCAAACATTCTGATAAGTGATTCACAAATCTGGTCTGCATTGAACGATTTGTTTGTCCAATGTACTCCTATATTTGCAATACTTTACACTTGTGCTTTTGTCATAATGTGGACCTGATATTATGTTCTCTGAGGAAATTTAAATTTTAAGTACTTTTTTAATATTATATATTTCAATAAGTTGTAATAAACTTTAACTTTCTGTAAATAGCAATAATTTATAAATTCCTGTACATCAAAGTGTACCTACTTGCCGTTGCTGACGAAACGCCGCTGGTGGCACAGCCATTCAACTGTTTATTCTCTGGGAGGGGTAGCGCAGATTAGTTTGGTTTGGTGCTCGGAATCGGAATGGACGAGTATCGTACGAAGCTGATCGTGGTGCGTGTAGAAGAGAGATGGATATTTAGTTTAGTAAAGTTGTTAGTTGTTGCTTTTACAGCGTTGTGACGAGGTTTTACAATATTAGTGTTTTTGTTATTAACATTTTGACATGTAAACTACCGCGACTGACCAGTGTTTTTGTTTTGTTTTGTGTTTCTATGTTTATTTTTGATTTTACTTACCACAGTGCAAGTTAAATGTAAGTTCCCAGTGGAGAGCAAGTGATTTAAAGAATTTAGTACCTAAATAAAAGGCGAGAAAAGGCATTACACTGACGTTATTTTGCGTGCCTCGACAAAAACGATCATCTCAGAACGAAAGCGTAAGTTTCCATTAATTTTTCTCTTGTACATATACCTAGGTAAAGTTGGTGTTGTACGTAGATGTAGGTATTAAGTAGATATTACCTATTTCTTTGATTGGGTTGATGACAAACGGGACGCATTTAAGATAAAAATCTAGCCGCACTACAGGCCATTAGGTAGTATATAAAAACTTTCTAAATGAACCTCAAATTTTTACCATTTGGATGCATTTGGGCTACTTTTAAGTGTACCTACTCGACTAGTACTTGATTGAATGTACGTACGACTATGTCCGTGTAAAGTATACTTATACTTGTGGATATTCGTCAATGCATTCCTGTGAAATGCATTATTAAAGTACACATATAATGAACATACCTACTTATGTAACAAGCTCGGTAATAGGTCACATTTGTCTAGTTAGTGAGATTAAAGATTTTGTAGGTAATAAATAAGATTGTCATTGCAGTAGGTAGATACCTACTTAAGCCGGAAATATGTAAACCCAGGGCTTACATAAAGCCCTACTAGTCCTCGTTTTTATCCTACTTTACGCGGACGCTATTTCCGAATAAGAAAAGGTTTCAAACATTTAGCATTGACTTGTGGAATTCAAGTTCTAAGCTAATATTATGATCTTTAATTGGTATATTAATTAAATAATACCGATTCAAGGGGAATGCATCACTGTATGTTATTATTCAAGGCCAGAAAACGGAAATCTTCAATTAAAGGAAACATGAACTCCACAAACCACATTGAATACCATAACATCACATTACGTTGCAGTTGCCCGTCGATATTCTGGACTTTTTCTCTATATCGTTGGCCGTTGCCTACCTACAAGAACAAGACACAAGTTCGAAGACAAAGCTGACAAAGCTAGAAGCTTCATAGCTCATATCAGTGTTGTAATATTAATACCCAGGCGAATATAATATACCTAATAGATAAAATGATTATGAGTAGGTATTCACGGACGCTCTGACGCAGTTAATTTATTAAGGTTTTGCTCATAATATAAGTGTGGGCGCGTGTGGGGTAAATAAGGATTTACCTCCCTTCCCCTACGTATATATGTATTGTATCCACTCTATTATATCCACCTAGGTAACTGTCCACTCACGGGGTGGAACCCAAATAGGTATGTATGTGGTAGTTCGTACTGAACTACTACAAACTAGGTAGGTAACTATAATTATAAAGAAAATAAGAATCAGTAGCACCATTACACTATAATCCTCGTCGACTCCGACTGTACCTATGTATCAGCACATCAGGTGTGGTATCAGTATAGGAAAAATTAAAGATCACAAGGGGAATTATTTCGACTTCGATTTTGAAAGACGGAAGCGAAATTTTGTCTAACAGGTAGAATTAGATAAAATATGAATACCGATTCGTGATAATCGTCCACCGTATGTGATTTTTACTGTATCAATCGATATCAATGTATCATATCAGATGTGGAAATTTTGTTAAATCGACACCTGGGAATTTAATAAAATAATAGGTGTACCTAATTATCTGTATGCTGTAAAATACTTCTATACTTGCTGGCCATATAGGAATGTTTATAGGTATTATAAATATAAAATGTTAGGCAACCCGACAAAATAAATACAAATATTTTTACGGGTTGCCTTATCTGGTATATAATATTTTGATGTAACTTTCTCTGTTCCCAGTATTATGTACATTTCCTTGTATTGTTTTAGATAATTTACCCAGCAACGTAGCGTGTCGTATACCGATCGTATTCTACCAGATCTACCTACACGGTAACATAATATATGTCTATAAAGTTAGCAGGTCAACTTTTGCAAATCGATCTCGCTAATCGCTATGACATAAACATTTGCCGTTTTTTAGCCGTTAATTAATCACGAAGGAAAAACATTGCGGCTCTTGTTTGATTTAATCGTGAAGGGTGCGATTTTGTCGTTAATTGTTTACTGATAGTAATAAACAAAAACCTCGAAATCACAGAATCTCAGCAGGGCAACCGAGTTTTCGTTTGGAAAATTCGTTTTTTGACTCGTTTTCCGGCTGAGATTTTGCTTGTTTTATGTAATCGTGAAGAGAGCGATTTTGCCGTTATTTGTTTATCGATAGTAATAAACAAATAACCTCGAAATCTAGGTCTTAGCGTGCAACCGAGTTTCTCGCTTGGAAAAGCCTTTTTTCGACTCGTTTTTTTGGCGTTTTTTAAGTGTTTGCCGTTCGACTGGTTTGATTTTATCGTGAAGAGTGCGATTTTGTCGCTATTTGTTTATTAATAGTAATAGATCAAAAACATCAAAATCACTGATTCTCAGCGAGGCAACCCATCTTTCGTGTGAAAATTTGTTTTTACTTATTTTCTGCATGCAATTTTGCCGTTCGACTTGGTTTATTAATATTCGGGAATCGATATTCGTATAAATAAATTTTCTGTTTATAAAACGGAGCCTACATTTTCCTTATAACCATTCGTCAGCGCCAAAAAAACGGAAAATTTTAAGCAAACTTAAAATTTAAAATGAACTCTATATATTTGACATTTGACCTGCTTTTATTTGAAGCTTTTATTTGAACTTCATATAAAGTTAGCAGGGCACCCAATATAAAAAAGATTAAAGAGCGGCAAAAAAATTTCCTTCGCGTTTAATTAACGGCTAAAAAACGACAAATGTTTATGCCATAGCGAGATCGATTTGCAAAAGTTGACCTGCTAAGTTTATAGACATCAATACGATATCAGATTAAACAGATATAACAATTAGCTAGTAATACAAACACTATAAAATGTAAAACATTCCATATGATACTCTTCTAAGATTCCGGTATTTAATGTAAAAACAAAGTGCAGCCTGGACTTGCAACGAATGAAGGTCATCTTGGGATAAGGTGAAGGTAAATAGGTACCTACCTATTTACCAAGAAAAATAAATCTTCTGATCTTCTAGCCGCCATCTTAAATATTTGTAATCTTAGAGCCGCCATATGGAATATTTTTTGATCTGACATTAAAACACCGAGTTTGAGTCGAATGGGACCATAAATGACGAAAACGTCCGACATCTTGGAGGCGTCATTTTGAATAGGTGTTTACCTATTTTGACAAAAGTTCATGATATGCGACCTCACAATTTGTGAGATACCAGTTTTAGGTCGAATGAGAATATAAATGCTCGAATAAATGGTAAAAATGTCCGCCATCTTGAATATTAATTTTGACAAGAAATACTAAACTTGATCTATTGCTCCAAAACCTCGAGATCCAGATTTTTAGTGGCCTCAGATCATAATGGCACAATTCATCCGTCATAGTGAAAATTCATCAGTACTTTGTATCAACTTTATTGGCGAAACCTCGGGCGAAGCCCACATCGGAATATGAAACAATGAAACGTCTTAAAATGTAGGTAATGTAAAAAATGAGATAGGTATTACGCGGATATTTAAAAATAGCAATAAGCGTGAAATAGAAAAAAATGCGATATTGAAATCGGGTCTTTAGGTCGGTTTTTAACACGCTTTTATTAGTTTCACCAGTATGTATGTATGTATGTATCTTGTAACGGAATATTTGAACGAGATTTTCACGCACTTCGACACGTCAGATTTAACTGAATCTTTGGACACTTATCAAGGACTGATGACAATATAATAATTTGACAACTTTGTCCTAATGTCTTTACCAGACCACAAAAAATTAGGATATTAAAAAAATTGTCTCACATTGGCGCATGCGCCACAATATATAATTTACTGAATGTTGTACATCAGTAAATCTCGGACTACACAGCACAAAAATTAATCTTTTTCATAGCAGAAAGCTCGGCAGAAAGTAAAACTAATCAACATATTTTTAGTGAAAAAAATTATAGTTAAAAAAACTTTTAAAAAACCGTTTAAAGGGAAACCGAACTAAAAGGTAAAAAAAAAAACAAAAAAAAACACGCTTTCATAGCAAACCGAAGTATAAGTAAAAAATAATGTTTGACTCAATGTTAACTCAGTAATTTAATATAATGCTTTTTACTAAGTTTAAAATAAGAATAAAGTTATTGCCAAAAAATTTTATTGTAAAAAGCGTAAGTGTATGGTATGAATAAATATTTATAACAATTGATATCATGCACTTTTACTTTAAAATAATTTCTGTCAACACTTTATTCCTATTTTAAACTTAGTAAAAAGCATTTAATTATATTGAGTTAAACATATTTTTTACTTTTTAGTTCGGTTTCCCTTTAGCGTGTTTTTTTAGTTTTTTTCAACTAGGTATAATTATTTTATTGGGACACCACTGTGGGGGCATCTATTATTAGATTATTATTGGCTTTAGTGCGGTGACATTTCAATTAAGGGAAGAAATTCTTATAAACCTATGTATTTATAGTGTAACTCAATTTCAGACTCACTACACTACAGGCAGTTGACTTATTAGTCACTTCGGTTGTTTCATCTCGAGTTTCATCTAGGCTAGAACAATAGCAATTAAATGAGTGTTTAATTAACCATTATAACAAGTTATTTTTTAAACAAATGCGATATTTCGCTGTTAAAAGAAGCTAGCCATTTCAAGTTTCATCAATAGGTCTTTTCAATAAATTTCTATTTTTATCAACCAGTCCATGCGACTTGGTATATTTAATATAAGTGGAATCATGGAATATTATTGGCGTGACATATATGGCGCATAATAAAGTTGTTAAATAGTTTTAAATAATTCAGTTTAATATACCTACCTACAATAAATTGAAGTATATATTTTATGGGAAGCACCCCTTCCCTTGCTTTCATTGACCGAACCATAAAAAAAATGTTGCGTTGTATGTACGCTAGAACAATAATACGAGTACCCTCGCGAGTACCTAAATACAATAAAATTACTGTCATTCGCTATTTTCTTATTTTTTTTTGAAGGTTTCGTCGCGGATATCAGATCATCAAGTATAAGATACAATAGCGTGACATGCACTGTTATTGAAACTTACTACGAGTATAAGGTACCGTACGACTTCATCCATCTCTACGAAACGGGCTAGAAGGTTACTTCATGTTAAAATGTCTCTTGGAACTCGTATAAAAGCCAGTGACCGATCTACGCCGACATTTATTTCTCCTGACTCCGGAATGAAGATAAGCGCCACTCTAGAGTTATGAGTCATTATATATTTATATTCACGGCACTGAAATTTTTCGTAATTTCTGCTCAATAGCTATCATCTAGAAAACGTCTTCATGGTTCTATTGAAGTAACGATTAATTGCTCGATTGATTCTAGTATTTCTTCCATATTATTGATTCCAGATAAAACTAAACAATGATAGCTACAATCGAGATATATTTCGGGACTCTGAGATTAAAAGGATTTTGAGATTAAAAGTCCTGGATAAAGCTTTAATAATTGAAAGTAGGTAACCACATAGGTATTTTGTTCAATTCGAGGTTCTACTATTACATATTTTTTACCCTCGTCTTTGTTAAGAGGTGTCGAGGATTTTTTTCCATTCTTCGGTTTATTTTTATTCAATCTCCTCATCATTCACACGAAATAGTTGATAACATTAATGTTATCTCGGTGAATTACCGAATTCCTAAATGTCGAACCACAGGAATTTTAATGTTTTCATGGCTGTGATCTTCTCTTTATAATCCACTTCCTCGCCCACTTCTGTTATACGGTTCCTAGTCGTCTAAATATGATATTGGTGAAAGGCGTGTTTAATGCATCTCATATGGACCAATTGATTTAATACGATATACATTTATTATTTCTAACAGATTGACATGTCATTAAATACTCTTGGACTTAGGGTGTTTGTAGGAGAATCCTTGACTTGCCTCTTTTAACTTGAACTAGCCAAACCCAATTATCACACAACTGACATTCTTTAGCTGCTTGCTAATATCCATAAAAAATGTTAAAACTGGGATTTATCCAGCGCAGCGTTTCTACTATTCTTTGGTAATTTTTGGGAAATATTTTCTTACTGAACATGCCATGAAAAATATGAACTGACTTTTTTGTTGCACTTTTAATGAGCTCTCAATATTCCGCGGTTGAAAATCACGAATTCGTTTGGAACACAGTGTAATAAAAAGCGTAGAATAAATCATAAGATTTTTTTCTTTCGAATTTATGTTTTCACAGAGTTGTTAATAAAGGCTTATAGAATGTGGGAACCTTCAAAATATACAGATTCAAGAAGCCCATTCATGAGCCCATTTTTCGTTTTTCAGAAAAAAATCTCACAATCTTACACGTAAAATAAAAATAAAGTTCCCTTATACGAAATTTGATAAAATAAACAGATTTCTTGTAAATCTATGTTTTTGATTTGCAATAAAAATCACACGGGAGTATCCGTATCGGAGCGAGATAAACGTAATGACGGATAAACATGTGGCTCGATATAAGGCTTGTAACGACATTGTGTTTTATATTATTTCATACATTTTAAATATTAAAAAAATGAAATTTATAATTTACAAACCCTTCTAATATTTGCTTATTTACCTCAACAACTTTTAATAGTTGTACCTCATATAAGGTCTACATAGACCAATTTGGTGCCGTTTTGTTATAAATTTAGTGTACTTTAATAACGAATATGTATAATTTTCACTTCATACATGCAACATGTAAAAAATTTGGAACTATCTCATCTGGTGCAAGGGAAAATGTACCAATTCCATAGATTATATACTTATGGGTTTTCACGAAAGGTTACTGTCCATAAAGTTAGCAGGTCAACTTGTACAAATGGATCTCGCTATGGCATAAACAATTGTCGTTTTTTAACCGTTAATTCATCGCGAAAGAAAAAAAATCGAATTTTTTTAAACAAAAGCCATCAAAATCACCGAATCTCAGCGGGGAAAATGAGTTCTTCGCTTGGAAAATTCTCTTTTCGGCTCGTTTTCTATCTGAAAATTTGCCGTTCGACCCCTTCGATTTAATCGTGGATCGTATGATTTTTTCGCCAATTGTTTATCGACCGTAATAAACAAAAAACCTGGAAATCACGGAATCTCAGCGAGTCAACCGAGTTTTTCGATTTGGAATTATTGTTTTCATCACATTTTCTACCTGAGAATCCGCCGTTCGACCCCTTCCATGTTAATCATGGATCCTATGATATTTTCCTGAATTCTTTATCGACCTCAATGAACAAAACGGGGCAACCAAGTTTTCGGGACAACCGAGTTTTTCGGTTGAATTTTTTTTAACTCTGCATGCAATTTTGTCGATCGACTTGGTTTATTAATATTCGGGAATTTGATTTATATCCGGGAATCGATATTCGAATAAATAAATTATACGTTTATAAAACGAAGTCTACATTTTCCTTTATACCCATTCGTCAGCCGCAAAAAACGGCAAATTTTAAGTTAACTTAATTTTTTTAAATTATTTTTTGATGTATGAGACCTGCTAACTTCATATGAAGTTAGCACCCCATAGAAAAAAAATTGAGCGACATTTTTTTTTCTTGCACCATTAATTAACGGCTAAGAAGCAGCAAATGTTTATGCCATAGCGAGATCGATTTGCAAAACTTGGTTACCCATTAAGCATCCCCAAAACGAATTGGAATTTGGAATCGGAAATTTGATAACTTATGTTTTAATAAAATATTTCCAGATATCAGAAGGCTAAACCAAAGTTTACAGAACATATTTATTTAAATGTTGGTTATACCAGAAGTTGAAACAATCTTCGTTAATTTAAATTCACCGCATATATTATTAAATTGAATTCACCATGGAAAAAGGTAGGTACTACTATTTTCAACTGTTTCGTCGATATTCAGCTTTTTACAATAATTTATTATAATTGAAAGGTGTACTTGATATTCAATTATTTGCAAAACACATGCCACCCAGTTATTTTTCGACAGCTTATTGTCGGTATTATGAACTTTTCACTGACCGAAGAAAACCAGAAATATAAATACGATATCTTAAATTTGGTTTTATAACACTACCATTTAATATTTTGGATCTCACTAAATTGCTTGTAAAAATATAACACTGGCAAAAGACCGTTTTTAATTAATTACAAAATAATTTTTTATCGTAGATTATTTTATATCGTACGTAAATTTATAAGGAATCTCGCCCAGATTTAAATTTTTAATAAAATTAGGCTCGAAATTAGGCATATGTCTTTATATACAGAGTGACACAAAAACTGGGTGGGTCATTCATTTATCGGGTAATAAATTACAACTTTTTGGCAATCCAAAGGTTAAAATTCATACAAATGAAAGGTCGGGGATTTACGAAATTAGTTGTAGTAATTAGTAATCAAAAATATGTTGGGCAAACGAGACGATCAATAAATACAAGATTTAAAGACCATATGGCTCATCTGAAATATGGAAGAACAGACAAGTCTAGTGATGCCTAACATGCTTTTGAGGACAATCATAAAATATATATTAGTAACTTGTTAATGTAACCAATAACACCTAATTTCACCCCTTTCTGGTATCTCGATCTTAGATAGAAATGATATGGGCCAAAATTGTAGGTGATTCCAAACAACATTGATCATTTCCATTTTTCGTGTGAACACCCGGTATATAAGCCGTAAAAAATATTTAATAATTATAATTAATTAAGTAATTTATTTTTTTATTTTTTTTTAATTTAATGAGCCTTTAATTATGCGCATGTGCAATTTGTGATGGTGCTCTGCTAACTTTTTATTAAGAAACGTTCATAAAAATAGGATTAGAATATGCGTGAAGTCATCTACAGCTACAGATTTAGGTAGGCCTATAATCAACAAAGTCGTGGACACATAGGTACATTAACTTGAAGACAAATATTTTAATATACCTAGTTATCATAATAATATATTAATATTCCTTCTAAATATATCTACAAAGAAATTTTTCTTTGACAAAATAATAAAAGTACAGAATTTTTCCAATGTTTCCACCCTTATAGGTATTACATCTCCCACGACCTGGCAAATTTATTAATATATCGTATCGTCATATATTGTATGAAGCCCTTCTAAATGCTCCCACAAAGGATTTTTTCAGGCAGAGTAAATATCACCGTATGTGCCCACGACTTTATCGATTATAACTCTACCTAAATCTGTGGCTCTGGGCGACTTCACACCCGTGATTTGTTACGTCTACTATTCTATTAAGCTCGAGGGTACGCTGAAAAATGTGTACACCAAAAATTTCATAATTTATTAAAAATTGCAGACAATTGCAAACAATAGGGAACATGACTAAAATTTTAAATATAAAAATAACCCTAAAAACATAGCGTGACGTTGTAATAAAACGTGTACTTTACAAAAAAACAAGATTTCTGATTCCGCGCGATCAGTATGAAGGTGCTAAACAGCGATAAAATGGAAGTGGCCCGAAAAGAGCTGTGACGTAACAAACTACAATATTCGGTGAGCGTTGCGCCGGAAAGCGGCTGAATGACCTATGAATTCAAGCGGTCGACTGCTGGGATTCCCCGTAGCCGACCAAATCTTCTCGTCGGTTGTTTGTAAATTGTAGGCTGTGGCGTCACGACTTTGAACCGGCTTGAAAGGATTTGCTCGCGCGCAAGATTAATAATTTATAGCACATTTATTATTGGGAATAAAGGCGTCATATTTTGCAAATATCTTATTTTTCAGTATGGTAGAACATTTTTATGCAATAAAAAAATTGGACTATTCCCTATTGCAAGGGGTCCCGCGTAATAGACGTAGATTCGTAGGCGTTGCTGTTCTTCTAGAAATCTAGTATCCAGAAAATAATTTATGTATGTGAAAATGTGAAAGAAAATATTTGCACCCTAGTTTTAAATTTATACAATTATTCAATAATTTGTGTAGAAAAATGTATTAAAATTGTGGATTTACTTAGCCCCGGAAATCGGTCGAACCTGATCGATTACTCATTACAAGTAAGCTTTTGTCGAGATTTTTTAAATAATACCGTTAAATTATCAGTCTATCAGAAAGCAACACACAGAAGCACTTTGAGTAGGTATGTATACCAATATATCGTGCGATAGTATGGTAACATGGTATTCATGTTAAGATACTTTTTGTATCTCAAGTCAATATATAAATCCCGATAAAATGAAGGAATATAATTTTGCACTACTTATGGTGACACTGCAAAAATATTGGTTGTCTAACTTGGAGATTTTTCAGTGTATAATTCAAAACGTGTAAAATTAAAATTTCCGTCTTAATAGTTCAACATACTCTTGTTCTTGCAAACGAATGAATGTACTTGGAAGTATACAGCATAGTGGTGTTGTCACAGGTGGTAGGTGGTTTGTGGCGTGATAACCGAGGCTGGTTAGTGTGTTCCTTGGTTTTTGTTTATGGTTTTCGTCAATTTGGTAAATGAAATGGAACCTAGTGACGTTATGTTCAAATTACGGTGCGTTCAAACAAAATAGGTGAAAATGGGAAGCCACATATAATGATGTTGTAGAAGTACCTAACCTATATTAGAAGTACCTAACCTATATTAGAAGTACCTAACCTATATTAGAAGTACCTAACCTATATTAGAAGTACCTAACCTATATTAGAAGTACCTAACCTATATTAGAAGTACCTAACCTATATTAGAAGTACATAACCTATATTTTTTTACGAACATGAAACGTTTTCCTTGTTTTTGTTCACCAGACTAGCAGACAGTTGACATTTTGGTACGTTATTAGCATTCAAGACTTGTAAATTGTTCTCGGAATTAAATGTTTAGATAAAATATATATATATATATATATATATATATATATATATATATATATATATATATATATATATATATATATATATATATATATATATATATATATATATATATATATATATATATATATATATATATATATATATATATATATATATATATATATATATATATATATATATATATATATATATATATATATATATATATATATATATATATATATATATATATATATATATATATATATATATATATATATATATATATATATATATATATATATATATATATATATATATATATATATATATATATATATATATATATATATATATATATATATATATATATATATATATATATATATATATATATATATATATATATATATATATATATATATATATATATATATATATATATATATATATATATATATATATATATATATATATATATATATATATATATATATATATATATATATATATATATATATATATATATATATATATATATATATATATATATATATATATATATATATATATATATATATATATATATATATATATATATATATATATATATATATATATATATATATATATATATATATATATATATATATATATATATATATATATATATATATATATATATATATATATATATATATATATATATATATATATATATATATATATATATATATATATATATATATATATATATATATATATATATATATATATATATATATATATATATATATATATATATATATATATATATATATATATATATATATATATATATATATATATATATATATATATATATATATATATATATATATATATATATATATATATATATATATATATATATATATATATATATATATATATATATATATATATATATATATATATATATATATATATATATATATATATATATATATATATATATATATATATATATATATATATATATATATATATATATATATATATATATATATATATATATATATATATATATATATATATATATATATATATAATTAGAAGTTTAGATATAATTAGAATAATATAAAATAGGAGCCTGTGAACACGGGTGTTTGAATGATTTTAGTATTGCTCTATTGGTTTAGACACTGAAATTAAAGAATCCTTAAAATAATGCTCTCTCCTAACACTACTTTACATAATGAATTTTTCAAATAAAAAATCCCCAGAGTCTGCGGACACCCTTTGGCACCCATTTATCGTTGAAAAATTTTCATAAAAGCTATATCTCCCATCTAAACTAAAAGCTTAATATACTTTCCGTGTATTATGTACCTTATCCTACAACGCACATTGTATTTAATTAACGGTTCATTGCGTTAACACCCCCTACCTTGGTAATAACCATTAATGGAGGGCTGAAGCTATCTGTTGCTTGTATGCGTGCCGAAACAAGGTCGCGCTCTATTTTTAACCCCTCTATGTTCATTAATAATTCGAGACACTGTTCATTCACTTGAGCACGTCGTTCGTTCTGATACTGATTGATCATTTTCCGTCTACACATGATTCTACAGCAAGGGTGGTGACCTTCTTGGTCTTGATGATTGAACGCCATTTAACACTAATTTATTTCCACTTCGAGCGACTTTTCCTCACACCTAGGCGGCCTGCCAGTGGATTCTGCTTCTTTAAAATTACTATTTCTACTGGTCAAGTAACTCAACTCGTAATACAAAGTATCGAAAATTTGCGATTCATAATATTGCATTGTCGGGTTTTCGTCATTGCTAATCGATTTTATTTACAAATTTAACTAACTATATCAGTAAGTAAATAAATAAAGTTTGCTGATTGAAGTCTTTATTTATACAAAAAAATTACAAAACATTTGAATGTTCTAACAACATAGAAGTTTATCATAAAATGACTAAAATAACTAAAAATAACATTAATTTTATATTTTATAGTTTACCTATCAACATAACTACGTATTTCTGGCATAACGACCATCTCGGTGCTTTTTGAAATAATAATCTAATTCGGGATCATTTACAACGTCCAGAATTCATTATGTATTAGTTCTACTCAGTTTCTATTCAGTTTTGTTGTATAGTTTTAGTTTGCTGTTTAGTTTTTCGTCTTCTTCAGTCAGATTCGGGTTCTCTACACAAACTATTATTATTATTATATTATTATTAACTGGTTTTCTTCTACGATAACTGCATCATGGCCTGCATATAATAACTTCATTTAGTATTATGGCAAGAGAAACAGTAGAACAGTAGTAAGAAACAGTAAAAATGATACAATTTTATATAATAGTAGTTTATGTTATATATGTAAGGACGAAAATTCTAGTATTTCGGGCGACTACGAAATATTATCACTACAATAATATCAAAATCACTATAATAATAACTAGTGCATGCACCTAATTTGATTATCAGATCTTATGTAGCTTTTTAATTATTTATAGTCAACCAAAATAAATGCATATATTTGCCTCTCACTCTACAAAATCCTAACCTTAATAAAAATGCCCGATAATAAAACAAATAGACCTCGCTCATTTACTATAACAGGGAAATATTTAAGATATTATTAGAAATATTCTTTGCTGCGACCACCAAATTTTGAAGGAAATTAACAATTTAGTTATAGAAATGGCAAGTGTTGCAAACAAAACGTGGGAATTCATAAAATCGGGGCAATTCCTTTTGAAATTGCATCTCATTTGAAGCTTGCGAATGCCAAAGAATATACGGGGCACTGCTTCCGAGGAACGTCGGCTACGTTGCTGGGTGGCGCAGGAGCAGACGTAACCTTAAACGTCACGGAGGATGGAAATCTTCCACTGTAGCTGAGGGCTATGTGGACGAGTCAATAAATAACAAACTTGAAATAGCTAACAAAATATTGAATCACTTACCCCGCACTTCTACGGTTCGAAACACAACATCGCAACATTTACAAGAAAATAGCATTTTAGACACAGACTTGACCACTACTATTACTCAAACGGAATATAACACAAAACTCGTACCCCAATCCACTTTAACTGAAAATGTTGCACTAGACTTAGAAAATTTGAACTGACCGATAATTATACAAAATTGTTCCAATTTTACTATTATTATAAAAGGTTCAGAGACAATGTAGTGATATATAAGTATCTACATTTTTGTAAGTAAAAGTAAGTTTAAAAATAAGGTTTTGTTGTTGTACGTTGTACTGTTTTTTAGGTTAAATTAAAGACTTCATTTAATATTTTTCTGTGCAATTTTATGCTTTGCTACTATGCAAACTTGAACGTAAAAAGGATTGCATATCTATAAGGTGAGAACATGCGCAGTTATTTATATTCGTTTTACAACATGTAGGTATTATACTTACTAGTCATTATAATAATTAATTGTCAACGTTTATTATCATTTTATAGTAGAAAAAAGGGCCAGCATTTTAAAAAGTAGATAACTGAAAACGCTTTTCTGATAATCTTTTTATTTGTCACTTTTCCGGCCTAGGCTTTTATAATATTTCTAACAGATATCATTGTGCAGTTTTAAGATTTTTAACATTTTTTATTACATCACTATTTTTTCGCTGACGTAGTTCTTTTGCAGGATCACAAGAGGGCGGTCAACGTTCTGGTGATTACTTTTGGTACCGGGTTGCATTTTACCTACCTAACGCAATCGATATCATTGCAACTCATGGTCGTCAAGTTTAAAAACTCGGCTAATGATCCGGCACAATGTAATACAGTATTAAATAAGATAGTACTAATAACTTGTCTTCGAGGAAGATAATAGCATGCTCTAAATTCCCAGTACTTTACTACGACATAATATTTGCAATTGCGTATGCTGCGCCGCTATAACATTCACTTAATTTTGATCAAGACAATTAAAATTAATATAACAGTCCTGCCTTGGTAAGAAAGTTAAGTTGTTGGTAGATGTGTCTAATGTATTTAAATGTCTTGCACACCATATAAACGTTGTGTAGGCGACCGAAGTGGCCACCTCGATATAGACGAACTAAAACGAGATACCGTTTAGGCCAGAAAGGTAACGGGTATTGTTGAATATGTGCCGATGCAGAAACTGTGTTATTGTGTTATCAGAACCCACTACACTATTTTAACTTTAATCAAGCAATATTAATTTTCGTTGAGATTTTCATGTTGTGTCGAGAAAGTAGTTCAGTTTCTTTGTTTCAGCTAAGGAGAAAATGGAGAAACTAAACAATAATTAACATTTTTAGAATTAATTATTCACTCTGTTACTAATCGTCGCGTGAAATAATATTAAATATAAACAAAAGAGTACTTTTCCTCGACACAAGTTCACACAGATCTAACATATTCTCTTGTGCACTCCCTGCAGCATTGTTGTTTAGAAAGTGTCATTACTCCTTTGTTTATATGGATCATATAATACCCGAGATTATTACGAGGTGCAAAACACCATTACGAGGTAAGCAAGCAGATGCATAGTGCCTTGACCGGTCGAACTGAAGTCGAGATAGCTGTGAGACGTGAGAAGAGCAAGTTTTCCGTGGTATGACCAGATCTTGTTTGGATATCCTATTCTCAATGACAATAAGCGAGGGCAAATATATTTCGTCACAAAGAGAACGTGTAGTTAAACGAAGGGGTATAATAAATATTACGAACCATTATTAGACCGTCATGTCATGGGTCACCGATGCCACTAGTTGGAATAAAATCAACGTCGAAATTTGACTTGAATTATGAGGGATACCGATGGCATAGGTTTTTGATACGAGATGGCATAGGTTTTTATGCCATCTTGTAAAATACGTTTTGGGGCATAGGATATCAAAATCTACATCTTTTTTAAGATGCTACTAAATTGCTGCACTAAATTGAAGATGCATGCTTATCTAAATATTTATCGCTATATTACTGCAACTATAATACGCACGCGGCTGCTGATTTTAATAAGTAATTTTAGGAAAGGTGGTTTTGTCAAACGCACCCTATATATCTATGAGGACACCCAGAGTGGATTCCTTGTAATCCAAGGGTTTCTCAATACGACTTGCTACCACATGAAGGGCAGTGCCAGAGGATCTTCCTGCTGTGTATTTAGTGTATTATATATGCATGATGGTTTGGATGCAAATGATTGTTAGTCAATGTTACATCCCTCAGATATCGCTCACATAGCCTCCCATTGTTTTTAGTAGAAATGAAGTTACCATCCTCCCTGCTTTTATGAACTTTTACTTCTCTCCGTGTCTTTGGAATATAAAGGTGTACTAGGGTGATTGATGTCACAACAAAATACATCTTCCTGGTTAGGGAGATCTTACACTATACTCTTTACTTGTCTAACATCTTATAAATAAGGGATCGCCTGATTTACATCTCCTCCGAAGGATGGTATATTTGCTACGTAAACGGCGCCTAATAGTTCGTAGTTTTATGCTGCTATACAAGATATTACAATTAAAATTTTCGCAACTATGGTTATTTATAGTGCCAAAGAAGTACCAAATGTGTGACCTATTAACTTACTATTTACTGTTTTTTGGTGGCTTCCATAATTGGGGACCCGTGTTGGTAACTGTTAACTGTATTTACATGGCTTCTGTAATTTACGCCACGCGTACGGCACGCTGACGGAGTGTTTAGTGTTCAGTCATATAAATGAAGGGCGTGTAACAGAGTCTAGAACAGTTAGATTGTATGTACCTTTCTTTAAAAATGTGTTATTATTTTTCACAAATATTCTAAAAATATCTGAAAATATACAAGAATATGGAGATTTATTCTATACTTTGGGGTTAGTTCCTTCATTGTAGGTACGGGTAGTTTTTAGAGGGTCGAAAATATCAAATCTTAAGAAAAACAAATATTGACCATATTCATGGCATTTTATATCATGTTTTTACAATTTTCTTGTTTATATTTTGGAAACATATCGCTATATTATTTGTCACTATTTTTTATACCTTTATATCATTCAGGAGTAAATGACATATTGATATGTTAGTGCTGCAGCGAGAACGTTCTGGATTCACAGTCATTTGGCCCCGCGTTAAATTTCTGTCATGTTGAGAGAGCATTTTGAGAACTGACACTTCATGTCATACTTTGCAGTACTTTGCATTATGTGCAATACTTTATGAAATTCGGTAAAGTACTTGTCAGTCTCATAAATTCCATTTTTTTAAATACATGTAGGTAGGTACACAGCTTTGGTGTGGTTAACCCCTAGCATGCAACAAATTTAGTACTAAACACCTTAAGAGCCAAGAGCGCCAGAAGCAAGTTCCTGCCGGTGGGGCCCATCAGCCAGGACCAGGGAGGCTGCGTAACTTCAGGTGACACTGATCACATTTGTGGGGAGGGTCACGTGAAATGCGCGGCCTACCCCTTACGAGACCTTCTCGCCCTACATAAATAGGGGTAAAGAGCGATGGTACCGCTCGGCCCCTTCCTATCGAGGTCACATCTTTAGCCAAGAGTATTGGCGCGCGCTCTTAAGAGCCATGCATACCAAATTGAAAAGTGCATGCTCTGCGGTGGGGTAAGACGAGGCATCAAGCGAGAGGAATTAGAACGACGAATAGAACTTGACACGGTCGGACTCCATTGTGAGAGTACACACTACACATCTATTTGGCGGTATTGTATTGTCTAATCAGTGTTGTTAATAGTGTACCAGCTATACGGATCGCAATATTGTTGTTTGGGTTTGATATGGATATTTTAATATTATAATATTACGAATCAAATCAGTACTACAGCAACGTTAGTCGGATATAATTAACAGCTACATATAATAGACTTCGTTGTGCTGTCTCTATCGTTTTATTATTTTTTAACAAAGAACATTTGAACAGTTTATGTTGTAGATTAAGAATAATTTGGTGACAACCGCCAATTTTAAAGAATTGAATACCTAGTGGTATACATTTTTTCCAAGTTTTTTCGAAATGCAAATACTTAAAAGACATTAAGTCGATCGTTCGGCATAGAATTTCTAAGAAATGTCTACACTCTTTTTAAAATGGTATTCATTGGTGTCGTCAAAATATTTTAATAAATTTAACCCAATGTGTTTCCTATTTAATTTTTTTAATGTGAGTATAAAAGGAGAGTAAAAATACAAGCATGGAAAGCAAAAGAGGGAATTTCTGACATTACATTTACATAACCATTCATTATGCTCGTATATATTTCTAGTAAAATTCCGAGTAAAAGACCTTCCTTCTTTTTTTTCCTACGCGTTTGATTTAACTTTAAATCTCGTGTGGGTCGTCCTAAACTTTTAATGTGAACCTTAGAAATTAATTGTAACAGTGAAGTAAAAAGTAAACTTAGCATCATAATTATTTTGTCCACCAACACAATCCGAAGTAGTAGCCATAATAATACCTAATTGTCTCGTAAGGTCGTAAGTCGTAAGAACGTGTATACAGGGTGTTTCAGGATTATGTTTACAAACTTTAAGGACACATGGTTCAGGTAAAAATAAACAAAAAATGTTATATATAAACATAGGGCTGAAAACGCTTCGTTTTCGAGATACAGGGTGTTAAAGCTTCCAAAAAAATATTGATATTTCTTAATATCTCGGAAACGGATAGAGGCATTTAAGTAAAATTTGATGTAATATATGATAAGATAATATGTTAGAATATGACTAAGTAACAAGTATTGCGAACCACCATTGGCGGAGATATGGATAGGCAATACAATTAATTAAAAAAAAAAGTATTACGGCCCTGCAAAAAATGAAGAATATTGTCAGTTTGCCATTTGTACCATTACCATTTTTGAGTGTAACAGTTCTATTTTTAAACAACGAAATGATCTACTCATAATCAACCCTACATAGATTTACGGTGTCACGAGAATTACTTGGAATTACGCCTTACAGGACAGGTTACATGGCTTACAGGGCGACAGTTAATATTGGCGCGGAAGTATTACGAATGTTTAGGGATGCCTACCAAAAAAATGTGGTCTGTGGTGTCACAGAGTAATACCATAATATATAATCTGATCTGTGGTGGTGTGATACCGGGTGCGAACTTGGCCACTTGTTCCCATTGGTCGGTCCCTACCCACCCGCCTATAACGACGTTATAGATCGGCCGTTCGCTTTTATTAAATTCCATCTATTACCAAACTTATATATAATTTAATCGTCTAAATCTTTTGTTCGAAACTTTTTTTTCTACTAACAATACTTTGGTAGTTACTGCTTAGAGTGCTGAGTTTATCGGTCGCCTTTAACGCAATATGATGTCATTAAGTGTGTACTGTGTATTCAGTATTCAGGATATTAGTATTATTAAATATGTATTAGTATTATTAGTATTTTAGTATTAAAAAAGTATTCGATGATTATTTATTAGTCAACTTTTCTTCATAAAAAGGTAAATCGATTTAATAACTCGATCTCAGACAGCCATTTTTCCTACACAATTGTTTAAATAGTATATCTTTTAATAGTATAGTTTAAGTCTTTTAATTTACAAGAGAAAAAGTCTCAATAGTGTTTTGTGTCAAATGCACCATTCTTGATATACAAAATTAAACGCGATAATGGCGCCACCTACACTCGGGAACCCCTCAAATCTGGAATTAGGCTCAAAATTCAAAATACACCCCTTAATACTACCACCCAATAATACTAGCCCACAAATTGTATAATTTAATATAGTAGTAATTTCCCTTTTTTTCATAAAAATAGCTATAAAAGCTACAAGGATGATATATGAGACAAAATAAAGATGCTATTCCTTTCTGTTAGATTATAAAAAAAATGCTTTACATGACTCGCTTGACTCGCATGACTCACTTACAAGGTGGGGAGCATTACTAATTTCAGTGATTAAATACAGGTATTTAATCACTGGGGCTATTATCGGGGCTATTATGGTAGCATAGTCAATTAATTTAATTACGAATTAAAGCGTAGTTATAACGGCTGTTAAAATAAAAATAAATGCAATAATTTTATAAGAAAAAAAAATTATGTAACGGCATTACGTGTAGGTACCAAAGTAGAGCCGTTATTTATATGACAATATTCTGTTTTATTTACACTATCTATAATAATTATATATCTATAGTTGCGTTAAACCTAGCAGAGAGCGAAAAAATGAATTAAATCAATCTTGTGATATATTTTCTCAGCTTTAATTTTGTATAGAGTGGCCTTCTCGCTACTACGCATAGTTTCCAAATATGTGTAAACTAAGAAAGTTTGAAAAGGGGGAACTTCTAGTGCCCCCCGGACCCCGGTCACCTCCTAGGAATTAGTATGTTTAAGTAAAAAAATGTGTTCCTTCCATTTCTCTCTACAACCTTTCGTTGATTGGACTACAAATAAATGAAGGAGTTTACTCTTAAACGCTTAGTAGGAATTATTTGTTACGTACTGATTTTGAGCAGGATGTGGCCCTTCTTTGCGTATGTATCTTCTTTAAATTTAATGACTCACATCCTGGTGGATAACAACAGTTTAAGGCATTTAATTTATTTTGTATTTGAGATAATTCAAAAGGATATCCTTATGCCCAAAATGAAGTTCTGTCGCTACTAACGACATAATTTTGAAATGTCATTTAGGTATTAAGTGATTTTGTTTAAATATTTCAGATCTATTGTTCCCTAAAAATGCAACAAAAAAGGCTTTGCTTTGTCCTCGACAACGTCACAGTTGAACGGAATCTTTACTATGAAGTAGTTTTAAGTCAGTCAAGGTTCAACAACAGACCTCATTATAAGAACGAATTATTGTTATTTTTGTAGTTGAGACAAAACAGTGCTTAATTAATAAGATAATTAAATATTCGATG
This sequence comes from Tetropium fuscum, assembly GCA_964058915.1. Lineage (NCBI taxonomy): Eukaryota > Metazoa > Arthropoda > Insecta > Coleoptera > Cerambycidae > Tetropium > Tetropium fuscum. The sequence goes on along the minus strand of CAXKVY010000932.1, from coordinate 59,110 downwards.
AAACGTGTCGTCAGTCCGGTCAGATATTATACCTATATTTATTAACAAAGTACCTGTCATACAACGTACATGAGCCATTCTCCTAGATATGTCAAAAAGTATGAAATAAAATACTATGAAATACCTATACTATATCCCAGGAAACAAGACAGTTAACTCATAACTGGTGAAAATCAATACATATGTATTTAACTTAAGTAATTTTTTCGCATTTTCACTGATAATGTACTATTTTACTAAATACTAAATACAAAATCGTTTATTAAAATAGCATTTTATCGCATAGATATGTCACTTTACAATATAGTAATGCTACTGTTAATAAAACAACATTTTGACAGAAAATTGTTTATTTAAATATTGGAAACATTTTTATAATTAAATGGTCAAATGACTTAACTTAAGGAAATTTGACCCGTATTTTATGAGTGTTGTCGTTTAAAGAATTACCAAATAACTACTTGTCGCATTTTTTTACCGTGCTCGGTTGCACGTATTTTCAAAGTAAATTTACAACCCGTTCAGTCCCTCGAACACTCTCCCACCGACCTCCCCAACGGTCGTCACTGCAATTTTGATAGTGGTATGGAATATAATATGGGTCACATTTCCTTATGGTAAGTCATTTGATTATTTAATTATATTTCGTGTTGCCGTTCTCGAATTACAAAATAACTACTTGTACAAATAACTGTTTAAAGTAAAAAAGACCTAGGATTCCAAAACCAGGATGCCTTTTGAAGGTGGAATAAAACCATTGGTGGTCAAATACGTACCTATATATGATTAGGTTTGATTAGGTACCTAACATACGCTACCTTTAGCAAATGTAGTGGAATCTGCACAAAGAGGTCGATTATAAAATTTAGCAAACATATTCGACTTTTGGGTTCATCCAGAGGTACTCCCAATCATCTCAATTGAGACTCATGAAAGTTTAAGTTCGAAAATGATTTACAGGCTTTATGTTTATTATTTAAAAAGGTAATAAGTCGAACATGCCTGTGTTCCAATGTTGGCAAGTACAAAACAACCACCACTGTCGTAACGAGGACTCATACTAACTTTTTAATTTTATTGACAATGAATCTCTTATGGCATGCAAACCTGCTTCTGGGATTCCTCTCTGAAGAGAGGAGCTCCTGATAAAAAACCAACCTCCACAGGTTAAGCCCGTTCCATAAGGGCTGACTGCCCCTAAAAGGGATAAGCAAGTCTTTGCCAGTCGGGTGCCAAGGTTAAGCGCTCCAATCTGGGATTTGGAAATCCCAGATTTGAGTGGAACCTTAACATTGTGATCCCTTGTTTATTTATTATTTTATGCAAACAATTTTGTATAATTGAGAAGATAAGGAAGCGCATAAAAGTGCTCAGTTTTCCAGGAAACTGTAAAAGCGTCTACCGCAATAGAATTTGGATTGGATTTGGGATTTGTAAGCGTCTATCGCAATATATTCTATTGTCGTAGTATTATTAATTGGGTTGTAGTATTTTAGATTAATATAATAACCCTTTCGTGGATTACTTCCACGAGGACGGTGCCGGTGGTCGAGCGGTTGGCGTGTTAGCTTTCGGCTCGATCACCTAGCAGTAGTGTGTGTTTGACACTGGTGCGCAGTCCATGAGTCATATTGCCATTACAAAAAGCTCCCCAACCTGATCTCTGGAATTATCAGCGAAAAATTTTTGAGACAAAATTGTAAATAATTTTTTTTATCCAGCAATAACTGTTAAAGTTGTAAGCCACCAAACTGTTAAAGTTGTAAGCCACCTTTTTAAATCACGTCTAATGAAGGAAGAAAGTCTTATTTTCCTTTTATAATTTTGACCACAGGATCTTAATGATAAATATTCGTCCCTTTCTAAAATTTTCAAATACACCCTGCCATATTTAACAGCAGGGCTAGCAACAAGTTCTCCCGAGGTTCTCCTATGAGTTGAGAAAAAATCTAAATAGGGAAATGAGGCTATTTAACAAGCTGTAATTTCCTTTGATACCTATGCTTTTTGTTTTAATAATAGGTAAAACTGTTGATACCAACGGATTGTATTGTTTTCTTTGTTTTTTACTTTCTTAAATTTACTCTATAAAAAAGGTTATTGTTGCATAAAAAGTTTACCTTTTTGTACCCACATCATACTTTGTTTGAATACTATCTGGTTGGATAATATTTGTGTTCTACATAGAATCTAGAAGTATTAAATATTATTTTAGAAATGTTAACCTAAAAGTATACTTCACTCCAACAAACTTAGTTTAAGGTTATCTAACACAATATGGCAACTATGTCAAGAAATTGCTACACGCGTTGCGATGACGCAACTATTTTTTTTCCTGGGATAAAGTGTACCAAACCTGTAGCAAATCAAATTATGTGCGAAATAGTATGCATTTTTGGATTATTTCTCATTATTTAGATCGCAAACGTTATATTATAAAAACCCACCCACAAGTAATATTGAGGTAAAGTTAGCGACGACGGTTTCTGACACCGATGGCTATAAAAATTTATGTTTCCTGAGAGTGGCAACGGATTTCATATAAAACTATTCACACGCGGAACCGTCACTGGAAAATAAAAGTGTACGTCATTCTCTGCAAAATCTTTAAGTATAACAAAATAATATAACCTAGGTGGGATGAATAGCTGTCGCCTCGGCTGTGGCAAAGCTCCATTTTTAAACAAATAGAGGTACGTCTTATTCCGAGAATGCTAAATATAATATATATGAAATATATTGAAACCTAACAAGTTTCAAAAGAATGGCGCAAAATAGCACAAAAATAAGAATTGTTTATTGTGTGCAGTTATAAATATGATAGAAAAGGAGTAAATAGGTGGTGATATATACTTTTTCACCTACTGAACACTGAAAATGTCTATGGATATTGTTTTCTAAGAAATTCCTATTAACATTTCAATATAATACTCAACTATTCCGAAGTATCTGGCGTTATAACTGTGACTGTGAACCCAGATAACATTCATTATATTTAAGCAGCTGATAGCACAAGCCGGGATGTCTTTATCAATCTAGTAAACCCATCAGTGACTGACATTTTATCGGATAATTTCGTAGGCCGACTCAGATTGTTCGTCGTTGATGTAATCTAAATCTCTAGTCAGGTCGGGAGATTCCTTTATTTGATAGTTAAACATTAAACAATTGTCATAAGTGCCATCAATGAACATTCATTATCTATGCTAACATTGTCATTGACTATATGAAACTTCTTTTTAATGCCTTTTTTCCTTCCTTTCTCAAACCATCTAAGAAAATGCTAGCGCTGAATTAATCGTTATTTATGCAACACTTTTTGTACAAGTTGCATACAATATTTTTTCTACGTTCATGCATAAACCAAAAATTTAATTTAGGTGTCATTAATGTCATGATATTAGGTGTCATTAATGTCATGATATTAGGTGACATGATCATGATCTTTATGTCAAAACACTGTAGTAGAAACACAGATGAGTACAACATTTTTATTGCACTAGTGGTAATAAAGAACCAATTTTTGGATTAAATATTGGTCAATAAAGTTTTGCTTTTTGCATGAACGTAGAAAAAAAATGTTTACATCACTCACTTTAAAACATTCCTTTAAACCTATTTTAAAACAAACGGGTCTTATTATTTTCACTGTTTGTAGATTCGAGAACGCATGACATCTACGCGGTTCAACTAGTTTTTATTTTCATAAAATACTCGTACCTATTTTTTTTGTCCAAAAAGCATCGTCAATTTTCATCGGAGAGCAAAAATATTTGTTTACAATTGAATATGTCCTTCCGTCCGCGTTAGTTTGTATGCCGTGTTTTTTCTTCTTTTGATCTCAAGAACGAAATGTTCAACAATGTCATTATTAACAGGAAAATCGTTTTAGGCTAAAGGACCGTATTATATTGTTTTTGAAAAAATCCAACTACAAATGTTCCTACGTTGGCGTTCCAATAAAAATTAAAAATATGACACTTATAAATCTTACTTATTAATTTATTTAACTCCTGATATTTTTATGGCTTCTATGACATCATTTTGAATGGCGTTTCAAGAAATGATATAATGTCTTCTTACTCGGTGTTATCAGATGGGAATAGCAGAAAGACATTGGCTAGATGTTCAGCAAATAATGTTTCGGCTTTTTATTTGTCTGTTCTAGCCCGTATTTTCTAACTGGTGGTATAATAATAATAATTATTATTATCTCATCAGACTTAATTATTATTATCTTATCAGACTTGTGCGGGGAGGGGCGGCATATTATTTTTCGCAGGCCGCATGTGCGCCCATGATCGAGTTCGGTTGATACAGTCAGTGCAGGAGTGAGGAAAACCTCATTAGTTAGATATTGGGGATAAATTATTGAACATTTAGTTCTCACCAGTGCCAGTGGGGAGCCGCAGAGCTAGCGCGCTGAACCGCTCAACCATCGTCCCAGTAGGGGAAGTTTATCTAAAATGGGATACTGTGGAAAAACGGGATACCCTTATTATTTGATAGTACATGCAGCGCTATCTGTTGTGGAATTGACCTAATACTTCCTCTCAGTGTATGAGTAACCCTCAGCAGTTTGAACAAAATCCTGACTGGTGCAACGTCGCTAGGCGAGTTTTAAGTTTTTAACGTATTTCTTGTAAAATAATAGATTTCCAAAATCGTCTTTCAAAGCTAAAGCCTAAAGACAAAAACCAAAGCTTTTTGTCTTTAGGCCCAATGAGATGACGGCGATAATTTTTTTATCAGTTGCTTGAACATAAACGGCTACTTAACGTATGAAATTTTAAGGTTATATTCTTATATCGAAAACATACAGGCATTGTTTGTTTACACATGTTGATGTGTTGATAAAATGGGACGCGCCATGTGCTTCTAAAACGGGATGTTCTTGCCATGTGCTTTGAAGTCTGCCATGTGAAGTCGACTTTCTAAGCAGCAAACCTGGTGACCAGTGGATTCGGTGCACTTACTGCCAGAGATGGGTCCACGAAGCTTGCGGTGTATCAGACAACGAAGCCAGTTATTTCATTTGTGATCTCTGTGCTTGGAAATATAATCTCATTTTAGAAACACTACATCCCGTTTTAGATATACTTGTTCCTAAAATGGGAAATTTTACTCGCGCAATAGAAAAATGTATGTTTAATACTTTCATATGTTAGGTTTATTTTTTGAATAAAGTTATGTTTTGTTTATCCATCATGAGGGTTGTCCGTGATTTTGTCCATAAACTTTTTTAAACCTGGTCCAAACCTTAAGTATCCCATTTTAGGTAAACTTCCCCTATTGTATCTTGTGATTTTTTATTTTTGCTGTAGCCTTTCCATAGCGAGTAGTTTATATCGTCTATGGTGTTCCATAGCTTGGTTTTTCTCATTGGTGAATAGTTCCTTTCATTATTTAATAGATTTGTTCAAGCTCGTCTTCTCTCGTAGACCTCTAGTAGTCGTCTACCTCGTCATCTACTTTTTCCTTAAGTGACGGTTTTTGGAAATAGCTTATTTTGTCAGTCTAGAAGAGTTTTGGTGTTCCTTGGTACAATTTAGACTTGTTATGTCTGTAATGAAACCAATTGGATTTAAAATAGCCACAAAGAGGTAGAATATGACTAAAATACTTGAACACTTACATATGAGTACATAGCCTCTAAAGTTTAATAATATTTTAAATAAGCAAGGTGTCATATTGAAACACTAAAATGTGTCGATAAAACAAAAACAATGAATTTATTTTGGAAATATTTTATCAAGCCAGTGGAAAATATCTTTATGCCTGTTTCACCATGGCATTTATCAAGATATACTACTATCATATAATCTACTATTATCTTCATTGCTCATACTTATATAGTGACTTCAAAACGAGGCCTAATTTAATTACTAAATAGACGGTATGATTAAGTGAAACAGCACCGTAGCCTACTTAGTTATTAGACGCGTCAGTCAGTCATCCAGCTGTAACAAAATATTCTAATAGAACTGGCTGTGGAGGCCCATTTTCTCAGTATGTAATTATTCAGATAGGTACATAATTATCACGTGGTTTTTGCCAAAAAAATACAAACATCATACAGCCGAAACAATGGCTGGCATCAAAAACCAGAAACGAGTGCTGTTTTAAAAATCACCATCCCTATATCCTCTTATACTTTTACCAGTTTCGTCCCATAAAAGTATCTAGTCAAAGTCTAGGAATTTGTTTAGAACGTAATTAAAGCATTCCAATGTGTGTATGTTTTGATAAGGATTATCTGTTAATTATCGGTTAGTCAAATTCAGCTTTAATTACCCTATAAAGTACAAACTAACATTTAGCTTATTTATTTAATCCTAACGATTTTTGCAAGGATTTCATATATGTATTACCTTTGTATATTTTAAGAATAAGTACATATTTATTATGTTAGTGTGCTTTAACTTAAGAAAGGAAACGAACGCTCTTTTAGAAATTGTGTTACGTGGAAACGAAATATTAATTGCCACATTAGGTTCCATGACATCATAGAAATACGTTCAATAATTGTTAATTAAACGCATCAATTAAGAACGATCTGTTGAAAACCGAAATACATTAGAAATTTTTAACAGTTCTACATCGTGGTACGTGTACGTGTAAAAATCAGCTTCAAGAAGTAAAACCAGTGAGTAAGATAAGAGTCAACTACCAAGTGCTCAGAGACATGACTGCTGCGTCTAATTGATTCGTCAAGGTATTTTTAACTTCCGCTGCGCTGTGTCGCGTACAAGATCTAAAAGCCGGACGCCATTACCATTTTTTCTTGCTTTCAATGTTGTTAACAATGCGAGGTGGGAATGTGATCTTGCCATCTCTAAAGGTACGTTTACATCTGACATTTATTGCATGATATTTATGTCGCGCAGATAATATTTCCATAGATAATATTTCAATCGTCGGAAATATGTGTCGCCTCATCTATACGGTTACATGTAAACAACTTATTTTCTTGGTAAAACTCGCCTCAGGGAAATTGCTATAATTGACTACTCGTATAGATAGTATAGGTACGCCACTCTAGTGGACTTGGGGGAAAATTTGCCACTACTGCAGAAGAAATTCAAAGAAAAATCACCATTTAGGACCAGTGGATTTCAAATCACATTCTAAATGTATCTTACTTGCTTATAATAGTACTTACCAATTTTACAAACAAACTTTTCGATCTCAGCTGGTTTTATTCTTTCGAGCATTCTTTCGATTTCGTCTAAGGAACGTGACTATTATTACCCTTTTCTTCAACAAAAACTTGAACACCTTTTTGTATACATACCATGCAATTCGTAAACTTAAATCAAGATATGCCATGAGAATTAATCAGTCAATTGCACTCTTTTATTAAGGCAAACGTGATAGCCCCTCAAATTTCGTAGGTTAATAATTGTCAAATTGTAAAGATAAAGTAAAATTGTAAAGTAGTAAATGTAAAGTAGTAAACTTAAATTATACTATAACAAGGGCACAAGTTGTGCATTGGGGCTCGCACGAATGGGAGTTCTGTGTTTTCATAAACAACTCTAGGATTTGTCTCTACCCTGATTCAAGAAGAGTCTGGAGAGGACCTAGTCGACAAGAGAGTCAGACATGTACAGGGACAGAGTGTTCGTCCATATAGTGGTCTACCAGCTATGATAGGGGCTGGAATAATTATTCACCTTTGAACTGTTTCCGTTTTTGCGGAAGGCACTTTGAATCTGTATCAATATATTGACCGTATCTAGCAACTTATCTTTCCATTTGCCACTGCTGCAGGCTCTGATTTGCGTTACATGCAAGGTAATGTGTACTGTGGCAACAGTAAGATATTGGTTTGATAAGGATATTACCCTTCTACCGTGGCCAGCATAGTCGCCAGACCATAATTCTATCGAGCACGTATGGGATATGCTCCAGCGACTGATCGCTCGTCATCTACCTTAATGTTCATACTGGCTAAGGTTTTCAAGATCTATAATGGACCTCATTAACTCAAAACGAAATTTATTTTAAGTATGCCAAGGCGATGTCAAGATGTAATTATGCTGCTGGGTGAAATATGGATTATTAGAAAATTTTTTTTTCATTTTCATGTTTTACATTCATTGTTATATTAAGAATTCCAATTAAATTAGTGCACTTTTTAACTTTTGATTCTTTCATCAAAGAGAAAACATTACACTGAAATTAACATGAATTCATTTCTGACTAATCAGGCGTCATAACGGTATGCAATCACAACGGTATACGAGAAAAAAAAATGTGTACTTTAGACATTTTTGATGTGTGTACTTTAAATAGATAGAACAAAAAGGAAAAAACAAGGGAAAAAGCGTAATTTCCAATTATTGTGAATAGTGAAGTTATTTAAAAAAAAAAATGTAAAATATATACGCAGCTTCTTAGTTGGTAATAAATTAAGCAACAATTTTGAATAAGACTTTTTCAATAGATTCGCCAGAAAATCACCTCAATTGATTTATTGAAAATAGCGGCCATCTTGTATCCAAATGGTGACTGCAGGTGGCGCTTCTTCGAGAAAATTTTTAACGTTTACCAGTAATAGGAAAGGCCGCATTCACGATGAGATTCAGTCACACGTGAAATGGTGTCAAAAGTACACGAGACACACACACTGAGACGGCCTCATGTTTCCGCTATAGTTTTCAGTTAATTGTCAGCGTTTTTTTTCCAGTTAACTGTTAATTGTCAAAGTTTTTTGATTTTGATACTTACGAATTCCTCCCAAAATAATTTGTTTCCATCCATCTAAAACATATTTTATCAGTATTATAAATATTAGGTACCTGTTAAACTATGAGCATCATTTGTTTCATTTTATTTAATAGAATAAAACAAATTAAAGAGGCTGCTATAATAATATTTACCGGCTCTATGCGGCGATACCACGCCAATATTCTTGGCTAAAGATGTGACCTCGATAGGAGGGGGCCGAGCAGTACCATCGCTCTTTACCCCTATCCGTCGATACCTAGCCATTCACAATGAAACATGTGGAGACTTGTCTCACCGCAGGTATCCGCCTACCCCCGAAGTTGGTCTCAATGATACCGTCTCAGCGATGCATGAGAGAGCTGATACAACAACATTCAGAGTTCAGAGTGTCATCTGCCTCTGTGACCTGTGTATCGCCGCATGCAGCGAAGTACATCATCGTGAATGGGGCCTTTAAGTTAAGCTACATTTACATTTGGCAAGTTTACTGACGGAAAGTACTTGCGGTCACTAAACTTGCTTGTTATATTGTGTTTACATATTTTAAAAATGGCTCCAAGTGCTGTAGTGCATGCTGCTATTGAAGTTGTTGCAAATGGAATTGCCAATAATTTAATAGCAATGATAGACCGCAAGAAAAATTTGATTTGACGAGTTTGGATTAGATATTGGATAAGACGCAGAATAATTGGATAAGACGCTTTACAATTTTATTCACTTCTTGTCTATAAACTGTTTTTATCTTTGCTTTCAGTATGATCATGTTAATGTTTTCAAATCCTGATTCTTGTAACTCCTCTAAAAGTTTTTCAAATGCGTTTTCTCGTCTTACTTTAATCATGTGATCTTTTAACTTTATATTCAACAAAATGTCATATTTTTCGTAAATATTTAAAAATTAAATTATCTGATTTCCATCCCACTTCACATTATTCATTGTAAAATGGAACTATTTACTTGTCCGGGCCCGTTTACACTCGGAAAGTACAAACAAAATGCGGCGTGTCGGCCAGTAAACTAGCCGGTACGTCAACCGCGAGCAAGCGCTTGCCGGCAAGTAGCAAGTGCACTTTCCTGCGGTGTACACATGGCAAGTTTAGTGGCCGCAAGTACTTTCCGTCAGTAAACTTGCCAAATGTAAATGTAGCTTTAGTGTGCCAAACGGCAATATCCTTTCACGACTAGTAGCTGTCGATTTTTTGTTATATGCGCCTGTACTATTACGCGAGTGCGAGTGGTTCCGATTTACGAATATATTACCTACTATCTCGACATCAAGAGCACAGTATACTAAACAATATACTATGTCAATAGGATATCCGAAATTGAGAAATATACATCGACAATAATACTACAGACCTAATTTGAAATAATCCTGATAATCTTACATGTCTAATGGCTCGTAAGCTAGATTAAAGAACTCATCCTTGAGGAAAGATAATCGTCTATTGAGACTGACGACTGAATAAAATGAGACCAACTGGATGGTACAATATTGTATTCTATGGAAACGAAACTCAAATAATTATTCCGACAGCCCCATTTCTGCACTAAGGAAGTAGGAGGTATTTGGGCAGGCCTATCAATATGTATTTTTGTTTCGTTGACCCCTAGAACCAATTCCTACGTGACCATGCATACGAAATGCCACCGGTACATTTTCGCATGCAGAAAGTGTACATTTAGTACCGGTATCAGCAGTCCTATCACTTATTTATTAGGATCAGTAACGCAATAACAATTAAAAACTTAATTATAACCGAGATTATAACGCAATAATAGTTGATTAATGAGCGTTTTTCGACATTTCGCGTCTATTTTTGGCAAACCAAGCACTTCTAATACCAACGTTTATAAGAATATATACTGTGCCAATATCCAATTTGCCACTTCCTGTACTTTTTTTAAATATCAGCATTCATTTGAGAAGTTGGAAGGGGGCAGACCGTCAGCACTACTATCTTCATATTAAGAGTCTGTTATCAACAAATCAGAAACCATTAAGAAAATGCATTTTTTTAGTAATTATAAATAACAGTGTTTCAGCACAAAGGTGTGTTTCATAACAAATTACAGCAACGTTAACCTTCTGCTGGGTATAATTTTAACAACAGTTTTTTTGTTTTATTTTGTTCCGCTAGGAAAGCAGCACCATAAAACTGTCGGTCGCGGTCTCTCGACCAACTATGGATAAATATTCAGTTAACTAACTTTTCTATATCTACGAGTGGGAAATGTATTTTTCCAACAACGTTTATAGACTAAGAGCTGGCCGCGGAGGTACTACGATTGTACTTCCGGCTGGCATTTTGAGAAGTGGTTGGGGGGACCATCAGGAAGTACCATCTGCAAGGATTTTGCTCAAAACTCCTGCAAAGGACACGTCAGACGACCCAAATAAAAAAAATGAAAATGCTGCGGCCGGAAAACCTCCGGCTGAAAATTTGCACATTAAAATCGTCAGACGGCTAGGTCGCTGCCTTTTGGCAGCGTACAGTTGTAATTTTTGAAAGAAAAAAAAATATTTTCTTATCCGTCTGACATTTCAAAATATTACAACAGATACCATTCTAAGCACAAATTAAAATCGTCAGACGTATGTGCAGCTGCGAAGTCCCCCTCAACGTTCACAAAATTCTGGCCCGCCTGAGACGTATACTTTTTTTTTCTTCGTAAATATATATTCGTTACCTCCGTCTGGCGTTTTTACATATTATCCTAGAGACAATTTTAAGTACGTATTATGTAAATCGTCAGACGAAAATATCGCTGCAAAATCCCCCTAAAATATCCCGAAATTCTAGCTCATTTACACTTCATATATTATTCGACGTGGACGCACTTCATATTATCAATATTTAGCGAACAACAAAAATCTATGGAATTTATTTAATAATCATCGACTACTTCCTTTATTTTCAGAAATTCAGAATGTGTTAAATGAACCCATTGTACTAAGTATAGTAGTATAACTACATATTTCCTCTTTGATAAAAAATAATTCTTGCTTAAAACCTATTGCATATTGCTTTTAAGTAGTATAACGATTATAATTTTTATTTTATTCAGACCAAGCATCATTTACCGTGTCTGTGCTAAAAAAATACCCTTAAATTGACTTTCTTTTATAACGTATAGTAACTCAGTAAGCATTTCAATAAATTAATAAAATCATCAAACAATATTCAGTAATTTAAGCTGCAATTTCACGATATTCCAGGGGGATTTTGCAGAGGTATTTTCGCCTGACGATTTACATACGTACTTAAAATTGCCACTATGATAATATGTGAAAACGTAAGGCGGAGGTCACGAAAATACATTTTCAAAAAAAAAGTATACCTACTTATATCTATCTACGTCTCAGGCGGGCCGGAATTTTGTGAACGTTGTAAGGGAACTTCGCAGCGGCATTTTCATCTGACGAATTTAATTTATGCTTAGAATGGTATCTGTTGCAATATGTTAAAACGTCAGACGGAGGTAAGAAAAATTAAAAAAAAAACTGAGTCGTCTGACACCCCTTTGGCAGCGATCTAGGCGTCTGACGATTTACATACGTTATCTGTGACCTTCAAACAGGTAATGTGCAAATTTTCTGGAGGTATGGTCATTTTTTGAGCAATTTTTTTTCGTCTCCTATTTTCTTAGCAATTCGTCTGAAGTATTCGTTGCAGGGGTTTTGAGCAAAAACAGCCGGAGGTACTATGGTAGTACCTCTGCGGCCGCTAGCTCTCCGTCTATTCTGTACCTATACATCGCATCGCATAGAACACTAGTATGTATACTCTATACTTTATAGGGTTTAAATCCGGAAAACGTGGTACATAATGTAAGTCATTCGACGCGATAGACAGATTGAGTTGGAGAATCTTGATAGAAGTTTCCAAATGCTATCAAAATTGCACGAACTGTAATTCTTGATGCAGTTATTAAATAGCGAGTGGCCAACGACCTTTAATCAAAGCGTAGTCATCTGCGATAGCACGTTGGGGCAGTGGTGTATGCCGGTTTTATTACTGTAGGAGTAGAAAAATGCGTACGAGGATTTTGACGTCACTATTTTGCGGACAGTTGTCAAACAAGTTTCAAGGTGTATAATTATCATATATCATAATGTAGATTGAGGGTACTATTTTTTGCAGGCATCTTACAAGTGACTTTTAAGAACTTTTTACAATTACAATTTTATTCATGCACCTTGAAGCCCAAAATTCAAAGTAAATACTTTGAATTTTGCAAGTATAAGCCAATGCTACTCTTTTATTCATATCGGATTATGTGCGGGATTCGTTTAAACTTTTCTGAGAGCTGGATGAGTTTCCATGCAAAATTTTTGTTTGTACAATAGAATACCTACCATCTTGTAACATTTTTATTGTACCTATAAAATCGGTACCCGCATTCCTCAGACATGAGCAAGTGTGAAACTTGAAAAGCGTCTTAAAATCTCGGAAAAAAACACTGAGAATCACTAGAAAATAACCTAAAATACCAAATGGATTAATAAATGCCTTAAAAATTGTGAAATCGTATTTTTTATGAAATTAACTTTTTTTTACAATTTTTGGAAAAAAATTATAATTAATAAAATACAAAATTAATAGAAAAATAAACGACCCATAACAAATATTCCATTCTATTAAATGATCCCAAAAGACGTGCTTTAGCTTAACTCGACTAAACTGGAAGTAATATTACATTAGAAATCATATTCTTCTGTGAAAAAAATATCAACAAAACAAACCTACCTCATCTTATAAATAAATATAAATTTTTATAAATCCCAGGGCCATGGGATTTGTAAGAATACTTGATTACGTATATTTTTTTTAATTTTCATTGAGAATTAATTTTAGGGCCGTAGCCAAAGTTTTTTTCGGGGGGTGTTTAGTGTAGATTCTTTAGATTGTCAACTAAACTGACAAAATAAATATTCGAAAATTCTAGCAAGTAATTCTTATTTGTAAAAATTAGCTACTATACCCTCTAACTCCAGGAAACCGGCACGGGAGGGTTGGGGAAAACACCAGCTAAATTAGAGATCTGACAGGCACTATCGCTTTACCTTGAAAGCATCTACAACCGAAGAAAAGCGTCTTCGCTTCTAGTTACTCTGTTACAGTTCATGCAGTTATGACGCAAGTTGGTCGTAGGGATTTTTAAGAGGCATTTCGGATTTTTTATTGCTGGACACTAAGACCCCAAGAACACTACGACCCCACCTGCAGACACGCCACTGCGCCGACAAGAAATAATAAGGTATGGTGCGGTTAGTACCTAATTGATATTTCAGAATATGTTTGCACAGAAGCAAGGTTGCGTTATTGTTTGGTTGTTATTATTTATTACCCGTGCAGGCATGCTATGTACGATACCAGTTTGTTGAAGTTTTATTGAATGGTAAAACGGCACCCGCATATACATGTAGGTGGAGATATGCTTGACCGGATCCTGTTGCCGTATCCGCCTGGCACGTATTTCCGGCTCAGTTTTATGCGCGGAGGATGAGCCGTCTTTTTTAAATCGCTGTCAAATATGACCCACATGCAGATTCTTTGAAATTCTCGATGCCAACGGCGTGGTGCATATGAATAGGTCCCTTTTTACAGGCGTTTTTATGACTCATTTTGCTTTGCTGGAATGCAGAATACATTTACATGATTTACATTCGACGCTACAGCTACAGCAGTCTTCGGACTTGCCCTGTACTGTGGGGACCCACAGGGATTTATTTACCTTAAGGTAATAATAAAATTGGTGTTGTTTGCGATTCTCGCTGGCGGAAAATTTGTTGACGTCTAGAACATTGTATCTATCTATGCGGTTAGGGATAAAACGTGAATTATTACCCCCGTTGTTATTTGCAAGGAATTTTTATTAGGCCATTCTTTTAACCAAAAAAGGTAATTTGTAAAATTCGTAAAATTTTACAAATTTTACGAATTTTACAAATTACCTTTTTTACAAATTTTACGAATTTTTTTAATTTGTAAAATTTATCTCTATCCCAAGTTCGATTTCAGAAATAAGTTAATTATCATGCATGGCTTGAAAAAATTACCCCCTATCTGTTTGGAAGGAATTTGATTAACGCCATTGTAATAATCACTATTGTTCATGCAGTTCGATTCATTTTGTAAGTAGATAATTGTTTTTCAATAATTTAACTATGATATGACGTGCGATTTCAGAAATGAGTGATGATGTGGGATTCCAGACGTTTGAGTTTGAAAAAGTTTGAGCTAATAAAATTGCAATCCTGTTTATTTGCATTTGAAAGAAAGTTATATATGGTCTGATAATTTAGCAGGTAATTACTTTAATTGTAAGATGACGACGAATTCCTGCACGTTATAAACCGTCTCATCGCCGTCGCTCGGAAAAATAGTCGCTTACTTCACACCTTGAAGGATCAGTGCAGTAATCTACAGTGTAGAAATCTGGACTATGTAGACTACGCTTGTTATTAGACATACATAATTAGGTACAGTGATAATAGAATAAAATACATTTCTATCAAAGTCTTTAAAGTTCAATGATCATGATTTAACTTTTTTTTGACATAACAATGTCCACGGTATAAGAGCGCGACGTTATAGGAGCGTGACATATTCCTACGGTTTACACACATATAAATATCCGCAATTCATTGTTATTATTTTTTGGAATTGCGGTTTTATTATTTAATAATTTCTTGCACCGCCATAGCACATAATATCAATATCTCACACAACCATGACGCCTCTATTTCACAAACCAAGATTTCATCGACTTAAATATTTTGTAACAAGATTTTTAACTAAAATAATAGATATTTATAAAACTACTATACTTGCTCTTTCTGATCTCTTAAGCAAGTAGCCCAGTTCACACGCTTTGAGAACACTTTTATATTAATTACTCCACTGCTCCTAACTTAATTAAATTGCTCTCATCTCCTGGGACGTTAACCCCATTTTATTAGAATAAGCTTCCACTGAGCACGACTGCATAAGTTGTATTCGTAGTAATCAAGTAGTGACAGTGCCTTCTTTTGTCACAATAATTAACAAATTATCACTTATTAATGAATGAGAAATAAAATGAAATTATTAGGTAGTCTTGATAAAACAAAAAAAAACGATGTATTATTAATAGTTATATATGCGATAAGTGCAAAAAGTAAGTGTTTATTGCACGCGACGTGAAACTGTCGGACAACACGTCGAGTGCAATAAACACTTTCTGTACGAGTTACATAGAATGTTTTTTCTTTGTTCATGAAAGAACCAAAAAAAAATTTTTTTTGTAAAACTGCTGACTGAACGCTGAATCCTTCAATCAACGGTAAAACGTAATACAATCTCACATAAAATAGACTAAATATAGTGGCGATTTGAAACGTTTATTAAACAATTGCACTAGTGCAATAAAGAACCAGTTTTTTTCACTAATTTGTTTTTTTTTCATGAACGTAAAAAAATTATATTAAAATTAGCTATATAAGCTTAAAATTACTTACCTAACGTTGCTTATACGGTCGTGTTGTAAAAATAAAGAGCCATATCTGAGGAACTGTATGACATAGAACGTTCGTTAAAAAAAATCTATAACAAATGTGGACCAGAGAAATCGCTGTAAATTATTTTCAAGTTTGTCACATCACCGCTCGAGGGCGTTACAGTAAAGTTAAATTAGAAAAATTAAATATCTCCTTAATTTGCTATGATGAAGCGTACTGAAAATATGTTCTTGGTAACGTTCGTAAAATTTTGAATAACTTTGGTCTTCAAATGTTTTTCATAGCTCTGAAAATTAAGTGGTGGGGGGAAGGTAAACATTTGTAAAAGAAAATGGCGAGTATCCCGGTTTGGCTTAACAGAATTAAACGAATTTGGTTTCATTGGAAAGATAATTTTTCACTTTATCATTGCTATGATAGAATGTGCCAATTTATTTGTTGCCGCGGAAGCTAGGTGGCGCTGTTTGAAATACAAACAAACTTTTCGTTTTTTCTCCGAAATTTCCAATAGAAACATATGTTTATTCTTACATAGACATATATAGAGAATAAAAATTACAAGATACCAATGAAACATGCAACTCGATATCTCATTTCTAACCGGAGAAATTGATTAAAATATATTTTTACATTAAAAAAGTAAAAATTATACCGATTACTCGTAGTGGTCAGAAACCGTGAAAATGAGTAAGGATAAAGCTAGAAACATTTATTTATCAATTATTTGGTAAATTCTTTTGCTAACTAATCGCGATGTTTGCAATTATTTGTAGGTAGTAGGTATAGCTACCATAGCAACTACTTATATATAACCTAACATTATATTATTTAATGATTGGTAATAGGTACTATGTATATTTGTAATAGGTACTACCTACTTCGACTTATTTTTTAACATATTAAATATTGGAATAATTGAGCATGTTTTAATTCATTTCATACCTGGTAACGAGATGCTTACCAGATGAGGTACAGCAGTTGTTTATATGTAAATGTTGATTTAATAGACCATCTGCTTATTTCGTGGTTTTGACACATCTGCTTTTGGCTGTCTGCTTCTGATACCAAGTTAATATTATATTCCAGTTCGTTACGCTTTGATTGTGATATAGGTACACTGCTATTTTTTAAATGAAAAGTCAATTTTCTATGGTCTATGAATACTTTTCTGTTTATCTCATATTTTATTGGCTATCTGGCGCCTCGTTCATTATGGGTTCCAAAATATATGTGCTTATCTTTCTAGAAATGATATGTGGTACAAACCTTAATACTGATTTCATCTTATATGTAAAATTTGCGAAATTTATATTTCGATCCCAGTATTTCCGAAATATTCATAATTTATTGAGGTTAACGAGAACATTCAATATTGTACCCAAAATTACTCTATTAAGTGTTTTTAAAGTATACAAATAAATAGCAATATTATAATGAACTTAAAATACATTTAGGCACTAAAAAAACATGTAGCTACTATATAGTAAAACTACCACAAAAATCGGCCAAACTGAAACATTAAAAAAAGAGTTCAACGCCAAATGGTTCTCTCCAATGCCAAATGCTTCCATACCCTCCTCTTAGTGAGTTATTTCTGAGCTAGTGCTGAGCATTTTGAGATCGTTTGCAACATTGGTGGCGGAGAGTATCCAAATCGTCGGTTTGTATCTAAAACAAACATGGAAAGGAAAAAATGTTTTCCTTTTCGACCCGAATGCAGTGGCTGATACTGCATTCGGGTCTGCGTTTGGATCATTGAATGAATGTTAGCAGCTTCGTGTGACGCGCCTTGTTAGCTTGAACTTTTTTCAAAAGCGCTATTTTACGATTTCATTCTATCTTTCAAGGCCAGCAAAATCTTCTTCACGAATGCTTGAATTTGGAGCTTTTTTTTCTTTATGCGTTTTGCGGGTTTTGCCCACGTCCTGTTCTTAAGGTCATTTTAGATGCTATTGACAGTACTGGGACTGAGTTAACCTCACTTTGACCTAAGATTACTTTATCAGAATTATTGGCGAAATAATTTTAAATTGTTGGTCACATAGCTAAGTTTTCCGGCATTTTTCACTGTTAACCCATTTCTCGGAACCTCTCGGTAGCAGCAGAAGATGGGGGAAGTGTTAACATTGTAACAGCAAAATTTTTGAGTTTAGTTTTTTGGCAAATTCCAACCCACCAAGAAATTGAGTAAACTGACGTCCAAATATACCTGCAATATCAACCTTTTTTCGCAGTGTATGATGGATAGTACGTCTGTTGAACTCCAGAGCATTAACATGTTTTTCTTTATTTAGAATCGCCTCTACAGCTGTGGTCCAACAAATTTACTGCAAAGTGAAAGGAAAACCATTTAATAAAAAAACTAGTTATTTATTTCTCCCATGCTACAGAAACTGGCAATGCTTTAAATTAATTTTAATTAATTAAATTAAGTCTCAAATACCATTTAAGGCAACAATCACTTGAAATTGGCGTCACCCAATGGGCCTTAAAACAAGAACAATTTTTTCTAACCTAAAAATTTTATATCAGGATATTCGCGTAAAGTTTCAACCCTATAATATTTCGAATGTTCCCAAAACCAAATTGATTATTTCCGAAATTTATGGAAATATTCGTCTGAAATATTCGTCTGAAATATTCGTCCCTCAAATCACTAGGTACGCCCCCTTTTGGTTGGATTCGTTTTGCAATCCTGTGATTAGTGTGATTTATTTTTACGCGTTTGGTGGTTTAAGGATGATATTTATTGTTGTAATATTAATTTTATTGTTGTCCAAACAGCATCCTCGTAAAAATATAGGTACCTATGCCCACTTCATTGCCCAATTAGGTGACAAGTGACACCTACACGATTACTTTATTAAGTTTTTTGTGTTGTAATTGCGGAGACGTATAAAATTATAGATTTTATCATGCCACATCCACTACGCCCTATTTGATATACAGATTGAACAAAGAACCAGACGTTTCTGAGATATTTCATTTCCGAGAATCGAGTTTTTTTTAAAAAGTCGCTAAAATAGTATTGCCTTTTTTTTGGCATTAGGCATTAAGACATACAGTCAACCACGAATATTAATATATTTAATAAAAATAAAGGGAAAGAACGGGGACATAGGCTTCTCGTCCAGGAGTCAGTTAGGACACTTGTTTTTGACACAAATACATTAGAGCACTTCTAGATATTAAGGGATGAAACAAACGAGAGATAACAGAGGATACGAAGCTCACCTATTCCTGCGAAGCCTACGACGTTAACTTATTCCTAATGATTCCTACTAAGATAACATTTTTTGTTTCTTCCGAGAAACCGAGGAGGCAATCAAACATTGTTTCTTTAAATTTGTAGGATAGTATTGCCTTGATTTCCAGATTTTAAGCTCTCGATATCCTCTCCTTCGTCCTTTTATCTCCTCGTTTTTAGGTTTCCGTACCCAATGGGTAAAAGGGACCCTATTACTAGGACTCCGCTGTCCGTCTGTCACCAGGCTGTATCTCATGAACCGTGATAGTTAGACAGTTGAAATCACGGATGATGTATTTCTGTTGCCGCTATAACAACAAATACTAAAAAACAATAAAATAAATATTTAAGGGGGCTCCCATACAACAAATGGACCTGAATCTGTATGCTAATAAATGCCGGAGTCGCCGGTCGGACGAGATGCTACCATTAAAATAAAATTAATGTTTAAGGGGGGCTCCCATACAACAAACGTTTTTTTTCCGTTTTTATAGATAATGGTACGGAACCCGAGCCCGACTCGCACTTGGCCGGTTTTTTTTATATACGGTACTTACCTTAAAAACGCCTGGTTTTTATGAAGTTTGGAGAAAATATTATGAAGCCGTACCGTCCATATCCCGTATGCACAGTGGCCTACTGTGCATACCGGACATACAGTGATCAAGGGTGTTGTCGGAGGAACGATGTATGATGTCATGATATCACTCATAAACTCAAACATTTTATTACTAATGGGCTCGGGAAATTGAAAATACCTACATACGCCTATTTTTTTCGCTAGTGCCCCACTGGTTACTGATTAGCCCTCGTTTGTGACTGATGGCTCTAATATATAACTCGTAGTTAGTAAAATATTACGCTAATTAATATGACCTAATATATGAATAAGGCCAAGATAGGAATCCGGGTAGGAAGCTTGATGGCTTAGCTAAATGATAAATTGCTACTTTCTATTTATATCTATGGTAATTAGTAAGGCAATTTGTGTCTTATTAAATTAACAGTAACTAAATCTAATAGTGTTTTACTCGTATTTATGTCTACATAGAAAATTACATTTTTGCAAATAAAATTTATATGCAGACAGTAGGAAAGTTAAAGCCGCCTTTCCACCGGTCGACTTTGGTCCAACGACTATGGAAAGTCGAAGTGGTAAACATGTATTCCATTGAATCGAACGATCGAGTCGTGTGTTACCCATAAGTTTGTTTCTTTGTTTCACATTGTATTATGGTAATATTCTCTGTGTACATACTGTATAGGGTTTCCAAAATAGACATGGGTCATAGGGTCTGTATAGGTATACCGTATTACCTCTCTGGGCTAATATTACACAATTTTGTGTTAATAAACAAACAAGAAAATTAAACAAAGATTCGTGTATATACACGGTCACTTTTATCAACCCAAACGGTACATTTCCCCCCCCCCCAAGATATTTCACTAATCCCTTCAATCAATGGTGGAATGTTAAAATAAACGTCGCATTATTATTTTCCTGCGAAATATCGTGTGTATAAACTGATATAGATTTCCTCTCTTATCAGTGTGTGATAATAATATCTACATCATATTATACAAATACGCCTCTTATGACTGTTCTATATTTACGTACGCTTATGTTAGATTCATTTATTAATATTTTACGTTTTAATGAATGCGAATCTATTTCATTTTCTTGTGAAATTCAAATTGCATCGCCTTAATGATGCCCATTTTTTTCTAGAGGATTGTTAATTGTTAACCTAATATTATGTACCAGAATCCCAGATATAAGTCCCAGATTATACTGGAAGGACTTAGCTAATTGACAGAGGACATTTTATAGGACCCGGGATTATTTTAAGGTGAAAAGGTTCATTTGTAGAATAGTTCTTCGGTTTCGAGATAAAGGCAGGGTTGTCATAAAATATCATAAAATTGAGAAATCTGTCAAAATGTCTAAATTATTTATTTTCGTAGATGAAAATCATAAAAAATACACAGCACAAGTTTTTCATACAATTAATTAGATTTTTTAAGTCAGTTTTTTAAACAAAGTTCGCGCTTAAAATTTAATTAATGCTTCTCATTTTTATTCTGAGGAGCTGGCATACTCTAATTTTAACAGTTTAATTTTAAATGACGTTCATGCATTATATTATATTTAATGGTTAGGGGATTTTTGTTTTATCATTGCTAGTTCTAGGAAGGCTCCCAACGCTTTTCATCGTTTGACATAAATTAAAACCATAAAATTTGTAAACGTTTATTTTAGGGCAAAAGTAAATATCAAAAAAAAGAAAACTTGAACTTTATTTGAAAAAAATAGAGACAAGAAATAAGCAATATACTTTACTTGAAAAACAGTAAAGTACACTGCTGGCCAATAGATTGGATTATTCAAAATTTTGATGTAATTTTGGATGCATATATCTTCTGAAAAATAATATATATGGAATATCAAAATACGATTTTCAGGACGTTTTTGGAAATTTCATTGGTTATAAATGGCTTGAATATCATGTTTCGATCGTGCTAAAAAAAGGAATCTATGCGGTGTAAACTAAAACCCTACAAAAAGTCAAAATTTCATTCTTACCGAGAATTTAGGAAAATCAAAATCGAGATAAAACATCATTATTTTCGAATATACCTATACGGATGTTTTATTGAAATTAGGACATTTTTGTGAAAATGCATCTCTTACTGTTTAGTAAGTAGTAAGTAATTGATGTATTTTTTCTTAGATAGAGAAAAATGGTTTGCAAGCTCCTATTGAGAGAGACTATTGACGTAAAAAATGCGTGCAAAAAATCTAATTGAAAGCTAGTGTAATTACTTAGTTCATACTTAATTGGCGAAAAACTTTATATTATGTTTAAACTTTAGCAACCTCTATACAGTTTTAATAGTTAGTGGTTTACATTTAGTAGTAATTCCCACGATATACCGACATTTTCATGAATTCCAGGATAAACAAATAAGTTAAAATGAATATTGCCTGTGTTACATGATCTGCGATACGATGACTGAGCAGTTGATCTATATCTAACAAATTAAACATCCCGAAATACACGAACATTCAGAAAACTATAAACAAATAAATAAAAAAAACGGAAAATGGTATCCAAATAAATATGCAAACAAAATATCTCCGTGATATTGAGAAAAACATGTCTTGCGATAAAATCACGACAGGAAACCATAAATTGGCAATTTCCTCTCAAAAATAAACTTGTAAAGTCAAAAATAAAACGTGCAATCTATGTATTTATACCAATAAAGCAGAATCCTTTAAAAACCGTCTTGGCAAAGTTGGTCTGTTACGATCAAATGACGTCTTTAGATAATTGGCTAGATTATCTAAAGACGTCATTTTATTTATTTTTGAATTTTTGATACTGTGATATAGTCACGGACACATTTTATTAATAACAATGCTGATGTGGCCGGTGGACGTAATCCGTAATCCTGTATGGTTAACGAACTAGCTGACATGTTAGAATCCATGATTAACTCATAGGAAGTATGTGGGAGGATGATCCGTTTTAAGGCATAAGGCATAAATAATTTCAGCTTGATCGGTGACAAAAAAATGTTTTGTTAAATTTAACGTTTATGTTCTACTTACTAGTGATATTTTGCACTTGATATGAGATCATTATCTTGACGAATATTCACAATCTCTCAATAATTGCCACGTAAGTATCTGCAATCGTCTTCACGTTATTATAACTAGTTATCACCTGAATTGTCCAGTTAACTGTAACTAACGGAAAGGATTGCAAAGAAATGCACTACATGCAGATGGCGAGAGAAATGAGATGGACTGGTGTGAGGGTTCATTTATGCACGTGTTTTTGAGGTCTCATTTTTTTAAATTAAATGATCATACAAAATTTTTCTTGTGTTGATTTATTGGTTAAAAATTCTCCTTTAAACAGCAAACAAAACAAAACATTTGTCCTAAATCTGCTCCTTTCTTATGTACAAGGCTAAGTACAAAATGTCGCAAAATAAAAGTGTTTCTAGACCATTTAGTAAATTAAAAAGAAACTTAAAAGCAGTCTATGGAAGAAGCAAAAGTCAGTTTTTGATTGTTGATTGTATGGAATGCCCTGGCTGTTGCTTTGATTGAAGATGGACGTTCTATGCGCTACAAAGGAAATCAGATACTACAGATTTTCGAATCGTTACCAGGCAACAGGTAGCTACTCCAGAAGGGCTGGACAAGGCAGTTAACGAAAAACCATTGGGGAGAATACTGACCTGTTAATTCTTCTTATACATTACGCTGAAGCTAATAGCAAACCATTGTATTTCAGATCGGATAATCAGTCAAGGCATTCCAAAAGTGTATTAAGTACATCAATAACTTGAAGTCTGTTCTCGGCTGTGAGTTATGTATACAGTTGTTCACAGGATGTGATTCCATCTCGCGTATTTATGGTATTGGTAAAGAATCGGTATTCGAAAAACTTTTAAAAGGTGATCGTGTCATTCATTCCTGTGCAACTGAATTCACATTACCAGGCAAGAACCCCGCTGATATAGTAAGTCTTGGCAGTCAAGGGATGGCTGTAATTTTTGGTGGCAACAGTACAAGTCCTTGCAATCCTGGCAGCCTTGCCTTACCAGATACTTATGAAGAAAGTCACAGCCAAATCATTTATTCATCCAGAACGTCTTCCTCCAACTGACTCTTCCACCAAATTCCATTGTCTAAGAGTGTACTATCAGACCATCATATGGATGAGTATGACTAGTGAAATGAATCCTGTGAACTGGGGGTTAGAAACGCGATGGCGATGAACTTACTAGTACCAGTACCAGTAATGTGTGATATGAATGCTGCACCAGGCACTCTAATTTGTGTTAATATTTGTGTTATTTGACATAATAACTGGTATTGTACCTACATTTTTATTTGCCGGCCCCCATTTTTGATCCCACGGACCAAATTTATTGGTTTAAATGAATTTCTTGACCAAAAAAACCGTAAGTTTGATAGAAAAATATTTTTTCTACGCTTAAAAATAACAAAGTTACAGGAGTTTAGCAGATTTTCTTAGCGGCGGCCATCTTGAAAATAACTCACTTCCGGTTGTCAGATTTCGGTAGACTTTTTTTCTGTCCATCAGTACCTACCTATCAATGACAAAAATCGTTCACATACATTTTGTTGGAATTTGTCCTATATTATGGGACTTTTTTTTACTAAATTGACCCGTCTATAGACCTACAAGCCATCTTAGAAATGCCACAGTCGTACAGATTTAGAGTTAGGTTCTTGCGGTTCACTTTAACTCGTTACGATGGTCATGTACGTGTCTACAGACGTCCTGGTGAACGATAAGTTGAAATCATTGTTCAGGAAATTTACAGATTCGGATGCGTATGGTTTGGGGTGGTATAAGTATTTATACGAGTATATGGCAGCTACGACTTGGTAGTCCTTCCACAACGTCTAAATGCAGAGATTTACTTAGTATAATCCTGCAAGGGCGTGTATTACCATATGCCAACCATTTTTGTCATGGGTTTTTCTATAACAAGACAATTGCAGATTTCAAACGGCGAAACTCACGACTGATTTTCTCCGGAAGCACGGGATTTTGGCCATGAAGTGGCTGGCCATGACTCCCATAGTATTTTTTCCACGAGTCCCATGAGTAGGTATTTATTCACTTATATTTTATAGGACTTTGCCCTGTCGACTATAAAATGAGGAAAATAAGTGATATTGAGGAGTAGGATAATTATGTTCATTTTAATGACTGTGGTGTGGACTGTTTTATTTACTTTACAATTAAGTAGGTTTCTAGTTTAGTACAAACTAGTATATTATTAATTATTGCAGTTGGTAGTTTATATTTAATTGTTTAGGTTAACTAAAGCGGACGTAATATTCTATTACATAATTAATGTACAAACATGTATTTATTGTATAGGTACCTATTTATTATATCTGACTGTGATCGAGAACAAAGATGTAGGTACCTATTATTATTATTATCCTATACAGCCACATATTTGTTTAATTTTACTCAATAACAGTGTAAACAACAGATGTGCACCATAAAACAGTAGGCGACCTGGTATTTGATATGTGATTCCAGGCACTGAATTTTGGCAACGTGTTAGCGTTTTTCTGGTCCGCGTAAAACTATTTAAAAATTATAGGACTATAATAATATGACGTACGCAAATTCTGTGTAAAAAACATATCAATCACGCGCTCGGTCCCACCTACATTAAATTATGAATATGAATCACAAATATGCAAATGTGAGGTGTATGACAAACAAAATAGTTTTGTCGTCACTGACCAGCGCCATGCAGGCGAATACCGTTGCTCGGTTCTGCAGACGACGTGACGAGGTATGAGGAATGGTTCTATTGACGGATTTATTGGAATACGATGTTTTTCATTCAGGTAGTACCTATCTGGACTCATTCTGAATGTAAATGTGTGGAATGGCAGGCAAAGAATTGAATACACTGATGCGATGGCGGGTTTGTCACAAAGGAATATTTCTGCCCGTGTGTTTAGGCATTCCTGAGGGATGGGATTCTTTGGTTATGTCACGGGTCGGTATAGTGCGTTTGTTTCGCTTAAGCTAGGTACCCCTGAATATATTTCCATACCTGCCCACATGTTCTAGAATGTTGAATTATAAAGTGTACCTATTTATTTATAAAAACATTGTTTAGTTTTTTTATTTATGGCTATTAATAGTTTGATTGCGTAGGTACCTTTAATTTGTAGTGTAAAACAAGCAATTTTAAGGTTCTAAAAATAGTTTATAACGGAAGCTCTGCCAGATGTTAACTTTCTTTTTATACTCTAGATTTCCTATAATATCCTGCGTGTTTTTTTTAAAGAAACATTCCTGAGATGTTATAGCTTAATAATTTAGGTGGACCTAACTGAATACTGATGAATATACCTAACTAGTATTAGGGATGGCAGGTCGGTCATTTGTCGGGTCAAAAGTTGTCAATTTGACTGATGTTGGAATATTTGACGAAACCAATTTGACCAATTAAAAAAATGAACAAAAATGCAAAAAAAAAACAATAGTTTATTGTTATGCAAAATAAAATCTTCCTTGAAAGTGTAGGCGAGGGATACCAGATCCCTCTAGCGGCCAGTTGCTACTACCCATCAGACATTAGTAATTAATGTCTTGTGATAAGCAGCGTCGTGCAAAGCAGGCATCTAGAGCAGCGGCCCTAGCCATATGGGTACCATATACCCTAGCCATATAGGCTAACTACATACTGAATGGATTTGCAAGAAACAACTACTCAGAGAGCTAATACTCCTTCCTGCATTGAATTACACCTGGAAATCCGATATGATAGCTATGGTCATTCACCAATACCTCCAACAGGTGCAGACTAGTTTCGAGGTATTGGCTCTCATCAGTACACCGTAGGTAGAGGAATAAATTTCTTGAAAGAACAAAATAAACAACACTTTTGGTTCTTCGGTAAAAAGAAAAACAAAACAACTAATTCTAATGTAAACAGCTATTTTAAAATAAAACAATAATAAAACTAGGTATTTCTGCCTCTGCTCTTTCTATGTCTGTTCCTCAGTCTGTTTGTTTGTTTCATCATCTTCTATCATCTTCGAAGACGTTCAAAGTCAATTATTATTCTAACAAAATTCCAAAAGTTCTCAAATTTTGGTATAACTATACATTACTAAAGCCAAATCCGATTTTGTAACCCATTTGAAGATGCGGAATCCGGAACATTATAAATAAATTGAACAACAATTGAAAAAAACAACAATTCGCTATGTTACCTATTCTTAAGATACATGTAATATAATATGTTATAAATAACGTAAATATTTCATCATAGGACTGATTAACAGTTATTTGAATAAAATATACCTTCTTACTCAAGAAAATTATTCTCAGTTTTTTTACTACTAATGCTATGAAGTTATTTTGGTCAACCCAAATGTCCCTATAGCCTGAATGCCCATACCTATTATCAGTTAAACAGTGTAACAATTTGATATATAAAATGATCTAAGAACAACTTGAGAAAATTAAATTACCAATATTTAATCCATTTATCTAATGAGAAGTAATATTTCTCTCTAGATAAATTATGCAAAAAAGGTATAGTTTGTAACATAGATATGAGACATCAAAAATTTTCAAAGGATACCCACAATTGCCGCAGTGGGAGATCGGGGCAGTATAACTTTTCTTACAGCAAGCTAAAATCGTCACTATAAAGGCGCTTTCATTCAACAAGTTATGTTTTGATAGAATACTAATAACTAATCAATTTTAACAGAAAACCCATAAAAATAATACATATAAATAACTGTATTATTCTATTTCAAGAACCATTGTTGACCCCACTTTATCCCAAAACGTTCGATGGTATTAGAACAGCTGGCATACGAAGGAATGCCAATGATGCCGATGTGACATACGGCTGAGGAACGTGTACAATGGATCCGTAATATTTGAATGTGAAACATACTTATTATGCATCACCAATTGTTTTATGATATGACGAAAGGTATATAGTGTGATCAATATTTTGTTATACTCGAGGTTATACCGAGGGTTATACTACATGATAATGTCATGATGTGATGGGCGATGTATATAAAATTATGTGTTTTTCCTTAAATTCCTGGAAATCGGTTATACTTGACAACGCTGTTTTCTCATATTTCGGTGTTACGGACTATACATACTTAGGTAAATAACAAAAACTTTTAATGTTTTTAAAATTCAGTACAGTGCAGTCGGAAGCCATAGAGTACAATAATACAACATTTAAAATTATAGAAAAGTTATTTTAAATTATAGTTGATTGAACAATTATTATGTTAGATCGTGTGTATTCTAAATTACATATAAATCAGTATCCTGGAAATTATTACCGGTGTGAAGTTAGCAGCCAATATACTGAAAACACCCTGACACCATAGACGTACCGAACATTTTCGACTTTAAAAACATATAAAAGTGTATAATGTCACTGCGGCATTGATAATATGAAGGGCCATATATAAGAACACACATACTTAGTAGCTTTATTTTAAGACCCTATAAAGGGTGGAAAGGATATATTAATAAAAAAAACAAAAAAGCGAGAACGAAATAAAAATCCACCGTGGCACGTGGCATAATGGGAGGGGAAGGTAAAATTGTAAGAAAACAGATACTAGAAGTTCATGTATTTGCAAGCCGTTGAACGGGTAGAAATCTAAAATCTACCCTTACTTAGATATAAAAAAATAAAAACTTAAGGACGAAGCCAAAAGCCACTTTGGCATTAATGTGAGGGGATAATATTGTAGGAAAACAGATGCTTGAAGTTCATGTATTTGCAAGCCGTCTAAGGGGTAGAAATCAAGCCATACATTAATTTTAGTAATCACAACAATATACCACATTGATAATTATTATAATAATTTTTAATATTTATTTTATAAATATTGTATTTATAATTTTTTCCTACTAGGTATTTGCATTTGGGACAGTCTTCGATTCTATGTCCAACAAATATCTATAATACGAGAATGAATCATAGTAAAATAGTCGTTAAAAATTGTCCTTGAAAGTGAATACATTTATTGTTATTCGTAGTCGCAAAGAGACAACGTTTGATGGTAATTTTTATAATTATGTTGGTAAATATTATTTAAAGTAAATATAAAGAATAACACTCAGGTTCCACGCAGGTATTAGTCATTGTATTGTCATTACGTACGTCCCCTACCATCACAGATTTTTACTTGGAATCGGACGGATATTAAGTTTATCAATATTCAGTGTTGGAGATAACTGATAATGGATTCTAGATTTGATGCAACCGCGCGAATACACATAGTTGTGCCCGGATGTTACAATAAATCTGTCACATGTTTTATAACGAGAATGAGGAATTTATGCTGCTGTCTAATTAGTGTAAGTGCAGCAGGAATTATAGAAAGCACGAAGTAAGATAGTTAGAAAGTAACGTTCAAAAAAATAATGATAACTGGGTGCAAATATTTTGTAGTATAATAGTACAGAGAAGAATGAAGTAAATCTCAGTTTTCTAATAGTTTCACAATAATTTGCAGAAGGGTGACCACCCTGGGTATGATGGTGATTACATTTATTATACATCTTGTTTATTTATTACAACTTGAGAGGGTTTCGACCTTGAACATAATAAAGATTAGCCAGAGATGGGCAGATTTAAAAAATAAAGATTCATATAAAATCAAATAAAAATAATTCCTATAAATTCAAATAAATATTTTCTATAGGGTAATAAAAACATAAGATGTATGTTACTGCGTAAAAAATATAGTAAAAATAAAATAGGTAACCAAAAAATACAAATAGGTACGACAGTTGTTTTAATCGTCTGCTTGTCAAATTTTGCTCAAATTTGTTTCATTATTTCGGTTTCATCGATTCGGTTCAGAGCTTGAATTTGTTAAATAGGTTTTAACCCTTTTAAGGCAACAATTCGTTCAGGTGTTAACGTAGCCTTTATGTATGGATATATACGATATTCCTCGTATAAAAGTTCGTTTTCGTCTGCAATTTTTATTTCCACTTTTAGGGGCGTTTCAAGACCTAATGAACCTCGTAATGAACATTAGTATAATAATATACACCTACCATACAATATAATTATATTATATTATTAATAAAATAAGTATATTAACCGTTTTCTATCTAAAGATTATTGTAATGGTCACTTTGGTAATTGGCATGATTTTTTAAAAATTGAATGAAATATATTAGCACTAAGTAATATTTTCTTTTTTTTTTTCAGCGTGATGGGATGATCGGATTGCAAGAATGCGGACCTGCGCCGCCTAGAGCGCCATTGTCCGCAACGAATCGCATACGAGAACGAACCGCTCTAGCTGTCGACGAATACAACACGCATGTTCTTCGGGCCTGGGCCAACGCCGCGCTCTCAGCTAACAGATCTTCTTTTAATGACCGCCACCACCACCATTCGACGCCCAGAAGACCGCAGAACCACCCACCCGAGCACCTTTGCAGGAGCAACTCCAGCTTGGAACTGCTAGACCACAACGGAAGGCCCTCCAACGCAAACTCCCCCACGTTAAAAAGAGAGTACGGCAGTCATGGGTCAATAGACGTGATAGATAGGCCTTCAGGAGTCGCTGGTAACAATGAGTTTTTTAAGATGCTCCAGGACTATCGACCTGCGGGGTTGGTAGGAACCGATCAGCGATCACCGGGTCCTTCGGAGTATCTTAGAGGGAAAATTGACGGGTCTGGGGATAAGTATAACCCTGAGGACACTGGTTCGAGTCACCAGAATAATATCCCCCAAAGTCCGAAGTTACGCAATAAGCTAAAGAAACATTTTTGGACCAACGGTAATGGCAATGTACCAAATAATAGTGCTGTAAAGAATCCAAGACAAACAATGGACGATAGTGCTGTAAGTACCTCGTCTAGTTCAGTAGTCCTCACTGCGGAAGCAGAAGAGATAGCACGGCGTAGGGCTTTCGCCCATTACGACTGTCAATCCTTGACTACAAATCTGAACTACACGGTGCGTTTGAGGAGAAATCTTTTGGCTAAAAGAAGGAACACTGCTACCGGTGCTTCGGCTGCTTCAATGTTGAGCAGGTCTTCCACTCCCGATGGAGATATAGACGATGATTGTGGTGACGGCCAAAGTAATGATCTAGTGGAAAGTTGTCCTTTCTTCCGGAACGAAATTGGCGGTGAAGAAGAGAGGATAGTTAGCCTGTCGCGGCTGCAGAATGGACAGAACAGCAAACCACTTCATAGACCTCCACTGGCGTATGGGGTGGCAGTGCTGGAGTTCCCCCCAGGCGAGACGCACTGGAGGCATTCCACCTGTCCGTACCAGAGGTTCCCGAGGCCTATAGAGAATGTAGACCAAGGAGCATTGTACTACCGGAAGTATTTTGCAGGGCAAGGTAGGAAATTTAAATCTTGTAATATCTAAATCCGGAAATCAAGGGTATTTTAGTTATCTGGGGGATGTGTTGTGTTGTCTTGAGATTGTTTGATTAGGCCGAGTTTTTCTGGTAATTTTACCTTCGTGAATAACTTGGAGAATATAAAACCGTGTATAGGCCTAATTTTCCGCGAATTATTTGCTTCGTGAAAAACATTTATTTAATTGTGAAAAGATTTTTCTTTGCCATTATTTTTTTAATTTTTTGGGTGTTTTGTTAAGTTCACCTGGAGTTGGCGGAACAACTATACTAAAAAATGTTTTCATAAGTGTAAGTAGCTCAAAATTTGTTGCTAATTGATATTTTGTTAATTTTTTTTGGTTCTGCTAAATTCACGTGAATATACCGGAACAACTATTATACCAAAAAATATATTTTCGTAAATATAAGTAGCTCAATTCTTTGCTAATTAATTAGATGGAAAAATATTTTTTCGCTATTTTTTTAAAATTTTTGGTCTGCTAAGTTCATATGAAGTCAGCGAAACAACTATACCAAATAGTTATTTGTGTAACAACTGCGTAAAGACGGCGTTTGCGACGAGTGAGTGCCGCGCGCGATTGTCATTCCTATACGACTCCGTTTTTTTCGTAAGTAGAATTTTTTTTTAAATTGAAAAAAAAAGATTGAAATATTTTTTCGGGGGTTTCTTAAATTCATTAAAACATTAAAAATAGTACATCGTTATTTTTAAACACAAACACAAAAAATACTGTTGACATTTTCAAACTTTTTCAAACACGTTTTTACGAAATTACGTTTTTTTAAAGTTGTAATTAAATGAGGAAAAGCGTGATGGTTACCTTGAGGCTTAGAGCGTTGAGACAGTTGATTGAATAAGCTTAGAGCTATTAAAGAAAATATTGAGTTATCAAGGGAACAGTTTTTTTTGTTCTCCGCTTGTCAAAAATATCTTATTGTAAGAAATAATAAATTTAGGTTGTGAAACGACTGCGTGTTTAAATCTTTAATATTAAAACGCTCGTCTCGCGCACACGAAATTCGCACTTTGTTTTTCGCGGACTTGGTGACCGTTAATACAACAAAACAAATTTAATCACCAGTATCGGTGCATGCTAGACCTAAGAAGACTAGAGACAACTCGAGTGGAGGGGAGTGGGACGAAAAGCGACCGCACCTCATATCAAAAATATAAAGATAAGTAACGTCAATACCCATAGTAGGTACAGTATTGTTTGTCCACATAATAAACCGAAATTCGTAGGAGGGGGACGCAGTGAGACGCAATGTTTGTAAACAAAATCCAGTAACTTTTCGGATGTTGGGATGGAATCGACCAATAACATGTTGTGGTATAGTTAAGAATCATTATATCTCATTTCGCGGACGTTTTCTCACCCGGTTGTCTATCTTTCATCTGAGGTCCGCACTGTGATCACGTGTGTTTCATCATGGCGGTAATCGTATAGAAACGAACGATAGACGGGAGGAGAGGAGATGAGAAGATAAGGCGGATAAGCGATAGGCGAGCATAACAGCATGTGCAGATTCCTCGCGGTTCTACGCGAGCTCGCCATGCTGTCGACAGTGTTCGTACCACCCCTGCTACTAATCCTGGCTTCTAGTTATCTTGAATAGATCCTTACATCAACCAGCTGTAAACATTATTTGTGTTAATTAATTGACATCTTTTAAAAACTAGTGGCGCCACATACTTAGTACAAGAAGTGTTCCCGCTTAAGGAAATTTTGTTTCATACAACTTTCTCCATGTGAAATTCTCTGTCAAGGTTTTCATGTGTTCACCGCGTTTCCAGTCAAAGGTTACCGCCACCGCCGCATTTTTTTTTATCACTGGGACCTTCATATTATATAGGACCGCGGTCGGACCACTGGCGGACAGCTGTACAGTCGAGAGTAAAATAGGACAAGTATATTTTTGCTAAAATCTAGTTGTATAGTTTGTGACAAACATGTATGAGAATGAAAAAATGCCACATCGTCAAATGGAAACCAGATGTCTCTGATGAGCGGCGCGAGCCGCCTTTGATCTGGTCAAAGCGTAGCCGCATCCTTTGACGATGCGGCATTTTTTCATTCTCATATATGTCTGTTACAGACTATACATCTAACTTCAATTTTTGTGACATTGTCAGTTAGTTTGTCAAATATTGTTCAAATACAGACAGATTTAGGTACATTGGAAAACATTTGTTGTCTATTTTTTTTTGCTCTTGACACGATAATAAATATAAGTACAGAAATTAGAACACAGAACTTTTGTCTCTGACGCGGCTGCGGATTTACCTGCGGCGAACCGATGAAATTGCAGCGTTTAGTTTTGAGATTTTGTCTAATGTCAGTCATAAATATACCTTAACATATATTTTAGTAAATGTTTATTAATTAAGTCGTAAGCACAACATTACCCTGTTTTGTGATTGTTTTTGTGTTTTGTAAATTACCAAAACTAACTTAAAAAATACTTAAGGTTTCTATAGAGTAATGTAAGATTGTAGCACCAGACCCGATATTTCTCAGCTAATTTCTGAGTACCCTATAGAATGTCTCAGAAAACTTCACCATTATTACCCTTCGCTGTAAAACTAGAAGAATATATTGCATTTGATCGGGAAAAGCTCCGGATGTCTAGTTTTTTGTTCACGCTATCTCAAGAACAAAATGTTTAAACGTAAAATTTGACAGAAAAATAGTTTTTGGATAAAGGAAGAAGTGATGTTCCAAAAAAATATATGTCAATAATAACATATCGTACAGTTTTCAAACTTTTCTACTCCATTAAGATGGCCAACACAACACCAATGAAAAATAAATAGTATCGAAAAAAAATTATCGCTATTTTTGGTATCATTATCATTCATTCAGAAATCAATAAGCTGTCATCCTCCCTATAATAACGCAGTGGTAACCTTTAGGATTCATAGTTGAATTGAATTTATTCATAGTCGAGGGGTTCCGGGTTCAAACCCTGCTTGCTAGTAGGGCCATTTTTTTCTTATTATTACCTATTATTATTTACCTAATTATTATTATTACTCTTCGCTGGTATCAGAAAAACAAGAGTATCCTATAGGATGTTAAAATTTTTATAATTTAACTAGGGAGGTAGTTAAAATATGGATTGATTTATATTTTTTAGTACATATAGCCGTTAATTTCTTTAACCGATTGTTGCCATGAAACGATTGGTATTGAAATTTCCTTGTCAATAAACAATGGTTATTATAAAAAATCGCCTTGTTCAGGAGTTCATTTAAATAATACGCGGCCCGGTGGCCTGCTATGCAATTTACCACGACAATGACTTAGAATTAAACTTCTGACCAAGGACCATATTATTATACCACTTATGTGCTTAATTAAAATCGACCCCAAGTATTATTTATTTTTGCATAACATTTTTATAGTACCCCCGAAGGTGAAATACCTATGTATCATACGACATTGGTATATGAATAATCGTCGTTATTTTATAGTAGTTGTTTTGTAATGAATTTTTATTGCTTACTGTAAAAGTAAACATGGATATTCGTAACCAAAACACTCACATGCGACTTGAAATGTATAATAGTTAATACTAATCCAGTTATCTGCGTTGATAATAGCTGCTGTTCCGACTTAACGAATATAACAGTTTATTTATACAGCCACAGAATTGGCAAGTATTCTTGGTATTTCTCAAAGAATTTAAACCGCTTGCTTGTTAAAACGCTGTTTTTACGGAACTCGGTCAGGTAGGTGTATTGAAATTAGATCACCTTGAAAAGGAGGAAAGGTTACCATTATTGTTGTAGTAATTTGACCAACCAATTTGACCAGTTTTCGTGGAATAGGTAAAAGAAAATTGTAATAAAATACTTGATACTACAAAATATATATTTTTTTTACTAGTTATTTCTAACAAAAATGATTATTACTTAGGTGTGATTGGTGTTACCGGACGCCACATATAGGGGTGTCCGTCTGCTCCAGAGGTACCTTTGCAGAAAGAAATTGATCAATTTTGATCCCTTGAATAATAATATATCGGGTACTTTTCTGAAATCGGGCGAGTTGAGAAGTTATAGGGGGTGAAGCACTCCAAAAACGAACTATTTCTCAATTTCTGCCAATATCTAGTAAATCGTAATATATTTTTAAAAACTATAAGAGAGGAAGTTTCTTCATAAAATTTTCTTTAAAATGGTGTATTCGTAGTCTAATTTTGTTTTACCCTTTCAACTCTTATAATTCAGTGCATAAGAATACCCATATTATTTCGTACTCTTTTAAACGGTGGGGGGTAATTTATAAGTTGTAATAAAAAATAGAGAATATTTTATACGTATATTTTACGTAACAGGCTATATTCTGGGTTCCCTTTCCGCTAAATGTGCAGGGTTTGCATATTTCTCAAAATATAACTCTTCCATATAACTTAGGGGTGAAATAAAATTGTACTGAGTACCCCATTTTAAAGAAATGCTGATCAAATTTCCTCTTATAGTTTTTGAAAATTTGCCAGGGTTTAGGAGATAGTGGCAAGAACACAGAAAAAGCTCCTTTTCGGGGTTGCTATGCAAATGTGCAGGCTTTGAATATTTCTCATAATTTCCTCTCTTATAATTTTTTAGAATTTATCACGGTTTATACTCCAGTCAATAGACTAAAAAAATGGTTTACCTGGAAAAAATAGGAGGATTTAGTTTTATAGGCTAACTTTATGTTTTTTGGATCGCTAATTCTGAATTTTTCACTTCCCACCAAAAAATCTCACCGGAAATGCCTCTATTTTTAAAAAAATTACTCCAAAAATATATTTTTTTGAAAGTAACTCAATTTTTGTCAATTTTTATAGGAAAATGCCTTGAATTATACAAAAAAATAAACAAAAAAGGTTTAACGCTTTTTTGACAGATCAAACTTAAAGGCGCTCTGAGACGCAGCGCGGCAGGTAGTGCAGTCATTGAAGGTTTTCCGCTCCAAATTCTTTGAACCTCTATCGATTGACGTGAAATTTAGTGAGTAGGTCAGGAATGGCTCAATGAGCAAAAGTGACATAGCGCCACTGTTTGTTTTTATCCTGAGGTAGAAATTTTTCACTCAAAATATCCCCGGAAATGGATAAATTCAATGTAAAAAATAATCTATAAAAAAAACTATAGATATATCGATATTTTTTTAGTTATTCGCGATTGAAAACGAAAATGCATGTTTCTGGACGGTTTTTCGCGAATACCTCGAAAACTTCGCGTTTTCTCAGAAAAGTTGTAATGACTAAAAATGAAGCTTGTAAGAAACCAGAGAGTTGTTTTTTTAGGAATGCGTTCGGCCCCAAAATAAACGGAGTTATGGCTCGTTGAAGAAGGCTTTTTTTTTACAACAACTTTGTTCGAAGTATCAACCTTAAATAACGGAAAACTGATGTATTTTTCGAGAAAAACTTATAGAACAATTTTTATAGTACTTGGAAAGACCTTTAAAATGAGCACTGTTTCTTTAATATTGCGTTATAACTAAGCGAGATACGATGCAAAAACATGTGCTCACATTTTTGAGAAAAAAATGAGCGTTGAAACCCCCGCCATTCCCACCAGAATGGATATTGACCGGTATCCTTTTACAAATTACTTTATTTTAGTATTACTCACGTGATCCAAAAGTTTGTCCGGGTTAGAATACGTATTTTTCTTTTTGCATTGTTGTTTTTACCCCTTAATAGCAAAAAGCACAATTCGGGAATATGTCACTTTTAAAGTTAAGGGTAAGATGAGCTTAATTCCAAATTTTCATGAAAATCGATGGAGGTTCAGAAAATTGCTGTAAAATACTCGTTTTTTGGCGCCATTTTTTAAAAAATTGCAGTATTTCCTGTACGAAGTTTTGGTGGGAAGTGAAAAATTCAGAATCAGCGACCCAAAAAACATAAGGTAAGCTTATAAAACTAAGTCCTCCTATGGTAATATGTTCTATTGACTGGAGTATTATTACCAGATATTGACAAAAATAGAGAAAAAGTTCGTGTTCCACCCCCTATAATTTCTAAACTCGGTCGATTTCAGAAAAGGACCCGATACATTCTTATTCAGGGCTTCAAAATTGATCAATTTCTGCAAAGGTAACTCGGGGACTTCTGGAGCATACGGACACCCCTATGTGGCGCCCGTACTATATGAATATATATGATCATCAGTTCCGTCGTGGGCAATAAAGGAAAGCAACTTTCTAAGTTTGATAAAGTAATGATATTCTGCTATTGTAAGGGAATGATAATTTTCCATTTGCCAATCCATTTCGAGGGTAAACTGGCTGTAGAACCAAAATTGTATGAAATTCTTCGAATACGTTAACTACAATACCTAGTTCCAATCCTCGACACGCCGCGCCGTGACATCACGACAGAACATTGTGATAAACTTCTGTTTTCATTGTTCACGGTTTTCATTTGTTTCCGTATATCCCTTAGTTGCACTGACTTTATACGGCCGCCATACTTGCGTCTATTAAAAATTAATGTTAATGTTAAGTTAACATTTTCTGTGTCGCCAGCGAAAAAACGTCAACTAGTAGTACCGCAGTAAAGTAAGTAGTACCCCAGAAAGAGTTTGTCTCTTTTCTGGGGTAGTACCTACCTCGCACAATGGCATTCACCGCATATGTTCTAGATTCAAGAGACACCATTAGGTGTCGCCGTTAAGTTTTGAAGAATTTTCTGAACACATTTTAATTGTACACTACGATACTGTTATGGAATCGTCAGAAGCGATTGTGCACGATATTTATACACCGCACCCGACGATGTGGCAACATCGCATCTGGGGCTGCCAGATATAACCCCCCCAAGGGCGAAGTCTCAACCCTCTAGGACTTGAAATAACCGAGATACACCCCTGGCCCTATTTAGAATGGTTGCGGAATATGAACATATGGAGTACCCCCTGTAGAACTCTTCACGATGCCTTATATACAATCTAGAATGGGATAGAATAATTCAGAACAATCTAGCATGGGATTGAATATCCGAGAAGCTTCTAGAATTTTCCAGAAGCGTGAAAATAGATAAGGGCCAGCCGATCGGGACATTAGTCAGTTTAGTTTGAATGCTCTTAGAGACAAGACCAAGTAACAAGTAATTAAAAGTGTTCAATAGTAATTTATCATTGTAAACAGGTTGATAAAGTGTATTTGGATTCTGGACAGTACTCACTTATTTTACGAACTCAGTGGCGTAACAAAACAATATGGACATACGGTGGTCAGCTTGGCTTCGCCATCAATGTACCAAATATTTAAATTCTGAACCACGTGTACCTATGTTTAGTCTATTCCACAAATATCTTATTACGTAGTTTTCATTATAGCTTTGGCCACCTTTTTATCCTCAGCGAAGCGGAAATTGTCGTGTTCTCTTTTGAACTACAACGATTCGTTCTCAGGACAGAGTTCTCCGCTATACCTACCTTTTTTACTTAACAGAAATAGTGAAGCCCCAGAAATGCGCCCTAAGAGAATGTTGAATATAATGTTTTTATTCCTTGGATTTTTAAAAACCGATAAGACAACCAACCATACATGCTGCTTCAAGATTAGATTCGATCTGGGTTATTAATGTGTAGGTGGTTACATACATTGGTCTATATTCTATATTATTGGAGTTTGTAGTATTTGGGGTAGTATTCACTATTTCTGTTAAGTAAATATAGAATATAGAAAAATACACTACTACCTTTTATACACTCCCCGGCACAAAATTCCGTCACCCTAAAATTTTGCCCAATTTTGATGTTTTATAACTTTTTTATTTTTCATCTGATTTTCATAAATTTTTTACCAGTCTGTAGATCAGTTCATTGTGTGTCTTTTTAATTATTGTAATAAGTCATATTTTTCGTCCAGGCAATATTATACAGGGGAAAATCAAAGTGTTGTTTTTTGTCGTAAACTCAAAACACCCTGTGGAAAAATTGAGGCGAATAATTTTGTTTACAAACTGTTTGCTGCCATCTTAGACGTATTTTAAACATTTTGTTTTTTGATTCATCCCATTATCTCATTTCTTATGCGAGCAGCAAAACTTTAAATGAAACGCTGATTTCAAGCTTATTTTTATTAACAAAAACATCCACTAGGTATATCACAAAATTAATTAACAAAGACAAATTTTAATAACGTGTATGTCCTCCTCTCGCAGCAATGACAGCTTGCATTCTTCGTGGCATCGAATTAATAAGATTACTTATTCTGTCTTGAGGAATAGCCTGATATTTTTCTGTCAGCGCCAGCCGTAAGTCTTGCAAGGTTAGTGGTTGCACAGGACGGCGACGGAGTGCTCTTTTAAGAACATCCCAAAGATGTTCGATTGGGTTGAGATCCGGGCTACATGCGGGCCAGTCCAATCTTGAAAGTCCAACCTCATCCAGATATTCGCTCACTACCCGTGCAACGTGAGGTCTAGCATTATCATGCATTAATGTAAATTGGTTCCCAATGAAAGGAGCAAATGGAACAACAATTTCTTGGAGGATTTCCTCAATGTAACGGTGGGCGGTTAGTGCTCCATTTTCAACAAATACAAGGTCAGTACGTGCATCGGTAGAAATACCCGCCCAAACCATGACTGAACCACCGTAATATTGCAGTCGCTCAGATATGGTGCAGTCTGCATATCTTTCATTTCTACGTCTGTATACCCGTTCACGACCATCCGGCGACCTTAAACAAACCCTGGATTCATCTGTGTATAGTACGTTTCCCCACTGTTCTACAGTCCAGTCAGCATGCGCTCTTGCAAATCTCAGTCGGTGTTGTCGATGCCGAGGAAGCAATTTTGGACATACTGCTGGCCTTCGTGAATGCAATCCTGCTTCTAACAATCTTCTACGTATCGTTCTTTCACTTACACTTACTCGACGTACCATTTGCAAGTAATTTTTTAGATACACAGCAGTAGCTCTTCGATCTCTTAAAGAACTCATAATGACAAAGTGATCATCAGCTTGAGTGGTCATTCTCCTTCTGCCAGAGCCTTGCCGCCTAATAAAGTTTCCCGTCTGTAGATACCTATTCCAAACATCACAAACTGTAGACCGCGCAATTCCCAGAGTACGGGAGACATAACTCTTACTGCGGCCATCCTCTATTAAGGCAACAATTCTACCTACGTCTGCTGTAGTTACCATGATGACAACACACTAAATTAACTGTACTGTCAAATATTCTGTCACAATAACCGCGTATTTAGCCAACGTCGATGTTTTTTAATTAAAAATGATAAAATTAACAGCGTTTCATTTAAAATTTTGCTGCTCGCAGAAGAAATGAGGTAATGGGATGAATCAAAAAACAAAATGTTTACAATACGTCTAAGATGGCAGCAAACAGTTTGTAAACAAAATTATTCGCCTCAATTTTTCCACAGGGTGTTTTGAGTTTACGACAAAAAACAACACTTTGATTTACCCATGTATAATATTGCCTGGACGAAAAATATGACTTATTACAATAATTAAAAAGACACACAATGAACTGATCTACAGACTGGTAAAAAATTTATGAAAATCAGATGAAAAATAAAAAAGTTATAAAACATCAAAATTAGGCAAAATTTTAGGGTGACGGAATTTTGTGCCGGGGAGTGTAGATAGTGTGGACATACGGTAGACGACCTCCATTCCATGTTTGTTCCAATTAAATTTCGGTCAACGGCCACATGAATGTTAATAATTATGTATAACATTTTGTATGAGAGACCTCTCA
This sequence comes from Tetropium fuscum, assembly GCA_964058915.1. Lineage (NCBI taxonomy): Eukaryota > Metazoa > Arthropoda > Insecta > Coleoptera > Cerambycidae > Tetropium > Tetropium fuscum. Next base: position 17,912 of record CAXKVY010000932.1, on the reverse strand, counting down.
AGCCATGTGTTAGGATAGGATAATTCGTCCTTTTTGTACAGGAGCGCGTCCTGTGCTGGCCGGCGCGACGCAGAAATCCTATTTATACGTCAGCTGAACTCGACTACTCGACAAGACGGACTGCGGCTTTGATTTATTCGAAAATAACTTTTACTCGACTAAGTATCAATGTCAATGTCTTCGTACGCATTATGTTACAGCATCAATATATCCGTTACCGTTTCCTTTCAGAGCACCAGAACTGGTTTGGTATGGACGAGCAGCTCGGTCCTGTGGCCATATCGATAAGGAGGGAGAAGGTGCTGCATAGTGAGAATCAATTGACCACCAGCCTTATGCAATATCAATATAGGTAAGTGAAACGGGATTTTCAACTGCATTTTAAAGTGCAAACTAACCTGGATAAAATTCGAGAAACAACATGTATTTTGATAGAATATCACACATAGTATTTAGATGAGTATAACATGCATTTTTGGCACATCAGATATCAGAGAACAAGATAAAAAGCACAAAATATTATCAAGAGATTATTTATTGAAACTGCACTTTCTATTACACAAAACAATCGAACATACTCGAGTTTTGAGAGAATGTGTATCCACTCCGTAGCACTCAACTAAAACTCAATGTATGGTTTGAACCCTTAAAAACGGTGGTTTCAAATGATACCACTTTGATTAGAAGCAGACCTACTCAGACAAAGTTCTTGCTTCCATAGCTATCCAACATTATTTGATTATTACTTTTCATTCCATTTACAGTTGAATTTATTTTTAAAATGTAATTAATCATACTCGATTCATTTTGTTTTCAATGTTTAGAAATACAATCATTTAATTAATGAATAAGAAATATCATCAATGCTACATCAGCTACATTCGGGGAAATATTGGTATATAATATACATCTTCCATTTTGGAAATCGGCCTTAAAACACTACATTTTAAAATATTTTTTTCTAGTTTTTCTAAGATTGTAGCAACAAATTTCTTTCCTTTCCCTTTGACTATCTAGTCAGTTAAAATAAAATCGCCAACCATAAGTTCTTTGACATTCAATTAGTTTTCGCCCTCTGCCATGAATGTTGCTCAATATTCTCCTCTACTTCATTATCTTCATTGGCATTATCCTGAAATTTATGGGTAAGTATTGTCCTCGTTTTTTCGGTTTACTAAAACTTGGGGCTTTAGATGCTTTGTTGTCATCAATTGTAAGTTCCTCTTCACCTTCTTCTCTACTTCATTATCTTCATTGGCATTCTCACCATTTTCTTCACTGAAATTTATGGGTAAGTATTGTCTTCGTTTTTTCGGTTTACTGGAACTTGGGGCTGTAGGTGCTTTGTTGTCATCAATTGTAAGTTCCTCTTCACTGATTTCTAATAGTTCCTCTTGGGATTTTCTTTTACATTCTTTCAAAATTATTTTGAGTAGGTACCTACTGATGTAAGGTCATCTGCGGATACACTTTTCCTGGTTCGATGTTGACTTTTTCTTTCTGGCGGTTTTTATAGTTTATAATTTATAATTATAGTCTGTTTAGTCCTCTTCAGTTAATGCAGTATGCCCTCCATGTAGTTTATAGTGTAAATTTTTTACTTTTCTATATATAGTTGCTGCAGGAATTCCAAATTCTTCCCAAACGTCCTGGTAACTCTTGCCTGTGGTATGTTTTTCCTGCACAGCTCTTGCCAGCTGTTGTGAGTCATAGTTCTGGTAATGTCTGGTTCCAATTTTTGCGTTTACACACCTTCACTATGATATTTCATGTCAAACCAGCTAACAAGGAAATACAAAATAGGTAGGTCAAATGAACCAAAGTTATGTCGAGGCTTGTAAACAATCAGAATGGAGGTGAATAATGTGAAAATACATCAAAACATCCAATATGTTATCTAATTACAACCCCAAAAACCTATTCCTTCGGTGTTCGAAACAAAACAATTGACAACAGCTCATTTTCCAGATTAGTGATCCGAACTTCGGAACTGCAGACTCTTCGCGGAGCCGTCCTAGAGGATGCCATCCCAAATATAAAGGCGTCCAGCAACCCAAAAACACTTAATACCAAAGAAGTCCTTGATTATGTCGCCCCGGAAATTCAGCTTACTTGCTTGAGATTGGGCGTCCAGAACCAACAGACTACAGAGCAAATACTAAAATTAGATGAGCAAGGGTTAACCAGCCACTACAAAGTGGGCATAATGTACTGTAAGGCATATCAGAACTCTGAGGAGGAGATGTACAATAATGAGGAGCCTGGACCTGCTTTTACAGAATTCTTGGAGACCATCGGCAAGAAGGTCCGATTAAATGGATTCGACAAGTACAAGGCTGGATTGGATAACAAAAGTAGGTATTTACAATAAATATAAGGCCCATGCATTGAATTTCTTTTTAATTTACAGCTGATTCAACTGGTTTATATTCCATATACGCGCAATACCAAGACTGCGAGATTATGTTCCATGTGTCGACCATGCTACCTTTCACACCCAATAACCGACAGCAGCTACTGCGGAAGCGACATATCGGAAACGATATTGTGACCATTGTCTTTCAAGAACCCGGTTCCTTGCCTTTCACTCCAAAAGGCATTCGGTCGCAATTCCAACATGTGTTCATAGTAGTTCACGCTATCAACCCCTGTACAGAAAACACTCACTACAAAGTAGCTGTCAGCCGGTCGAAAGATGTGGAAGTGTTCGGACCTCCAATAAAAAAGGGCGCAATTTTTCCCAAGGGTAAAGTGTTTGCCGAGTTTCTGTTAGCTAAAGTCGTTAATGCCGAAAATGCGGCGCACAGGTCTGAGAAATTTGTGACTATGGCTACGAGGACTAGGCAGGAGTATTTAAAGGACCTGGTTATGAACTATTCCACTACAACACCGGTGGACACAGGCCAGAAGTTTTGTAAGTAATTTGATTTATTTATTGTCACCTGTATGACTAATTATTGTATGGGTACTAGGTACTTAATTATTGTATTTTATCTAGGTAATATTTATTAAAATGTTTGGCAAAACTAGGCTCATTACGACAAGTGTTGAGCTCAAAATTCGAAATTTACTGAATTTCAATATCGCTGCCTGTAGTATAGAACGCTCTTTAAGTACTCGAGTTTACGTACCTATCTGATATGCAAGAAATAAAGCAAATAAATAAACTCATTGTAGAAGTATCATAATTAGTACAATACAGCCTAAAGCTAAAACAGTCAAGTCAAGGTATTATCAAAGACTAAGGTTAAGTTTTGTTTACCCTTTGTGGCCGTATTTACTGATTTTTGTGGGTTACATTCACGTTTTATATCAACATGTATTTCACACGATTTAAAAAACTCTAATCACTAAATTAATATTGAACAATTGTTTTTCGCTACACTTTAACCGAAAAAAACCATCACGAAACTAGTTTGTTCAAGCCGGAACAGTACACCTGGTGAGAAACTAGTTTACCCCTAGCTATGTTACCATGTTTCTCTGAACATGGCTATCTCTGTGTAATGTGTAAGGCAGGCTATGGTTTCACCAACTTTCGTTAAAATTTAACTTTTTTTGAAATTTTTTTAATTTAGCTTTTAACTAATTATTAAGCATTAAGGTAAGTGACTGGATTTCTTATAAATCAAATCTATTTGTAAATGTAAAAATGATAATATAACACTGAATCAATTAAGATTTCGAAAATATCAATTGGCAAAAATTAAATCATCTTTCATATTGGCAAATCTCCCACCCACAGAAGGGAATTTTTCACATATATTTTGAGGTTATGTGAAAAAAGTGTAAATACAAAAGTTGTAGATCTTTTTATTACCTACAACTTTGCCATTTAACTTTTTTCCAGAGGACTTGTAGTTTTGCCGGAAATCGAGATAAACCGTTTTTTACCCTTAAAAACTCACCCCCTCCACTTCCCGACCTCAGATCGCCCGTACATTATTTTTCCTTTCATTTTTGTTATATTCTCTTCCTTTTCCAGGGGGTTTTTTCATCCCACTGTTATTTTTTTTCACTTTTTACCATTTTCAAAGGCTTCAGCCCTGGTCTATAGGTGTTTAAGCCTTATATGCTTTTATTCAATTATGATCTTTCACATATAATGGATTTATTCACTTTTTCATGAATGCTCCTCAGATGGTTTAAATGAATCAAAAATAAATGCAAAACCAAGTTTTGTAGCAAATTCAATTGTTAAATAAGGGAAAAAGTGTTTTAATCATAAACATATTAATACACACATAGAGACATATTAATACGTCTATGGTTTTAATACACGATGACATGAAGTGTAGTTAGAGACGCACACATAAAGATTGGCCTAACCCTAGAAACTGACAAATAAATCCTTAATTTTCGTAATTTACATTAAAAAATATGGTGTGTAGAAAAAATTTCAAGGATTTTGGTGTTTCTTTCACTTTTCAGCAATATTTAGTAGTAAGAAGAAAGACAAAATCCGTCCCCGGTTCATACCGGACTTATGCCAAAGAGGTGCCATTTTATGGCAAGTATTATTAGATGATAGCGGACAGGGTCAGCAAATAGAGTGCTTCCTTGGTATCTCTTCCGACTCATTTGTGTTGATCGAAGAAAACTCCAAGCAAATCGTGTTTGTGACTCCTTGCAAGTCCATCCTGGGTTGGTCCCCACAAACGAACAGCCTGAGAATTTATCACCACCAGGGCGAGTGTATGACAATTCATATGCGACATGGAGACAGGGATGAGTTGATTGAAATAATGGATCGGTTGAAAGGGGTAACGAGTGGATTCCTCGCAAAGGAACTATCTATTAGGTAAGATTTCACGTCATTAAGTACCATAAAATGTATTGATGACTTCAGTGACAAATTACTAAACCTAATAAATGTCGTGTTTTCCAGTCGAAATATTATGGGACAGCTGGGCTTCCACGTGCAACCCGATGGAATCGTCACTCTTGTAGAAAGTGCCGGCCAAGCCTGGCACGCTGGTTTGCGGCAAAACTCGCGTCTAGTAGAGATTTGTAAAGTGGCTGTAGCTACGTTAACCTACGACCAAATGGTGGATTTATTAAAAACCTCGCTAACTGTTATTTTGACTGTGATACCTCCACTACCTGACGGTTCCCCTCGGAAAGGTTGCACACTGCAAAATTGCAAATATAACGAGGCCCATTACGAAGGTGACTACGAGAATGCCGGTAGTGATGAGAACAAAGGTAGACGAGCACCTCAAATGCAGCAGGCAGTGTCAGGACACCACAGGCGGATATACGAGAGAAGTTTCTCGCCTCCCAGAAGCAGTAATAGTTCTGGATATGGCACGGGGAGCAGCAGCAAGTCCTTTCACGGGCAGGAGCCTCGGTTTCCTACGAATATGGAGGTAAGTCTATAAATTAATTTTTTCTCAAATTTATTTAAAATTAGTTAGAACTTAGACCGTTTTAATTTTGACATTTTATTATCTTGTCCAGCTCATTTTAAAAGGAAAATTTTGTAAGTAGAATTAGCTAGTGGTTGTAGTTTTATATTAGGCTTCCATGTTGTCATATTAGATGTTTATATATAGTCGGTAATGCATTAGACTTAATTTTAGATCAGAAATGTGAAATTTCCCGGGGAAATATTCATAGCAATATTCAGGTTTCATGTATAACATTTTATGTTAAGGCGCGCCCTGACGTTTTTATCAAATTGCAAATTAGATCATTACCAAAGAATATACTTCCTGCATAAGTTTAGGAATTTAACATTTTGGCATGCAAATTGAGTGCTCACAGTGACCAATTCTGGCCCTAATGCAGAAATTGAAAAAATTACATGATACAAAGTTATCATTCCTAAAATTTGCAGGAAAATAATTGTTCATAGCAAGTGAGGGAAGCGGGTTTCGAAAACTATAGCAGGTATAGAAAATCCCTGTGCTTGTATCTGTGACCCTGGAATTTGTTTCTGAATAATTAACCTTTAAAGTTCTTCTGGTCCGAGGTGGTCACGGCAGTACGGCTGCCAACTATGCGGGCCTAGTGGTAATTTGCTGAACGACGTTTCTTAATCACCTGTCGTTTTAAAAATCTTGTGCCTTGTCTGTTATCATTTCAGATCAATAAGTACTGATTGTTATCCTCACTTTTCTCAAGATATCCCAAAAGCGATCGAGGTAAATGTTGTAGTTTTTTTTATTATATAAATGTAGGCTATTTTATTCGCATATGGCAACGTGAAGTGGCGGTCATTTTGACCAGTTTTGCAATTCCAGATTCCAAAATCGGATCCGCCAGGTCAATTTACATGTTCAGTTCTTTTGTCTTTCTAATGTCATCTAACATCACTTTCACATTCCACCGCTAGGCCCGCATAGTCGGCAGCCGTACTGTCGTGATCCCCTCGTCTCCTGTTGATGTATTTGAATATGAATGAATACCAAATTATAAATTGAAAAGGCCATAACCTAAAAACTTTACTATATAGGGGGAAACTTCATCACAACTAAATGAAAAATTCAAAAATATAGCAGCTTTTATTTCATTTTTTGTCCATAATTATTTCTCGCTTGGGCATAATTTAAAAAAAAGTAGAAAAGAATGTTTTTCTCATCCTCTGGTTTCCGCAAAGTCCTGTATCTTCTTAATTTTTAGGGAACTTTGACCAGTTCATCCAGTGGCCAGTCAGGTGATGACAAATGGTATGACGTTTTACAAGAAATCGAGTCTCCGCCAATCCCAGTTAAGAGCAGCCAACATGCATCTCGTGCCCACCTTGCAAATAACACCTTCCCATCAACACCAAAACGTAACAATTCCTACCAAGCGACGCAAATGCAGGCGGCACACAATCATTATGTCTTGCAACATAACAAAATACAAATCAGTAACTCATTACCATTGCAACACGTCAATGTATTACAACCTCTCAGTGCAGCTTTACATAATAACACGGGCGAGTTAGATTTATGCTACCAAATGGAGAAAAATAACGTTAGCAAGCAGCAAAATGAGCGTTTACGGCAGGAGAGCGATTACGTTGTTAGCAGTCCTCGAGTTGCTCACTATTCTACTACACAGCATAACTTAAACAATGATTTTTCAAGGTTAAACGTCAATGACAGTCACTCAAACGGTAGTTCAATTAGTGATAGAATGAATCTAGCAGGTAGTGAAGATGAGCTTTCGAATGGTAGTGGGAATATGTCGCCAAGATCACGACGTGCTAAGCAGATGAATGTGTCGCAGTCTGGAAATTACTCGAGTAGAAACCAGAGTCCTAGGTCTGTGAATGGGGAAGCAAAATTGCGAGCCGGTTTAACGCCACGTTCCTCAAACCGTAACAGTGCAAATTTATCATCGACAAATTTCCAAGAAGAGTTAATGCGTCTAATTAACCCCGACAGTATCGAATCTGCACCAGAACCGAAACTTAATAAGGAAATAAAGACACATTCAAGAGAAAATTTAAATAATACGCTCAGCGTACATAAAACTCAACCTGAAGTTATTCTAACAATGGCTAGGCCCGCTACGGTTATTTCAAATGCCAGTACGACTTCTAGTCCCTTACCAAACGAGTTTAAGAGACCTCAAGAGGATATGGCGACTCGTACGAGCCCAAGCAAAAGTAAATCAGGGATAAATTTTCCTGATAACTTCCCATTGCCAGAAGACAGCGACTGGCCGAGTTTAGTAGACGCTGCTACCAGAGTCGTCATGCAAGTCGGGTCCACCTCAGAAGTGAATAACGAACACGAAGTTAACAGGCATTGGAACGAGGAAATGCCGATCGATGCCTCTATCACATCGTCGTAAGTAGGCATAATGTACCATTCTTTCAAAATCTGCACTTAATTGGGTCTTCAACAATTTTTTTGATTATTTTTGATAAATACAGGATGATTTTGACAGACAATATCGCTATTTTGATGAATGAATTTGGACCTGATTGGTAATAATCGCAATGTTGTCTGTCAGAATTCCCCAGAATTCGCTGGATTTTTTTAACGGAAATATCCTCCATATTTTTAGTGTGAGTTCAAGTACGAGTGTTCCGGAGCTGCAGAACCATGTGGCTGAGCTAGAGTCGAAAGTCGACAGGGAGACGAGGCGTAGGATGTCTCTTGAAAGCGAAGTGCGACGTCTAACGGAGGAAAATCGAAAATTGCACGATCAGGCTCAGGCGGCAGTGCAGCAACTTCGAAAATTTACAGAGTGGTTTTTTAAGAACGTTAAGAGGCAGTGAGTAGCTTTAACAGATCGAGTAGATCAATTAAAATACTTTTAAAAATATTTTAAACGTATAGTTTTTAGTTGCGACTATATTAAGTTCTTAAATTATAACATAATAATTTTATACGTAGTATAAAATACAAATCCGTTTTAATCGACATTTTAAATTGAACTTTTATGAAATATTTGTGAATATGTAACATTTCCTGGTTTTAGTGTTTCTAGTAGTCTTGTAAATTTACGTTATAGTACAAAATTGTTATATTTATTTGCTTATTGTTTATTGAGAATATTAGTGTCAAAATTTGTTTTTCGTTCGGAAGAATCGTCGAAAATGCTTGTTTCATAGGAAATATTTCAAAGTAGTTACCACAGAATACAAATATAATACTCTATATATGTAGAGTGCGACTTATTACATACTGAAGTAAAAAAAAACATATTGTATAACGCATGGTTGTATATATTTAATCTGGTAGAGAACACTGAATTTTTATAGTTCTTAATTTTCTAACTAGTTTTAAATCGAAATCTAGGGCCTTTATCTTCTTAAAAAAAGTCTCAGGTATTTTCCGATATTTGCAAAATAAACACAACAATTTCACTTTTCTAGATCTGTAAATTTTAAACAGAACATTTCAACACTGCCAAGCTACAGCAGCATAAATGTCGTTTCATACGTTTCTCACCCATCAAAAAGGGTTTTTTGATTATTATACCTCTCTTAAGGATTGCGCCCTATGGCGTAAGTGAAAGGCAGATTTTTATAAAACTAAATATGTAGTTTATCATAGTAGTCATGTGCCATTATTTTTTTTTTTGAAAAAAAAATTACCGGTATATGGATGGTCTGAAAATTTAGGGTTAAAGGTATACGAGGTCTGTCCCAAAAGTATCCAACCTTCCTTCATATTTCCCCACTGCTGCTATCCTGCGTCATCGGGCTGGTGGCATCCTTCGAAGTAGTCCCCAGTTGATTGAAGAATAAGCTTCCAAGGGCCTTTCCACTTTTGGACGCAGCCCAAAACTCGTTTTTTGGTATTGTCTTTATATAGCGTTCATCGTATTTGTTTCGACTGTTTCTTGGTCGTCGAATCGGTGTCCTTTAAGCGGCATTTTTACTCTTGGGAACAGCCAAAAGTTACTGAGAGCTACGTCAGGAGACTGATGGAGCTGTACGACTTTGTGCTTTGTCAAATATTGCTCAACGAGGTTCGATGCATACGCTGGCACATTATCGTAATGAAGGAGCCAGTAATCGCTTGACCAAAGCTGATGCATCTAATTGCCTAATTTTCAATTATTAAAAAAGTAATTTTTTGAAAATGTCATTACAATTTTTTAGGTTTTCATCCCTAAAAACACCCATTTTCCCACCTCTACCCTACCCCCAGTTATTTGTTGGGATCCAATCAATTTTTTCCAATTTATTTACCAATAATCCTAAATTTTCCGGCCATCCAGATATCTACTGCTAAAAATATTGTAGATTTTTGGCTTGTATAAACTGGTTTGCTGTACTAAATGATATATGGTAAGTTGCAGCTAGAATTCTTTGGTTGATTTCTACTTTTAACTTCTTGAAGCACTGGTAAACAACCAACTTATCACTTCTTGCTAACAATATTACTTGGAAATCCTTAGTTGATGGTATTTACCGGTTATTTTACTGTGCGCATATATACTCGTCAAGAGTAGTTAAAGGGTTGAAAGAACCGGTGAAAGGCACAATATTTTATATTTGGCTTGGCTTTACATTGTTGAATCCCCGTTTTTTTTTTGGCATATTATTCCTCTACTATAGCAGGAGTCCACAATAATAGAGATCACTCTCTTCGTCTTCCGCAGTTTAAACAAAGCCGCTGTCGTTTCATCTTGGTTATTGAAAGGCTGCCTACTCAGTCCCTATTATTGTGGACTCATAGTATAAGGTTGCTTATGTGCCAAGCATGGATTGACTAAGTTTTTGTCAACTCAGGACTTATCTTGGATAGCTGCACTGTCAGCGTGTAGTATAAATAAACAATTAAGAAAGTGAGATTGTAACAAACTTGACTCAAAGTCCTATTTGAGCATGTCAATATGCATCAGACTAAATTGCATGATAATATATCTTAGCCTTGTTTTATTGTAATTATTTCCCTTAGCTTCCAAATCCAAGCATTTATGATGGGCAAAAACCTTCGTAAGAAAGTTATGAACCCATATTTGGTTTTAAAAGGTAATCCTGTCGTATCAGATTGAATCGACCACAATCGGCAACTCATACAGCATGCCTAACATGTCATGATCCTTATGGCTCGAGGCCTGATTTAAATTTGCCCTTCATTACTACACCCGAAAATTGTTATATTTGAATGACATCGATGCCTTAAAATTACTATATGAATTTAACCGTTCAACAAAAGTATTTAAACCATATTAGAAATGCATTTTTGATTGCAGTTAATTTATTTTACACTTATGGCTTGTCAGCGACTATTTATCTTTGTATTTCTTGTTTTGTTTAAGTACTAGTTATTCTTAATCATAAGTTATTTAATTATACTTATTAATAAAAACACCCAACACCAAATCAAATATAATATTAATATATAAATAATATATATATGAACTATTTTTAACATTTGCATTCCTTAGTGTTTGTAATAATATGTATTAATGATTTTGTTATTTTATTATTATTATTCGTAATGTTATGTTAAATATCTGTGACCTGTTAGATGCCTTAGAGAATGGATCTATTTTAATGAAGTATTATACCTATGTAAATTTTTATAAAATGATATTGTCAATTTTATGGGTTTTTCAGTTTTTCCCCCATCATTAATGTGCCTCCTCAAAAATTAAACTTCTGTGTAGTGCTCAACTTAATTATTGCACTGTACTCATTTTGTCTAAAGCTTTGAAAATATGACACCACAGAAAATTGCTAACAAGCTAAAATATTTGTGGTTTTGCTTTTTTCCTCGAATCACTTAAAATCCAAATCTTTAATGTTGGGGTTACGTCACTAAATTCTTCTTAATCTACAACATACGCTGCTCGAGTGTTCTTTGTTAAAGAATAATAAAACGAGAAAGAAATAAAGAAGTCCATCATTATATGTGGCTGTTGATATATCCGACTAACGTTGTAAGCTGTATAAGAAATAGAAAGAGGGCACAATATCGATCGACTGATCGATTTCTTTTGACTAGCACCATACCTGCAGAAGCCTTGCACCGTTTTTGGCAGAATTTGGTTATCTTTCAGTCGAATTCACTGTCAGTGCCAGTTATGCAGTGTCACCTGCATGCACTAAGCTGCCATTTTTCTGACGGAAATTGTTCTATTGATTAAACGATGTTCAGTCTAGTCTTCATGATTTTAACACAGCTTATATACACACAGCTAGGGCACTCTCGGTGGCACCTTTGATTATCGTGGTCTGCGAGCAAGCGGGGCAGAAGCGTTGTTGTCTCAGTCGCACAATGGGGAAAAGTCAGAGCTGGGATTAACACGATTATTTATTCAAGTAAAATGTCTAATTTCTGCCTGACAGTACCATAGCAGGTAATTTTAAAGTTTATTGGATTATGATATTTTGGAATCTATATTGTAATATTACGATAAAAATAGGTTCTTATTTGGAGTTAATAAGGATTATTAAAAAATACATTAAAATGAGTGAAAAATACTAAAATTTCGTGGTAATAGATTAAATGTGCTCCTGTGGGCTGACAAAGAGCGATTTATAAAATTGAGGTCAGAATAATTACGATAAGGGGGTGTTGTTATCTGTTACCTATCTTACGAAAAGAATAGTGATTTATAAAGGTCATTCATTGTGCCGTTAGTTGTTGAAGATGATGATTTAGCTTTAACTGTTCCTCCTGAATGCCATGTCATTCTTAAGGTCCTTTCTCAGCTCTGCGAAATTTGGGTTTTCGCATCCGAACTTTAATATTTGACAAAGTATTTGTAATTTGGCATTTGCGGATTGTATTTTCCAAATTGTGAGTGTCGAATAAAAATTTTTTGCTTAGCTGAGAAAGGACCTTTAGAAATGATTGCTTTTGAAAGTCGCACGGTGATGTCAGTCAATATAGTGGCAGTTTTTAGGGAAAGGGGAAAAAGGATAATAAAACAAAGTTGTGTAGCTTAGGTTTTTAATAAGTTTTATTGCCCAATTGAAAACTAACAGATTGACAAGAGAGAAAATAAAAAATGCTTACCTATATTAATAATACTAATGGTTTTTAACGGTAATAAAGAATGTCACAAAATTCATTTTTGTTAACACATACAAAAAAGTAAATGGACAAAAAAGCATAAAACAAGTTAGAATCAACTTGACAAAGAATCATAAGATATTCCTAAAATATTTTACAACATACGGATTACAGAATAATCAAAAGTTAATTTTTTTCCAAAATATGCAAAAAATATTGTGTAGGTTACCTTACCGGTTATCGTTATCAGGAAAACGATAGAATTTCTTCTTAGAGTTATAACCTTTATTAAAACAGTTTGGCACTGCACAAACATGATGTCCTGATGGTTTTTGTCACTCATTTTACTATAGTTTAAAAAACAAAAATGAAACACAATGTTCAAAAGAATCACAAACTTATATGCACGGCTATGACGGCTAAACGTACAATAAGTAATACCGAACTCTCGATTGCAAGACAAAGACATCTTTTCCCCTAAGGGGCAGAGCATAAAGCCTGCGTGAGGGGATTGACCCAAAACATTCCCGCCAAGAGATTGTTCTAGCTGTGTGTGTATATAAGCTGTGATTTTAACATTCAAATTGTAAGTTATGTTTAGGATTCTCATCGAGGAACGAGTAAAGTTTGTATACGCCCGGACAAGTTATTTCAATGCATGTTTGACTAGTGCAATAATGATTTGATTCGTATGGTTTGTATCTATGACGTAACCGCCAATTTTAAAGATGTAAAGAGTATACATTTTTTCTGTTGATAATACACTTAAATTAAACGTAGTATTTGTTATTTTTGGTGCCTTAATTATTGCCAAAATGGATGTTGTGTGGCTCCATCAACAAAAAAATTATTTAAAATTCCCAGGCGAAGACAGCTTGTTTTACACACGTTGTCCAAGATCCTGCTCTTTTGGTAAACATTTTAGGTTATATTTGTATGGTAAAGGTATATTTTAAATGGTAAATGTAAGGTAATTATCCACGCATTTTTGTGTAATTTAACGTTGGTTAAAGTACACTAAACCATTATTTCACTTTATGAGGAATTTTGTTGTATGTCATGTCATGTATATTGAATATAATATAACAAATATTATTAATGATTTCACAACCCCCTTGTGAAAGAATTCATAGTGTTTTGCAATAAAACGCCAGCCCGTTACCTCATTACCACTATTACGCTTCACTCATCTTTTCCCCAGATACACTGGTAATATGAGATCCAAATATCCTTAAAGTCCTAATTGGTCACTAAACACGGTAAAATAATATAAAAACCACTCATAAACTATGGCACTATTACTTCGCACACGTATATACATAAACACTATGGAAAATTCATGGCGGATATTGTACCATGTGACTTGCCAACCAATAGAAAATGATACCACCGTATGGCCATGGTATGGCCACACTGTCTCTATCAAGCCACTGTACCACAGCATATATATACAGTTTTTGTATAATGCTGCAGAAATATTATTTGATCAGTAAAACACCGTTGCTTTCTAACCAACTTTTGAAATATTCTAGAAATTATTCTCTTCGATTATTGCAGTTGTTATGAGTACTATATTTTATATGGCAGTTTTCCACGTTCCCCTTCGATTTTTGTTGTGATTACCGATTGTAAGTATACTTAACTTAAAGTTTTTACAGCAACATTCTATATAATAATAAAATAGTTTGAGGAACCAACTAGTTTTCCTTGTGGGTAGTTTATGTACATGTACATGTATCTTTGTTATCTGGTCAGTAGTCGATCTTGTGACAAAAGTAATTGTATTTAAGACAAGGTAAATATAATTGTGTAATCTATATGAAACAATTAAGTAAGAAATAGAACAAAAAGTAGCAGAAGCTATCATAATGCGACGCGTCAACGATAGCCAGAGCGTGATGCTCTTGTGATGAACTTGTACACTTGTTTGTATAATGTGCTAGAGGTTAGTTCCGCATTCGGGCGCCAGAGGTCATGAATACCAAATAGCCTATAGCCTCGCGGATAGCAAGGCCATGGAAAAAGGGTAGGTATGTAACTATGTATGTAGCATCATGGTATGTACTTTATATATGTTGCATTGTAATATCGAGTAGGTAGGTCTCACAGTTCCTATAAAGACCGTGGGTATGTTTAACACAGCTGCACATACCTTGGATATTATTTTTTCCATATGTATGGCAATGGCACAGGTCTAGAGTCATAAAAAGTGTGGCTCCAGTTTCCAAAATACTCGTTATTAGGGACGTTGACATTGTCATATTATTCATGTTAACTACTGACTTTTTGTCGGCATTTTGTGCTACTGACCTCGAGGGAGTAGTTCAGTATTGGTGTTACTTTCACACTTCACACAATTCGGTTCAGAGATTACAACCAAGAAAAAGCAACTATATATAGGTACCGGAACTCCAGATTATCCAGATATTATTATATAGGCTGAAGTATAGTGACAGAATTATATTAATTATGTGGTATAGATATATATATATGTGGCATATATATATATATATATATATATATATATATATATATATATATATATATATATATATATATATATATATATATATATATATATATATATATATATATATATATATATATATATATATATATATATATATATATATATATATATATATATATATATATATATATATATATATATATATATATATATATATATATATATATATATATATATATATATATATATATATATATATATATATATATATATATATATATATATATATATATATATATATATATATATATATATATATATATATATATATATATATATATATATATATATATATATGTATATATATATATATATATATATATATATATATATATATATATATATATATATATATATATATATATATATATATACATATACATATATATATATATATATATATATATATATATATATATATATATATATATATACATATACATATATATATATATATATATATATATATATATATATATATATATATATATATATATATATATATATATATATATATATATATATAGTAGCTAGTAGTGTAACTTCATAATAAAACAATGGCTACCTTGGTCAATTTATCTTGATTATATCAAATATTCTTGTAAAATTATCTGTTTTTCCTTGGGGGACCTTATCCCATGTACACGTTTCTTCATTATCTGGTCAGTTGGGAGACCCTCTGTGACAAAAGTCATTGGTTTTAAAAATATAATGATATTTACGAGTTCCTGAATTCATAAAGAAGCTGATTATTGACCAAAAACTAAATTTATACAACTTCGTAGCCTACGTGCCTACAAAATGCGAGTATTTATTAAGGCACCTACAGACGTCGTAAAATTGAGATTCCGCAGTACGCACAGTGGCCTAAACGTCCATAGACATAGATCTCCGTGAACGTGTTAACTAAAAAATATAAACAAAATTTAGCACAATCTAGCTGTACATGATTCGAACTCGAAACCTACAGTATACGGAACATGCGCTTTACTTACGCTATATAAATATGCTCTAGCAAACCACTGACGAACTAAATATGTAAATTGTAAGATTTAAACGTTCAGTAACCTCGATGCGTAGCGGCGGTAAAAAAAATATAACGTGACCGCCGCGAGGCGGTTGAGTAGACAGTCCCTTCTCAAAATTAATGGAACAGTATCTAATGGGATTTTTTTTTGTCACCATAATAAATATTTGTTATTAAACGACAGCCTCTGATTATGATTTTCAATCCTAGAAATTATTTTTGATTTCAGATTAACATAAGTGTCCAAATATATGTATTCAAATTTATAACATTTTTTATCCAAAATAAACGAATGGTTATCGTAATTATGTCCAATTAATCTGTTTTCTGTTCGGGTTAATAACTATAACTTCTCAAAATACTATCTGCCACCAAATAAAATGTTTCCTTATCAGTAGTAAAGAACCTTAGCATATTTTTTGCATTTTTTAAAATTTTTTTGGCTTAATTACGTATTCTTAAATATATGTGTAAATGGAATAAGGTCTGCCCAGGAGGACCAGTTGTGTGACAATTACTGTTGTCTATTTGAACACGTCTATACGGCATAAGGTCTGCCCAGGAGGAACAGTTAGTTTCCCACGAAAATTTTTAGATTGTTATGTTGCCAGTGTGTTTCACAAGAACCATCTCAAACCGCACTCGAATTAAAATCATTTGTTGCGCCCAGGGGCTATTTACTCTCTAGTGTATTTATATAACAAGTGGATGATAGATATGTCATTCTTCTAACTACTCTTTTATCTATTTTTATATTTGATGTATTACGTTTTCAGGTGATTGTATATAAATTTATAGATAATATCGTTTTGCAATAGTTTGATGTTAATAAATTGGTGACAGATATATCATTCTGAGAGCAAATCTACTTATTTGATGACTAATTACGATTTCGGGTGATTTTTTAAATTATTACAGTTTTGTTCATATGGTTGTCTCAATCTTGGTAGCGTTTGGTTGCTAGGCGTACGCTCTATTGGCTGCGCTACCGATGGGACTAAGCGTGTATGGTCTGTGAGACTAAGGACTAAGCAAACGTCTGGATGAACTAAATACACACTTTACACAACCACAATAAATGACCGAGTTCTAATATTAGGGACTTAAAGCATGCCACAAATTTAATTCGTATCCGTATCCGTATCGAACTGCGCATGTGCAGAACCGATACGGCGGTTCAGATACCATACGAGCTTCGTATCGTTACGGCTTCCGTATCTTAACTATATTCGTATCGTATCCACAGAAAAGTTTTTATTTCTGCGCTGTGATCGTATCGAGTGAACATAACGTAATAATAAATTTTTTTGAGGGGGATTATTGATAATACCCTCCATATTGTAATAAATATTTGAAATCCACAGCACAACAAATTTCGCTGTTGGAGATACCACAGACCATAGTTGAGTAGGAGTAGGAATACTGTGAAGATACGATACGGATACGTAGAGAACAGCTTTAACTTATTTTTTCTCAGTTTCGTAAGCCGATACGATACGGATACCAAGACGATACGTACCAATTTTTTAGGCTCTGCTTTAAGTCCCTATTGTCGTAGCAATGAATTTCGTAAATCTGTGCCACGGTCAACAGTTAGCGCATATGCGGGCCTCCGGATTCAAAAGTTGCAGTCGCTCCCAGAGCCAGAGATATGCCATATTTTCTCTGGTCGCTCCGTAAGGTCATACCCCAACATCAGAATTTAACCGATCTTGATCTTATCCTACCTTGGTAGTATCTACCCCAGAAAACAGAGGAGTAGTACTATAATATATAGTGAATATATATTATAATTATCTGTGGGTCTGCTGTGGGTAGTACTGTCGTAGTATCTACCTACTAGACAACGATTATAGACTAAACAGGATTGCTTCTCCCAATAAGCGCAACGTTAGACAAATCTCGTAGGCCACCACGCCTTTGACGTCAGCGGATA
>CAXKVY010000930.1:0-26041 GCA_964058915.1 Tetropium fuscum | reverse complement strand
TCTGTTACTTTTTGTATGAGGCGGCCGTAGTGCTCTATACTTGCGGTATATCTCAATATAATCAGAATTTGAAACAGTAAACGTTCTTGCGCAATAGGTCTTCGTATCAGGTATTTTAACAATCAATATAGATCCAGCATCTTCAATGGCATCAATAGTAGTTATATGTAATAATTCTTCACGGCGACAAGCACCGCTGATACCCAAAATTAGGAGAACCTACAAATAAAAAATATTAAATTACTACTAATCTTACAAAATTATGATTATATCTGTACCTTATAACGTAAATTTGTTTCGTTATCAACATCTTGAATAAATTTATTGATATCATCCCTTGATAAAACTTTAGATTTCTTTCCTCGGTATCCGACGCTTTTGTTCTTAATGAGCGGGATCAATTTTGAAAACTTCCTTATATCAATAACTTTTAATTAATTTTCCTTAACATTCAATGTACTTTTCAACATTGAGTAGACACTCCATAACGTAAGAGGTTTTAGAATTTTTGATTTTTCCTCAAAATAGCATATAAGCACATTTTCAGAAACCTTTTTTACATGTTTCTTGTCGCTTATATAAATAGCTATTCTTCTTATAATTATTATCAAAAGATATCATACAATTTAATAGGATAACTTTGTTCACGTCGCTCTAATATTTCCTCGCGAAATACTGAAAAATGAGCTGATGAATGGGACACCTTCAGAAGAGAGCAATATGTTCAGATTCAAGAGATAATAATGGCATGTTTTCATTACGTAGCTTAAACATTTTCAGCAACGTAAAAGCATATGCTGAGCATCAAGTTCTTCTATTCATCCCACACATCCTTAGAAGCAGTACATTTTTGCAAAATTTCATACTCTTATTGAGTATTCCTCAACACAGTAGCCATTGAGTACAGCTCTTAGATAGATGATAGTTAATGACTACCACCGGTCGACAAATTAGTAATTTTCAAGTTGATAAAATCCTAGTTAAGGCATATGAACGCTGTTCTACGTTGGATAAAGACGTTAAAATATTTCAACACTGTGGGAGTTATAACATTAACAGAAATATATTCATCGCGAAAGATTAGAATCCCTTTAATGTCCCAAACCAAAATAGATCAAACATTTGAGACTAATTCTGAGGATTCATAGATCAGGGTACTAATAAGCAGCTATAGAAACTTCCATCCATTCCATCGACGTTTTCCGCTACTCAGATTCTTGCCCCTTTTCCCCTAACCAAGCATATGAAATATTGTCAAGTACGCCATTTAAAGACAATGCCATAAGGCGGTCAAGGCTTATGGGATTTATCCCATTAAGAGAAACTATTCAGTGAAGAAGATTTTCACCATATATCTAAGTCACAGACCAAAATACAGAAATCAAAAATGACTGGTCTGATGAAATGGATGATTCTGAAGATTAATTTACTCTCTCATTCTATTTCATTAATAGCTCATTTCCTAAGAAAAAACAGAGATCGGGTACTCCTGAGCGGTAGCTATCTTTAGCAACAGTCCTATCCCAAGTTTTAGGTATTGTATCTGCAAACGGAGCATACCACCAACGCAGGTGTCGTAGAGTATTCGGAGAAAGTGCTCTGCAAACGGAGCATACCACCAGAGCAGGTGTAGTAGAGTATTCGGAGAAAATGCTCTGTAAACGGAGCATACCACCAACGCAGGTGTCGTAGAGTATTCGGAGAAAGTGCTCTGCAAACGGAGCATACCACCAAAGCAGGTGTCGTAGAGTATTCGTAGAAAGTGCTCTGCAAACGGAGCATACCACCAAAGCAGGTGTCGTAGAGTATGTTACTCGGAGATGAATGGGTGGTGACAAACAGACGAAATATGATGACAGACAAATTGGCGACAGACCTGTTTGCCAATAAAATAAGTAAAATACCTAATTGTATTTATTTTATTGGCAAATAGTAGCCCTTTCCCTATTAAATCTTCTTTATTGGAAAACAGAAGAGAAGAAAAGGGGAAAAGTCAGAAATATTATCAAGTAGGCAATTTGAGGAAGAACGGGAAGAAAAGCTTCGACTACGGAAAGAACAACTACGAAAACATCGAAGAGGCAAATGAAACTACTTCCTGTGTCATACTTTAGTATTCCGAAGACGAAGGTGGTTGCAAAATTTCCAATCGAGTTCTTGGTGAGATAATCCAGAACCTGACTTTTGAGTTTTCCTAATGGATTTTTCTATTGAACCCCGGGACGTCGCTTCTCTCTTTAGACAACAATCTAGCAACCATCCTAACAGATAATTAAGTGTTATTTTTGTCAACACATCATTGCGATCGGCTAAATCTCTCTGTAACCCCAAGAGTTTCCCTCCTATTTTCAAGATAATAGTGTCTTTTGTGACTCCCCAACGTAACAGATCTCGTCTGTTAGACTGTCCTACATGTTGGCCAGCCAACAATTTCTTAGGATCTCCAATCAATCCTCCATTTACAAAACCGAATTTTACGCTGATCGGAAACTGTTGGAAGGTTTCTTTATTCCTCTGATTACGTGGCTTCAGTTGTGTTTGATTCACTTACCCCATATGTATTTGTCGCCATCGTTCTACGTATTATACAATCTCATTCTGATACTCGTATATAGAACATTGCTTTGGAATGGTAAAGTTTTACTATTCCAAAGAAAATACTCAATATAAGGTTCTGTGAAAGATTCAAATCGTTCGGGAATCTTCGACTCTAGTCGCCTATTAGTATAGACATTTCTTAGAGGATATAATTTCTATTCTTTTTGTTATTCATATACATATAACTACAATTATTTCAAACCGTCAAGAATAAATTTTTTGGACAATAATGATATTTAGAAAGTTTGCCCCTGTATGTGTATGGTTTATAGATAGATAGCCCCTGTATCGATACATTTTGCCCATAGATTAATATGATCACTCATCATCGTTTATTTCATCATCAAATGTGTTGCTCGTACGAGACATTTCGCGTACAAAAGTCCCTTCTGTGGAAATCCAGAAGTCTGTGAGCTGATATTGATTCTAATTAATTAAGAGTGGTTCTCTCTCTTGGGGTGTCCGCAGAGTACTGTAGATATATACTATTCGACAGTGTTTAATAGAGTTGTACGTATAAATTCTACTCGATTACATTCATCGCATTTGCTCCTATACAATTTAAACGAATAACATATCTTTTATATGGCATCTGCTGATTATATACACTAGCGGACAAAATTAACGCAACTCAAGAAATTGTACACAACTTTGGAATATATTATTTTTTGAACCCGTCGCCTAATTTAGATCATCTTTTTTTTAATTGTAGGACTTTTGTAGTGAATTCGCTGAACTTTTTAAATGTGTTGTTTAATCAAAAAATTACATACATACAGGCTATACCAATGACGATAGTTTTTTTCTCAAACATTGAAACACTCTATGCGACATATCAGACACAAATAATGTAAACCATAATTGATTATTGCATAGCCTAATGCTTTCTTAACATTTCCTTGTTTTATTCGCTTTCATATCTACATTTTTAATGAAAATAGAGAGATTTTAAAAACATCATGTTTGGAAGCCTTCTAATTAAAAAAAGAATTAAGCAGGCCAGAAAACTAGCACCGGATATAAAGTTGGATTTTACGGTTTTATTTTAAATTAACGCATTGACATCTAAAATAGCAACTTGAATTTAAAGAAAGAAAAAAAACAAAAACAAACAAATTAATGTTATTAACAAAAAACTAGTAACAAGTATTTCCGCCCCTACTTCTCACTACAGCTTTACGTCGTCGCTACATTTTCCTCCTGGTCCAAAGCGTTCCACAATTGGATTAGTGCCTCTTGTACTTCTCCAAGGGTCATAGGGGGTGGTCGTGTTTTTCTCAACTGCCTACCGAGTACATCCCATATATGCTCCTCAATAGGATTGATATCAGGACTACGTGCTGGCCAATTTAGTGTCTCAACACCTACTTCCTCGAGATACTCATCGACAACATGAGCAACATGAGGTCTTGCATTGTCTTGCATTAACAAGAAATTGTCACCGATGTAAGGTGCGAATGGGACAACATGTTCCGATAAAATCTCTCTAATGTACCTTTCGCTATTTAGTGCACCTCCATGTACTGGTAACAATTCTGTACGTGTATTTAATGAAATTCCTCCCCATACCATCACGTAACCTCCATTGAAGAGAGTGGTTTGACGTATGTTACATTATGCGTAACGTTCATTTGGCTTTCTTATAACTCTTTGTCGACGATCAGAACTGTAGATGCAAAACCTAGATTCATCAGTAAATAGCACTCTTCCCCAGTCTTCAATATTCCACTCTAAATGCTCCCTAGCAAATTGTAACCTAGCTCTTCTGTGCTCTGCATTAAGAGTGGGTCCTTTGCTGGAATTCGTATATGAAGATTACTTTCTTTGCGTCTTTGCACCTTCAACTCATGGACACTTCAACATCATGGACAGTACTTAGCTGTGCCTGAAGGTTTGTGCTGGTAATAAATCGTTCTCGCAGAGCGCGAACTCTAATAAAATGATCTTGAATCGCTGTCGTAACACGAGGTCTTCCTTGCCCTCGCCGCCTGTCGTAACTCTGTGTTTCTTGAAACCGCTGTACGACTCTTGATATGGTTGAAACAGAAACTCCTAGTCTATCAGCTACTACCCGCATACTCAACCCTTCATTTATTAATGTCACTGCTTTAACACAATCATCATGGTTCAGATTTCTTCTACCTTGTTCCATATTCAAAACATAAATTCTGTATATCAACGTTTTGACAACTTATTAATTTTCATTGTTTTTACTCTGAGCTTACTTTTAATTTTCCACCAAATTTTTTTGGTAAACTTGAAAAAAAGCCAATGCTTTGATAAACTTGAAAACATGATTATTTTAAAATCTCTATATTTCCATTAAAAATGGAGATATCAAAGCGAATAAAAAAAGGAAATGTTAAGAAAGCATTAAGATATGCAATAATCAATTATGGTTTACAGCATTTGTGTCTTATACTTGGTGTACAGTATATGTCCCTTAGAGTGTTTCAATGTTTGAGAAAAAAACTATCGTCATTGGTACAGCCTGTATGTATGTAATTTTTTGATTAAACAACAAATTTAAATAGTTCAGCGAATTCACTACAAAATTTCCTACGATTTTAAAAAAGATGATCTAAATTAGGCGACGGGTTCAAAAATAATGTATTAAAAAGTTGGGCAAATTTTTTTGAGTTGCGTTAATTTTGTCCGCCAGTGTATTTCAGAAACTAAGCTCATACAAGAATTGAAGCTTTAGGTTTATAGGAAAGTAGAGGAACAACATGTATGCGTATCCTCTTTGATAATTAATTCACTGCATTAATTCAAATGTGTAGCGTTTGCCCTTTGGGTAAAGTTTATAATATATAATATTAGGTATGCCAAAAACGCAAATTTTAATTATTTCTAATTATCCTTTTAACAAGCGTAAAGTTAAGTGCATGAAACACTCGCTTATTCGTTTATTACACCAGGATTTTTCATGCTTTCTCAATTATTGCGTCGCCCTTTGATCAGTAAGTAATGCGAAAGATTATTTTTCTTGGGAGTTGGCGTCAATTTGAATTTAAGGATTTCTCTTCGATGAAACGGAAAAGGAGATATTGCATCCTCGGCATTAATTGACTAAACCGATAAAAATCACATTCTTGTGCATGTAATGATGATCTTCTAATACAAAATTTTAATCTGGGACCGAGGGTACGTTTACTTGACGCCATTAAAGTTAATTGTTGTAGAGTTTTTGAATTGCTGCAGATGTTTCATTGTTGAATTTACTATAGTGATCGGAAAATAATACGATTTCTGGAATTTCCAGAAATATACTTCGTATTGATGCCAACAAGTATGACTTAAGTAAACAACATAACAAGTAGGGAGTAAATAAACATAAGAGTAAATAACATAACAAGTAGGATTAATTTAGATAGGAAAAAATATCTTATTGATCAGGATATTCACCAAAACTACAGAAAATGCTATCTTATGGATATACTTAAAACGGAACTTCATATAGAGAACACGGAGCTTCTAATTAATATTCTTAAGTATAATATCAATTCAAATAACAAAAGATAATCTCATACATGTACGTACATTATAAGGACATCCACTTGCGTTCTACAAAAGTACATCATTTAGATAGGAAACAAATATTATCTATGGAGGTCCTTGATCAGGATACCTTCTAAAACTATAGAAACTGTTATTTTATGGATAATGGATATACTTAAATTGGATCTCCATTTAGGGAACAAAATAGAGTTCTAATGGATATGCAAAAGTATAATATCAATTTAAATAACAAGAGGGAATATCGTATGCATGTCCCTAATCTGTATATCCACTAAAAATTCAAAGAAGATTACCCTATGGCTATGTCTAAACTAGATGGATATCCATCTAGAGGATAAAAGAGATAAAAATTGATGAGTTATATACTGAACGGCCTATGGATATGCAAGTAAGTCAATGGACCTCCGGGTTAAAAATGGATAGCTATATGGAATATGAATTAATCACTTTGCATTTCAAATTACACATCAAAGACTTAAACACGGATTAACTTCTAACGTCAGCTTTCTATTACAAAACTCAATCATGGAACGGGGAAGTCAGGCAATTTCGCCCAAATATCTGCCATGTGAAAGGGTCTAATCAAATTAAATTACTTTGCTCAGAATCCATTTCACTGCGCTTAAACGGCGCGCTTTGTTAAAATTTTTCTTTAAACCCAAAAGTCGTTTGTAAAGCTCAATTACTTTCATTAAAGGGAGGCAATTGACTCTGACATATCCCAGCGGTAAAATACCCCAGCTTGTATTTAAAAGTTTATATATTAAACATTTAATCTCATCGTTAATGTAACAGTTAAATATATTGTACCACATTGTCATTATAAATAGTGTCCATCAGCACGTGAATTATATTTTATATAATAACTGCAAATTACCGATGTGAAAATAGCAGCCAGAGATAGCACCCTAAGCTGTGGAAACACTCATAGCCGTCGTTCCTCAGGGGGTTCACTACAGAAATGTGTTCATTCAGGAAATGTTTCAACAATCATTTAAAATTAGTATGTACAATCGAGATTCAAAGATACCTAGGAAGCTGTAAAGGGTCGTAGTATTTTAATTTTCAAGCCGGAAAAGGATCCGGAATAATTTAAAACATTTTATAACACCTCCCTATTATTTTAGTTTTACCTTAACAAATGGCCTCTCATCCAGGAGTTGTTTACTTATTGTTTTTTTATTGTGCCTATCGTTTTATTTGCCTATGGCTCAGATTTTTCCGGAGGTCGTAAATTTAAGATTTTATCGCTCAGAGTGGTCTGTAAATTTAAGTCAGCGATGAGGGGGGATAGTTCGATAATTGGATTCATGGAAAATTACTTTCATATCCTCGATCACTTACATTAATGTGTTTCCCTAAGCACCTACTTGATTAGAAAATCAATATAGGTACCTACCTAGTCGAGTGCCTATTCCACGCCGTCTCCACCAAATTTATTAGGGAGTTTCTTCAGCCAAACGAAGGCAAGGAGAATAATATGATATTTTATAGGATTGTTCGTTCACGTATTATACACCTATACACCTATACACCATTTTTTTAATCTCATATACGTCGTCTGGGAGGAAATTGATCTCAAATTTGAGTCTTTTTACATGGAGTCTTATCAGAGTTCACTTAGAAAATTCAGTTTATTCGATGGAAGTGGCAAAAAAAAATAGAGACGTATAGACGAAAAAGATCAAAGTCATTTCCTGCGTATTTCGAATAAAACGAATCAATATCCTTAAATATTTGCAAAGGAATATTATCAGACCAGTACACATTAGACAATTTATTTTTTAAGTTAACATTTACAATATTAATAATCTTGCATCAGTAAAACAATAGTGTGGAAAAAATATCCAATTTTGTATCAAACTTGACACTACCCGTAAAGAAACAGCAATATGTGTCTGAAATTTTAGCGAAAATGCTTCAGTGTGCCGCCACCCTCAGAATTTAATAAGAATCTTAGGTAAAGTAATATCCGGCGCTGAAGAAGTTTCATAATATGCCTATTTTATCATAAGCATAGTAAAACCCGTGTACTGTGCTTTCTAGCAACATGGAATCTGGCAATTAAATCAGTTGTTCATTAAATTTCATTCGCTCGCTCAAAAGGCCGCACGCGAGGCTTTTGTGATTTATTTTAGTACGTAGCTACGTGACATGTGTAATTAGGTCGGCTAAATCAATTTTATTTTTCAACAGAAGCCTGCAGACAGGTCATTGGTTTACTTTTAATTTATTGAGATATAATTATTTAAACGCCATGATATGTAGAGTGTGGTGCATGTATAATATAATACTGAATTACTCTCCAATTTTATTGAATGATCTATTTTTGCACTTCATGGTGATTCACAGCCCGACAAACACTTTTATGCGGGCGATATTTTACCAAACATATCCAAAATCAGTTCTTACTTTTCTGGCACCAATACAATATGATACTAGTATGCTTTCTTTGCAGTGTCTTATGATGTCCTCAAATTAATATTTCAATGGCAAATAGCTATTACCAAAATTGGCTGTCACTATTCTCTTTTACCAAGAAGGTTGTAATCAAGCATTCGTATACATGTAGTATCATTGGAACAGATTATACACGCAGGCCAAGACTGATCTATTAACCCAGCTTGATTGGTTTTTGCCAATCACTATTACTTTTATTGTTCTTTAGTAGCCCATTTAGAATTATATGATAGGTCTTCATCCACTCCTTCCAAATACTTATCTGAATCAGCTTCAGCCACAGTTGTTACTGCAGTTGTCACTGTTGAAGCCTTAGTAGCTGTCCCACCTGGTATCCTAGAGATTATTTCGTTGGTTCTTCTGTAATGTTCATTGCAGCTACTGTAGGTCGGTTGATCTGTTAGTTCTTCCGTTGTTCCTATCATCTGTCTGCATTTTCTGTACGTTGATATACTTTTCCTATTAATCAAAATACTGTTAGCAGTTAGGTATAAAATTCGTCAAAAATAAGTCATATTTGTATAAAAAATCGTATAAGGAGCATTGGATTATTGCCTCGTTCTAAGTAAAAACGCAGGGCAAGTACGGCAGGGTCGGGCTTGGTTTTTCCGAGGAGTGTAAGTATAGTAGCAACCACAAGGTAAATTAACTATTTCGTGCTTCGTATTGCCCGCAGAGTTTCACTGTTAACGAGACTCTTGTAATAGTTTATAGTAAACAATGTTTCGATCGTGGGAAAATATTTCTACTGTTTCGAGGCCACTGGAAAATAATTATTGTTACAATGTGGGACCTAATATTGAAAATGAACCTGCTATGAATTTGTTAGAACCCCTGGTTGAATCCGATGATTCAGATTTAAGCGAGGATTTAGAAGAAGGAACTGGACTACCAAGCAAAACAAATGTATGTGTGTAACATTTAAATACATTTGTAAAATAAAACAACTTAAAACAAGATCCTGCGCACATAGGAGATAGCAAATCTACAGTGCTGAGAAAAGTGTCAAAGCCAACGGAGATTCTTTATAGTACTTTATGTCAGCTTATAAAGAAAGGAAGAAATCTGACGAATATCCAGAGATTTAGACTTTACCACAAGCAAACTTTTAAGAAATTTAATTTACCAAAAACATAAAAACAATGGTTCCGACCATATAAATAATTTTAAAGAAACTTACAGAGCTTCAAACACCTTCCAGCGATGCGCGACTTACTGTTCAGTGTTTTTGGTGTAAGCTAAAAGCTAAATTTATCGGTCAAACCTACGATTGCGCCAGTGTTATGTCGGGACAACTTAACGGTATTCAAAAATTGGTGAGAGATTCTGAATAATTAACGATGTTTATCCATTGTTTTACTCATCGTCTCAATTTAGTTTTGCATCAAAGCTGCAAATATTACGTCAGTAAATATTTTTTTCTATACTTTTTAATAAATAGTAAATACTTTTAGTAAATACTTTTTTCCATTCAAGGAATTTCAGCTTATTTTCACCAATCGTCCAAAAGGTCATATTTTTTTAATAAAGTTTTTGGAAAACGTATACTCACAAATAGTGAGGTCAGATGGAACTCGAATGCAAAAATATTATCTGTGGTATCAGTTATCTATGTCTTTCAGGAAATAATTAATTGTCCAGAATCAAATACAAAATCAGTCGTTTAGACTGATAGATATAGACCTAGAGAGCGTTTTCAATTATATATTTCAACCAACGGAACTTTTATATGACATATCGCAGAAGAAAAACAATGTCCAATTGTGTGCCAACTCAGTATCTAGATGTATTACAGTTTTGAAGAGCTGGAGAAATGATCTTACGTTTTCCAAACATATCAATTTTGCTGTTACTGAAACGAAATCTCAGCCCGAATTAAATCGTAGCGAACTTGGTAATGAATCTGATAAAGGTGATGAATCATTTCGGTCATAGCTCAAGCTAAGTTTAGAAGATTTAGAAGATTTTTTTGAAATATTGGACAATATTATTACTATTTAAATATCTACGATAGTTGGACGCTACAAAAAAAATACAGAATATGGTTTCAAATTTCCACAGAAAGCACTTGACTCATTAATCGATACATATGGATTAATTTTCAATAAAACTCCAGCTCATCGGGACAATTTTGACAATAAAAGTTTGGTAGAACTGATCAAAAAAACGCGCATGATAACGAAACACGAAATACTTCCCAAAAACTGTAAATTATTTTGTTTGCTTGCTAAAATCCATGCAACTAGCGCTTCAGTGAAAATAACCGTCTACACTAAAACGTATTAAAACATCTCTGCGAAAGGTAATGACACAAAATCGGCTTTCGTCATTGTCTATCGTATCAATCCAAAAAGACATTCTTGTAAAATACAAGACACAGGGGATACATTTTATGAACGAGTAATTGACAAATTTGCACGAAGCAAAGAGAGAAGAATTAGGTTGCTGTACAAATAACAAAACAGGTTAGTTCATGGTTTTATATAATTATTCTGATATCTAGTTTTTAATAAATATTAAGTACATTCTTGACAAAAATTTAGGCGTGGCTCCAAAAATTTTTCCCCTGGGTCGCCTTCCCCCAAAACTAGACGCTAGTCAGTTGGGCCTACCTTACCCCACGGCTCGTGGGGTATTCGTGGTACCTTCGACCAGCTGTTATTTGGAATTAGTACTGACGGTATGAATAATTATATCTGGCGGATGTTATACGTGGCATCATATGTATGGGATTGCATTGTATTCTACGTTGTATTGTTAGATAAATGGCAAACAGAGTTTGCAAAGAAGAACCCAAACAGTTTGAAAAGCTTATCCATTTGTATGACCAACAAATTTTTTGTCCCAAAAAATATTTAGGTTTTGTTAAGATTAACATTTGAGGTAAATTATTATCTCCAGGGTTTACACCGACTTAGCCAATTTGGCCAAAGCAGCGTAATAATTGAATCCGAATTTGATATTATAAGGAGAATTCATCAATGCTAAACTTCTTTACAGGCTCCGCCTCCTCCGCCACCATCCCAGTCGAGCGCTGCCGGAGACTTATCCCTCAACCTCCGACCAAGCTCCAAGACGACGAGCGCCCCCAGTTCCCCAGCCAAGTCTCGTGAGAGCCTCCTCCAAAGAGTGCAGTCGCTCACGGGACAGGCACGTGACCAAGGCGCCTCGATTTTGGGCGCAGCCGTGTCCAGCGCCTCCAGAGTGACCTCCACGGTAAGTAGATCACCCCCATACAAGATCTTCGCTGACACATTTTGAATGAATATTATACTTGGCATTTTCCTTTGGTATTAGGTAACAGGCAGATACATGACTCTCTTGGTGATTGATGATCAGAATACGGACTGGAGTAAGTACTTTAGAGGCAGGAAGATCGGGGACTATGATATCAGGGTAGAGCAAGCGGAGTTCAAGGAGATTACGGTCACGGCAAATGCGGAAGGGGCTAATGTATCCATGGCGGTGTTTCGAGGGGGCACCAGGGTTGGAAGGTCATTCAGGCCGGATTTCTTATTGGTAAGCAACTTTATTATCTGTTTCAGTGGGTATAGGGATTTGGATTAATGAAGATTTCCCAGCCGCAATGTGTTAAACAGTGTTTTTTTGCGAAATATAATGCATAGGTCGTACTTTTCCTTCTGAAGCATTTCTGACGAAGTCGTCTGCATGTACGATAACACGTCTTATATTAAACGTTTAATTTACGTTTTAGGAATGACGTGCGGTGGAAATACCGGAGGAAATAGCTCCCATGTAGACAAGTAGTTGAGTAGAGAAAGAATGAATTCACATTTATACCAAGAAAAAAATTATGCATGTAAAAACTCTCTCCTGCACTACTAAGGTGAAAATAAGAAAATCAAAGATGGCTATCGAGCACGATTTAGTGACGTACTGGAATACTAGGAATCGGAAACCCCCGCCAGAACGTGTTTTCTTGAAATGAGGTGAACATTAGAATATTTTGAAAAAATTGGAATTTAGGTAAAATACTAGGAATTACAATTTATTTTAAATGCAAATGGAACTGCTTTCTATCAGAATTCGTATCAGCTTTGATCGGGTTCCCATCAGATATGATCTGATTTCTATCAGAGTTGGTATCAGCTTGAACTGGTACCTATCTGCTTTGATCTTTCCAACAACTTTAAATTGGTGTGTCAGCAGACCTGATACCAACTTTCATCTGGTTTCCAGCAGCCTGTTTATGTATTCTGTATTATAGACATGTTATAGCATTTCTAATAATCATTCATCTTCCTGGTGTCAATTCTATAATGCCACTAGCATATGTCTACAGGTCTCGACTTGCAAAGGATTCCTCTGCCGTCTTTAATTATCATAATTCCCAGAAAGCTCGGATTCTAACCAGTTTGTTGTATCTAAATCAGACGACCGGACGTGGTAGCGGGGATCCGGTTGTCTGCATTTAAAATAAATCTTAATTCCTAGCATTTTACCTGCATTTTACC
This sequence comes from Tetropium fuscum, assembly GCA_964058915.1. Lineage (NCBI taxonomy): Eukaryota > Metazoa > Arthropoda > Insecta > Coleoptera > Cerambycidae > Tetropium > Tetropium fuscum. Next base: position 12,986 of record CAXKVY010000930.1, on the reverse strand, counting down.
TAAATTTAATTTTTTTCATAATATTTTCATGGTCACCTTATTTCCAGGAAACTCGGAATGTCCGAATTCTAGTATTCTATTACGTCATATGACTTTAGATTAATTTACAAGCCACGTGTTAGGGCAGCATGGTTTGGCTTCTGGCTTCTTCATCTCCTAACTTTAAGAGGTTATCTACGGCAGTCATCTTGATTTTACGATTTTTGCGTTAGTAGGTATGGAGAGAGATTTTATATGGGGATTCTCTTTGGTAAAAATGTGAGTTCATTCTGTCTCTACTTAACTACTTAGACACTGGGGTATCTCAACAAATAAATAATATACGCAGCGATACCCGAGTTACCATCGGGTAACATGCTTTTACACCGTGTGGGCCGAAAAAAGTTTCTGTTTATCTTTGACATTTTTTTGTTTCTCTCATGATTTCAATTATCTCAGTGTCAACGATGAACCGATGGAATAGTCTTCAACGACTAAATATCCAGATAGCCGAAATAACAAAATTAAGGATGGTCGATGAACTTGAATATATGCTTTTTCTTGAACTTTTACATTTCAATTGGAAATCGTTCAGAGAACTGAACTAATAGCAGAATTAGATAGAATGAACTCTCTAGTTCAAAACTAAACCGATTTAATTCGCCCATTTGGAGATAGGTATATCGATTTTAAAAAAGGTCTACAAGGCGTTTTTTAAATAACACAAAAGCCAAACTTTCATATTTTCTTTTTCGTCTTTAAAATCGTAACCAAAATATATACACATTTTGATTACGATTCCGTGAACCTCGACGGTGACAAAACGCTAACGCTGTATTTTACAAAACCACTGCTGTTTATTAAAACACGTTTTGGCTACCAGAATTATTTTATTATTAAAATATATTTGTACATTTTGATAACAATAAATTATAATAAGGTACAAAAATAAGCCTACAACTACAAGACATGTACAATAATATAAAAAACAAATATATATATATATATATATATATATATATATATATATATATATATATATATATATATATATATATATATATATATATATATATATATATATATATATATATATATATATATATATATATATATATATATATATATATATATATATGTATATATATATATATATATATATATATATATATATATATATATATATATATATATATATATATACATATATATATATATATATATATATATATATATATATATATATACATATATATATATATATATATATTATATATATATATATATATATATATATATATATATATATATATATATATATATATATATATATATATATATATAACAAAACACAAATTTTCACGAAAAGTAAACTACCTGCTACTAAGTACATACAAATATTATACTACTAACTAGCTTTAGTAGCTTTGCTACATTCATTAAAAATATTATCGATGTAATTATCTTAATTTTCAGGTGAGGCAAAACCTGAAAGATGCTGGAGAGGATCACAAAAAATTACTGCTGGCATTGAAATTCGGCGGAGTTCCCAGTATAAACAATCTGAATTCCCTTTACAATTTCCAGGTAAACTCTAAATTATTTCTAATACATTCATTTACGTACTTAGAATTCAATAAAAATTGTTTACTTTTAGATATTTAATACGTAGCATGTCTTAAAACTATTAAAATTATATACAGCGTGTTAGATAAACACAGGAAGATTTCACAGGATCAACGTGTTACAAATATTACCATGGCGAAAAAATTATAAAGGCTAAAATTATAAAATAAATAACAAATACAACACTTAATAATAAGAAAATACTGATTTTTAAAATAATTTATTAGGCTATATTTTATGGTCTACTTAATATATGTACTGTCTAGTCCATACAAAAAACAGGCAGCACGATCTGCAAAAGACTCACTAGTGCAGATGCATCGTGCCCATGTGATAAATGTTGATTAGTTTAAAGCTGTGTATTTACAACTCCCTGTTATGTACCTATATGTGCATGTTGGAAGGATACATGGGTTTCATATTAAATCGTTTTCCTGACGTAAGGATATTGTTTTGCATTCTTCAACATAACTGCACAGAAGAGCCACAAAATAATCTGCGTGAAATTTGATGAAAGCAATGTTATTTTAAACATGTATTTTGCTGAAAAATTTCTGTATCTTACTTATACGAGAGTAAGTTCCTTGTATATAATTCTGCTAAATGACGCGATAGTATAAAGCCTTATAAATTTAATTTAAAAATCTCTCGCACAGGACAAACCCTGGGTTTTCGGCCATCTTATTCAGCTTCAGAGGCGGCTTGGTAAGGAGAGTTTTCCACTAATCGACCAGACATTTTACCCGGATCATCAGGAAATGGTACGTTTTTGAACAGATCTTTATAAATTACGCGTTATGCCAAAATTATTTTAAAATTTTGCACTTGTATCCATTACCAATTGAGTGTGCTGCAGAGTTGAAGCTAGACTGAGTTTCGTGCTCACCCACCATCAGTAAGCTAAAGCATGAAATAGTGTAGGTTTTCAGTGTCCCATCTTTGTTTCCATAAAATTCGATAATTTCATTACGTCTGATCTGATGGCGAGTACATAACTAATTAACAATAAATATAAATATATATTTACAACAAAAAGCATTCATTCAGTGCCATGATTCGTGCAGAGGTTGAGACGAGTTACGCAATGGCATCCTATACATATAAGCCCCTCTACTTGTGACTTGCGATTGGAGTTGCTGGCTTCTCCATTCCTTCGTACATTGTGTTAGCGCCTTATTCCTGGTCCACATGCAGGAACCGTTCGCCTGCTTTAAGCAGACTCCCTGCAAATTAAAGGAAATTATAAAAACAGGAAGAATACGTGATGGAAAGATCCATTCAATCTCCTCAGGTATTCATTTTTACTTGTCACTATTTAAATTAATCAGCGCAATGCGCTACTTTCACAAATTTCAGAGGAAATTGAAAATGGAATTCCTGACAGACGTTTTTAATTTAAATTTACAATTACCCGCCGCAAAATATTTTCTGGTCTTAGATAAAACACAGTGTGGATAATAGTAGGCTGTAATTTAAGCCCCTACCAATCACACCATTCCATTAGTGAGAACATGCAACAGGTGGTTGTAATGCTTCTTAGTATATTTTACGTATCATGACGTCCATTGCACGTTTGGCTTTAACTGTCAATAACTTAAATGTCAATAGACAAGAGTGTCAAGAGAGTATTTTAAGAGTTGCGAGGTCTTACATGTCTTATTAATGAATTATTAAGTAAGTTACTAAATATTAAATTTTGAGAAAATATCCTCAGTTCTTGGGGAAAAAATTCAGAGCTAAAAACCATTAAAATACAACGCCAAATGTGAATAGCGGGCGGAGTATAGTGTCTAATTTGTCGATTGAAAACAGCCATGCTCGTTGGCACTGCAGTCCATAGAGTACTTATAGAGACCCGGGACTTTGGCTTTCCAAGCCAATTCAACTGAATTCAAAGGATTTATTTAATAATTAAAGAATATTTTGGATGTCGTCCAAGGACAATACCATCCCCGGAACCATACAGACATCCACGCGCAAGTAGCGACGTGGCAATTGAAGGGCTGGGTAGCGGAGTGGCTCCGGGACGATAACGAAAATTAAAAAGGGAAGTATTTAGCAGCTCCTTGTGCTAAGGGGCGTATTATCTGCCATTGGTCCTGTTGATAATCCAATGAATGGACTTCGAAAAAGTGAAAAATTAGAAGTTGAATAATCATAAGTTGCTGTCGTGTCACTATTCGAGACTTCTTGGTTTTCTTGGGGAAAAATATTTCCAAGCCAATGCTCTTTCAACTAAGCTACCGTGCCGCCACGCTCTCACTCTACTATGCGGGGTCCGTTCTTACAAAATTACCCCGTAAATTGTCTACAATGTAAAATTGCAAACAAAATTGTGGGTCCGCCACTGGGTAAATGATTAATAAGATAATTTATTAGTACAATAATAGGCTACTTATCCCTAATATGCCACAGCTGAAGAGTCGGCTGTGAATAGGCAACCAAGAATACCCCTTCGCCGATACTGTTATTACTGGTTGCATACTTGTTACGTGGTGTTACTGTTTTTACCTATGTTATCAGAGCAGATGAGCAGGTAAAGACAGACTGGCAACAATGGCAACTGGTACGAACCAATTGCGTTATTTTGCCACCTTCTATATTCTGCTACAGGGTTAACTAACTTCTAACCATAAAATAGAGCCTGTCAAGGTCAGTCTTATAGAATATTCTTTCAATTTAATATGCAATCTTACACGAGTAGGTAGCGCATCGTTCATTAACATACTATAAGTCTTGCATATGTGGCCTTGATATAAAAACAAGAACTGTCAGTTCCAGTTTCTTTTTCAAGGTGTCCTTATCGTTAGCCGCGCCTGCGTGGATCATCCCTGTATGTGCAGCTTTATGATTATGATTGACCATTAGTTAGGTTAGGAAAATCTGGGCGCGAAATTTTGAAATGGGTTCGCAAACACGTTTAGTGAAATCTGGAACTGTTATTAAATAAGTTTATCCAAAGCCCCATAGTACCTCTTAAGTTTAAATTTTTTTCTTGTTGCTTTAATGATAATGGTTTTCCTCCTTATTAAAATATATTTTTATATAAATTTTACAATCCTGTATAATAACTATCACAACTGAACACTGAACCAGTGGATCAAGCAACAACATGTTTTTTTATGCGAATATCGCCTTCAAAAATTGGTAATATCTTTATTCTTATATTCTTTAATTAATTTTTAAACTCTCTCAGTCAATTAAAATATCGGAAATCATTTATACAACTTATTTCACTAATAGACTTTCTATCACGTCTTCAGACGCTCTTAAATTAAAGTCCCCAAAGACAACTATACATTTGTACAATTTTTAAAATAGGAACCCGCGCCAATCTGAGATCCTAACCTAACTAATATGGTCAATTACGAATCCATGGTCTATGTTATTTTTTTACATTATTTTTAAAGTTTTTTTACATTATGTTGAGTATTCTCTACACCTTCAATCAACGTTGGGACTAAATAAAGTGTTTTTAGCAGTGATTTTACAACTCCTGATGTGAATTTCATCCCCTAAAAATCGCTGGAATCTCAACGATATTTAATATGAAAAAATGACAGCAAGAAATAGCAAATGCGGGCAACGAGATTAAGAGCAAGCTCAGTTCTGGGTCAGACAATATACCTTCATTAATTCTGAAAGACTATAGTATACGTGTATTTGTTACTCCGCTTTGATTTATATTTACATTAGCTGTAAAACGTGAGACCTTTCCAGATGAGTGGAAAACTTTAATTAGTAATTTCAGACCAATTTCTGTCTTGCCAAATTTTGCTAAATCACTTGAAATAATCTCACGTAAACGAATCTACCCACATGTTCATTATCAACTGTCACCTTTTCAGCCTGGTTTTTTAAAACGCTATGATTAATCTCCCGGAACTGGAAACTTGATAAATAACGGCTGCGTTTAAACACCAGCAATGGTAGAAATACTTGATCTAATTATATAGAAAATAATGTGACAAAATTCCTGTGGCATAACAATTTAAAAATATTCTTGTGAAACCGTCTGGTCCTCTTTGGGGGGACCTTATGCCATGTACACATATCTTTATTATCTGGTCAGTCGGCCGAACTTGTGACAAAATATAATTATGTCGTGTATCTGAAGAGATTGAGTAAGAAATTGAAAAAAATTGCAAAATCTGTGGGATCTGAACACTGCCATAGTAACCCCATATCATTATCTATGAGTAAACGTTATCGTAAAGTAGCTGAGGGCATCCTGCTAATCATTCCGCACGTATCCGCTTACTTAACTCTACTTCTGATGAATTCAACCGCGTATATTGCTATATCTAGTCCTAATTTTAATTTAAAAATAGAAGGCGGGATACATCTTACGGTTATATTTATCCATAAGTCATAACTGCGGTAGAATTTTTTTTGATAAACAGCATACTAAAATATTCCACAAAGTTAAATCAGATGTTGCCGAAAATAAATGTTTATACGCCTATTTATTACCTCTGGGCACTGACGATAGTTTCGGCAATAAAAACTAATATAAAAAATGTAAATATAGGCCTCAAGGTTGCCAACTGAAATTACTTAAGTGCTTGCAATAGGAGTATCAGTAATATCGTACATTCGACATATTTAACAAAAAATATCGCTACGATTATGATAAATTTTGAAAAACTCACCTCTTTTGTCTCGCAGTCACTATTCCAGTTGCAACTATCTGCTTGTCTGTAACACTTCCTATCTGGGCGCAGGTAGCAAGGTTTAATTTTGCAGTGACACCCGTGCTGGTACAGCTTCCTCAACCCCTTCTTCTGCCTTCTGGTCAAATGTTCCCAAGGTGTATACATGTTGCAAAATGTGATGTGGGCCTTGAGACTGTGGATCTTGCCTGAGAGAACGTACAACTTGCCTGGTTCCAAATCCACACCACACAAATTTGACTCCAAAGGCGTGATGAGACGTCCAGATTTTAGGGCTATGAGACCCTTCTCGGATACTTTGAATGGTTTCCTTACTCGCACCTTGTAGATCTTGGTGTCTTTGAGTATGCGTTCCCTCTTAACTCTGGCCAAAATCACTACAAAGAAAATAGGAGTTAAAAGCTGTCTCGCTAATAATAATATCAAGTAGCATCGGGCTTCCAAAACACTGTAACAGTTCTATATTTCTTTGAACTTATAATTTTATAGGGGTTTAGATATAACCGTTTATTTATGTCAGTACCAGTAACGCCATCTTCCAGTCTGTGGTTCGTGTATTTCATTCGATCAAATTCCGATAAAATACGAGCAATAATATCGCACAAACAATATAAATAACACAAAGGGTTTCGATATTAAAACGCGTCTTGTTACGGTCACTGACATAAGTTAGATATTTTATAGTAAATTGTAGGTATTTACTTCTTAAATAATATTCGTTTCATGAAAAGCGACTACGGGCTCTCTCTAACATTCGTAATTGGAACTGAGGGCATGTATACTACGGGTTTCTTTGCGGCATTTGATTTGTGTTATGGTATTTTGATTTTTTCTCATGGAACATTAATAACGGTTTCTTGGCGCACATTAGTGGTCTTATTTTGTTCTTTGATCTTTTGTTTCTAATGTTTTCTATGGCTAGCCGAGAAGGTTAAGTTAACAAATATATGGCAAGTGACCGGCTTCGAGACCTCGTGTTCGCCGTTGGGCGAGGCCACTCTCCTTTTCCGTTCTTGTTCGTGCATCGTGGCTGACGTTACTTATATTTCAAGTTCAAGTTCTTTCTTATAAAAATATATACGTTGTTATTTCCATATTAGTGGGATTCAATAAGAAAATCACTGTCATGTGTTGTTGTGGTTTGATAACCAGCACGTAATCGACTATGTCGGATTAAACAATTTGAAATTAAGATCTTGCATTGCGTTGATTCCTAGTGTTGGTTGAGGGACATATCGCTAGGACCTAGGCTACTCTCGAAGCCGCTTAACATCAATTATGGCTTTTACGTCAAGTGTAAGTTCACATCACCTTATGACCACTTCAAGCTACACCTATACCTAGATATCTAGCCACTTTACTTAGATACTGCCATTTACATTTGTACTTCCATGGTTGGAAACCTTCGTTGGAAGACATACATTACACGTACATTCGGATACTGGAGACACCCATCTCATTAGGAAACCTACTAACCAGTTTACATGAGCTTAGTTTAAGTATACCTCGAAAGGCCGCAGCTTCTTTTAATAATCTTTCGTATTGCCCATATCTAGTTATCTTAGGAAAACATTTATTGCCCACTTTAATCGCTGTTGAATATACTCTGGAGGCTTCGTGAGTAAGACGACGCTCTTGGTAAAATAGCAAAGTGAGGTGATACAATGCATTTTGTAAAGCCCCCAGTTAGGCTGGTATATATCGCTGACGCTAAGATTATTTTAAGTGTGCAAGTTTAACTCGTTGGGTGATGATTTTGACATTTTATGGACAGTTAATCTAATAAATTTATCGTTTAATAATGGAGAAGGGTTAATGTTTTTTTTTTTGATATAACTATAATAATATAGGCCATTATGGATGATCAGATAATTAAATTACACATTATGTAGGTACCCGTAGTACCCGATACATATCGATATGCGTCGCGATTTTTGTTAAAGGTTTTATATGAATCAACGCTCATTAATATTTGTGTCTATATATAGGCCAAGCTATAGATCTTCTTTAGGGCATTAAAAAATAATATGTAACCAACTATGCAGGGTTTTAAAATATAATACGTAGATGAAAACGTGTATAAATTAAACAGTCAATTGTTGTTTATAATAAAATAATTGAATACATAATTGTATTTACATATAAATATATGTAAATAACATATAATTGGTAAGAATAAGGTCTTGTATTATTATAATCACATAAGCATAAATATATGTTGTAAATAAGTGGCCTCGATTTATTTCTCACAAGTTATGTGTCTTGGTAGGTGAATTAGAGATTGATTAGAGATAATTCATGTTTCCTTCTTTTTATCAGAACTTTAAGAAATAGGTCGCGTCCAAATTTTATATTATTTCCAGTTGTACTAAAGCGATATACTACCTAACCCTCCCCCTAAAACTTTAGTGCGAAGTGCAGTGCTACATATCAAACGGTGGCTGATGCAGCATCCGACGCCGCTGGTCAATTGACCGGTTTTAAAAATTACAATTTTAATACTTTTTACTTTTTTTAAATTTAAATATTAACAGAGTAATTTTGCAAGAACATCAAAACAAGGATTCAAAACTCAGATATACTTAGTTCTGTGTTTTAATTTTCATTAACATGGGACTAAAACAAAAAAAATATTCCAAATAAATTTGACCATAATAATATAGTTAAAGCTTTATATATAAATTATTTTCTTGTTTTCCTAGGTGCCTATTTATTGAAAGTTAAATTATTTGAGTGTGTTATAAAATTTACGTTTTTTTAATTGAAGATTAATGAAGTTAGTACACTTTTCTGCACTTTATTAAATATTACAAGATCCTGTTGATGTTGGTTTTTAATAACTGTAAAGTTTTTAATCAATTTGTTTACAATCAATTCCATATAAGGAATGGATCAAGTAGGTACTTAAAACAATCGCCAATTTCATTAACAAAAATTTAAAACAACAGAGGTCCTACATTGGACCCCTGTGGAACACCTGAGATGACTCCTACTTCTCAAGAACACGTATTGTTTACACTAACAACTCGACTTGTTGTCCGCTTGTTAGATGTTGCTAAAAGTGAATTAAAAGGTGGTTATAAATCTATGTTGTAAAGTTATTGACTATTTAGGGACTATACGTATGTTTTGCTACGTATTCTATTTAAGCAAAATATACGAAGGTATATTTGTACAATATTTCTCAATGAAAATTGTACAATATTTCTCAATCGAAACTATATGAACTCAATCGATATGAACAGTATAAACATAATATTTAGATATTCTTCTGCTGCATTACCAAATGTCAAACAAAACATTTTTTCCTTCCTGACTTTGCAGTATGCACTATGCAGTTATATTGTTATAAGTCTAGCTTACAATGTGGGATCGTAACTCCTCTCATGTTAACCGAAAAAATATTCTCTGAATCATTTTTCGACAAATTTCATCAATTTTTCTAAATTGTTACAACTTTACAGTCCTAGTCCATATGGATGTTTTGGAAACAGGCATATTCTGATGATATGAATTGCCGTTAAATTAAGATCAACACTAATCTAAAGTTAGAAACCCTAAATTAGAAGTGTACCGTCGAGTGTACCGCATTTTTTTCGCCTTGTAGACACTGAAAAAAAATTATCTTACATCTCCCATTTTTCTGTTTCGTATTCATCATGGAATGTGTCATCACAATCGATACAAAAAAATATAGTTTGTGCCACTCATAAATAATTCTAAAGTATGACCTTGATTCTTTATCCTGGCGTCTTGTAAATGCTACACTATGCCATATTCATTTCATATTGGGTTTTTATTTTTTCATTTGTCCAAAAAGTCTTGCCATGGCTTTCCTCAATTCAGTTTGGTTTATTAAAATTAATATCGATTTATGTTGAAAAATATTACTTAGTTACGTCATATATTATGGAATGTAATGGTGGTCAATTTAGTCAATTACGTAAAGAATGAGTTACGGTATTTCTGAAAATATATTCAACGATTGATCGATATCGACCTTCTATCGAAAATGTGAATTACGTGACATAAATATGGCTGCCACCCTGGATCCTTTATGCTGTCAATTATAAAATTGTAATAGCAAAATTGTAAATTTAAATCTATTCCTATTATAATCTGTCTGTTAGGCAATAAATACGGTTGCGGGATAACTTCGACATAAATTGCCAACTTAACCGATTTCAGATATATGACGGCCGACCAGCAGAATAATTGCTGTTTAAAGTAAATTTGAATGCTACGCTAAGCGTATTCCTATGCTAAGGAAAAAAATATTTTTGCTTAAAACTAGACAACAAAACGAGCCTCAGAGTGTTAAAGAATACCTTGAGGTGTACCAGGCCGAGCAGCATTTCTATTCGATATAAAACCAATTTGCGTAACGAGTGTCATCGAATGCCAATGGACATCTCAATGGCGTATCGATTTTCTCAGAAGTTTAGTACACCATGCAGGGCACTTATGTCAATTAGTGTCAACGCTTTGCCAGTAAATTTTAATATTGTTCTATTGTTGCAATAGTGGATAGTATATCTGGTTTCGAAAGTAAAGTAGTTATATTTTTTGTGGTTTTATAGATGAAGGTCTCCCCTATCTCCCGAGGACTTTGGTGACACTACCACGAGGGAGTAGGGTCATTTAGCTGAATTGACGCTGCGCTGAATACGAGTTGCGAAAAGTACTCATTAGATAAAAATGATTTTTATGTCTCCACCATTCCCATTCCCCTTCTTCCTCGCTCCTAGCCTAGTTCTTTTTTTGTCCAGAAAATCCCAATTTAAATTCAATGATCCCATTCAAAAACCTGTCTTACCCCAAATTTTCCTCAAATGTTCATATTTTGAGATTATCCGATCTGAAAAAATCTTTTTTTGTGCTCAATTTTAATGATTTAATGATGATTTTGCTTAAAGCTTAAAATTTTGTGCACGTCCCCAACTTTCATTTGAACATTTTTTTTCATAGGGCCCAACGGTAATAAAATATTTTCGAAAATTCGATTTTCCCTCATGTGTTTACATAGCGATGTGTTTACATAGCGATTCCCCTCATTTCTTCCTCATAGTAGTGACACTAAAGTCCTAAGGAATTTGACAATAGTGAACCATTATTGTCGAGAAAAACTGTAGTGTATACAAAACTTTTCATTTGTCATTAATGTCATATAATCTGTAATAAAGTAATTTCATCATGTGATGGTTTAATAGATTTTTGTTTGAATAAAAAGAAAAAGAGGTGATTAACTGAAAGTTAGGCATATTGAACTTATTTCACAGGATTTTCTAAAAAAACGATCAAGCTCAAACGTTAAAACATTGTTAAAAAAAATTAATAAAAAAACAAAAAAACATTTTAATCAAAATCAAAGCAATTAAATACACTGCACGTATTTCGAAGTGGTTCACCTAAAAAATTGGTCCACTTTCATGAGTTGTAACTTTTGAAAGGATTGATATATCTTTAAAAGGTTTTTCTGTCAGAAAGAGTGTTCCTTCACTAGCAAGTGTGCATAATTGCTTTCATTTGGGATTATTGATATTGATTTTACAGGGTGATTTGTAAAGCTATGATTTTTCTATCAATTTTTTTGATGTACACGAGGTAAACTAGTCACCGAGTATATTATTTCATTGTAAGGTCATCATATAGCCTCATCTCTTAGTTATGCATATTTTTTTAAATTTTGGTCATAACTCATTTGTGTCAAAAGATATGATTTTTTACTACAAATATACGCAAATTGTCAAAGAGGAAGTTTATTATAAATTTTTAACGCAATAACAATAAAGAACGAATTTAAAATTTTAAACATTAATTAATAATGGGTGGGGCTACCTCTACTCCTTATCATCTCCTGACATCTTTGAGGCATGCTGCATACTGATGACGTTATTGATTAGATTACCCGGGATGGCCTCCCATTCTTCTTGAAATGCATTTCCCAGCTCTTCAATCCCATGTGGTTCCATTTCGCGATGCAACATTCTTCTTTGGAGCGCATCCCACGCGTTTTCGATGGGGTTGAGGTCAGGCGAAAGTGCCGCTCATTCCATTCTGGTGATATTTTCTTGTTGAAAAAATTCGTTCGCTATGTTGGCTCGATGTGATATGGCGTTATCGTCCATATAGACAAACTGTCCGCCCATTTGATGAGACAGAGGAAGAACTATTTGCTCCAGAATTCTTTCCAAGTATCGCAAAGCTGTTACTGTCTCATGGACAAAAAGTACAAGTTCAGTGCAATGGTCTATTGATATCCCAGCCCAAACTGTAATTGAGCGCTCACCGAAAGGTGTAACGCCTACCATACAATCTTCTTCGTAACGTTCATTCACTCTTCGTCCGGTTGGTATCCGGACTTTCAGAAAACCGTGATTCTTCTGTGAAAAGACATTGGGCCCAGTCATTTGCATTCCAGTTTTGATGATTCAAAGCAAATTCCGGACGTCGTCTTTTATGCTCACGAGTCATGCAATCGTTTTCTTTTTGTTGATGTTGAAATGATGTTACCCGTGGCCACTTGGAATTATCGTTTCAGTTGGGTAGCATTAGTTCGTCTGTCCTGCAGAGCGGTTCTTCTTAGAAAACGATCTTCTGCTGGATTTGTTACCTTTGGCGTCCACCTCCGTGTGTATATTGCGGAGTTTGTTGTTTTGGTACCGTATCCAAGCGCGATTGACCATACTGATCAATATTAAAGCGTCG
>CAXKVY010000929.1:0-52805 GCA_964058915.1 Tetropium fuscum | reverse complement strand
AATCTTCCTTCGTGTCCAATTCTCATTAGCCTGTTCTTGAAATTCACTGATATGTAGTGGAACTCTTCCAATACGTTCAGTCCCAAAATAAATTCATCAATGATGTCAGCAACCAAAACGTTCACTTTCAACTCGGTGTTGCCAATTCCAATATCGATGGTGGTTGCTCCATGAATCGTAACTTCATCTCCGTTCGCTGTCTCGTGTCAAGGGCTTTTGTAATTTTACTATGGGCGTCTTCGTTATCATATCAGGATGTATTACTGGCCTGGATGTTCCTGTGTCGACAGTAGGAAGTGGAAGATTACTTGTCAGTGTCCGCACTGCCATATTGTTTCTCTAGTATGGATTACCCTTTCTTGGCGTAGTCGTTCCTCAGAGCGTGAGCGTCGGCAATTTCTGATTATGTGCTCTGCCTTGCCACAATTGTACCATCATATGGATCGGCCTCTCCAAGTATTCCTATAGTTATTCGGGGTATCTCTTTCGTTTCATTGTTGGCCTTTAAATACTTTTCGAGCCATTCCAGCATCTTCTAGTCTAAATCTTCGTTGTGCTCGTCATTCTCTGTCACTTTTACGTCTCGTAGTCTGTTTCTTCGATGACTAGAAGCATTTTCGCAGCCTCAAATTCAAGCCCATAAATTATAACTTCACCAATAGTCTTAAATCTTCCTAGCCGTAGGGCTTGTCGCAATTCATCATCTCTTACCCCATCGTACGGAAGATGAAACCTTCTGGAGCTTGCGGGTAAGCAAGTCTGACAATTCGTTCGATGTCCGCTCCAAATTCTTGTAATGTTTCCGTTGACCCTTGAATTCTGCTCTTTGGTTGGCTTTGGTAAACCTGGGTAAGATATTTGTTGCTGTTCTTAATTCGAGGGACCCATTACAGAGCTGTAATCTCCTTGTTTATCTTCCGGAATATTCTGAAGAATTTCCAGCACCTTTCCCCTCAAGACTAATACCAAAGCAAGCATTTTTGTTGGTCATTCCATCCGTTGTTGAGTGAGTTCCAATTTACTGATTCGTTAATCTAATTCTTCCCTGACTGCACTAAATTCGACTTCAATTGTTTGTTTTACTAGTTCAATTTCCTGTTTTAGTCTCTCTTCATCTTCCTCTCTTTGTTTTGCCAGGATGTTAATGTTAAATAATTTCTTCATATGTTCTATTTGGGCTTCTCTCTCTTCTTGTTTTTCTGCTGGTCGTTGTATTTTTTCCTCCTCTTTCTGTTTTCACAACATCTTCATTAATTCCTTGATTTCTGCCATCTCGTCGTAATCCGTAGAATGAATTTTCACCATAAAATTGTCTATATTTTACTCACTTATTCCGCTTCTGACACCTATTGTTATGCCACACATCGTAGAGTTCGTAATAAGTGAGTACTGTCCAGAATCCAAATACACTTTATTACCTTCCAAACACAAGCTACAACTGTTTGCAATAATAAATCACTACTGAACAATTTTAATTACTTGTTACTTGATCTTGTCTCTGAGAGCGTTTAAACTAGACAACTAATGTAGCGATCGGCTGGCCCTTATTTTTAAGGTTCTGGAAAGTTCTACAAGCTTCTCACTTATTCCAACCCATTCTAGATTGTATACAAGGCATCTCAAAGAGTTCTACAGGGGGAGTCCACATGTTCTTATACAGCAACTATTCTAAATAGCACCCCCAGATGCTATGTTGCCACATCGTTGGGTGCGGTGTTGCCAGATTGTGCAGTTTTTCCCTAGATCTAAGTATTTTTCAATATATCGTGCACATTCGCTTCTAAGGATTACGTAACAATAATAACAATCAACGGGGTATAGAGGAGAACAAATATTCAATCGCAAGTTTGAAGACAAAAATATTAAATAAATTAATGAATTTTAAAACGCTTAACCTACTAAATATATAGTGCCTTTAAGGAAAGCTATCCTATAATGATAGACCCAGACTTCAGAGAAATGCTCTAGAAATGAAAACTGATGAGATTAAGGTTAACCGATTCAAACTGCAGTCGGTAGGAGATATAAAAATGGATATACAGTTGATTTTGACTGAAGTTTGGACAGCGCCAACACATGAAAATCATAAGATTTTTATAAGCATTTTTTTCGGTTCGCTGTTGAAACGAAATTTACATTCCATCTTACCATATCTTAGCAAATTTTGTAGATATCGATTTGAAATTTTAATACAATTAAGTGAGTCTTAATATCAATTAGAAACAAAATAGCGAATTTAAAAAGTTTTTCAATGACTCACTGATTTCATCTTGGATAAAAAAGTTAATTTAAGTAAATTTTTGAAATTCACATTTTTAATTATTCCACATTGCTGTCGAATACTTTTTTGTTTCTTCAATAGTTTATTTAGCAATCAGATAATCACATAGGTAATTCTGTAAGCTTAAGTGCTGACAATAACTAGATAATAGTAGTTAATAAATGACATGATCAGACCGATATCCAGCGATATCACCTGTATAAATTGAAAATGGTTTCAATGTATATAAACTTAGATTAGTTCACTTGGCCACATTTTTTAAAGTCTTTAGATCATTACAGCTTCCAGATGTTCTTCACCATGTTATTTGTTGGATCGATTCTTGCACTGTGGAGATACAAAGATCAGTGTGTAGTGTTTGGTTCTTGAGTATTTTGGATTGACATCGTTGGAGTCCCCATGGTTATAGTCCATGTGTCCATATTGGTCTGATGTTTCATATACGAGGATTTTATTTTCTGTGGATACACGTGATTTTCTTCCTATCAACCACTGTAGTTCTCTTATATTAATATCTATTTGTTTTGTCTTTTTTATGACATGTTGTTTTCACGTTAGTTTACTATCTAGGTGTAGCAACAAATATTTTACAGTTTATGTTTGTGGTATTTGTACATTGTTTATTGAGACTACTGGACATGTTTCCTTTCGGAGGGTAAATTTGATGTCTGCCGATTTGTTATCATTAACTTTTGTTTAACCTCAGCCATTGTTGGAGGTTGCTTAAATGATTTTGTTGTATGTCTGACGCTATTTGTGGATTGTCGTAGCAAGAAAGGATAACTGTGTCGTCAGCAATGTCCCTGATACATGACATGCCGTGGACGACGGTCGGCTAGAGAGATGGTGCGGAAGGTCCCCCGAACCACTCGGTACCCTTTGTTTAGCTACTGGTCGTGATCTGTAGAATTTATGACCCCAAGGAGACCACTCCGAATGGACGAAATGTGAAGTCTGTCCGTCGACTATGAAATTTCATTCTAGGATATCAGAAATTTTTTTGTCCGCGATGTGAAGACCCTTCAAAACCTTTTCCAACCTGTTATCCCAGATGGAGAAAGTACCAAAATCCAATCAACACAAAACTATGCACCAGATTTTTTTGTGCTACTGAAAATTGGGAAAATACTCATACAAAAATACACATTTCGTCCATTCGGAGTGACCTCTCGGGGTCATAAATTCTAGAGATCACGACCAATAGCTAAATTAAGGGTACCTAGTAGTTCAGAGGGATCTGCTGCACCATCTATCAGGCTTCGGAGTTTTTAGCATACAGCTGCTTGGATATTAGGCTTAAGTAATTTACATTTAAATATATAGGCTTAAGTAGTTTATGTTTCGTTTTGAAGACACTGTAGGTATGTGACAAAAATGGCAAAATAATTATGGCAACGTAGAAATTACCCTAATGAATACTACAATTAAAAAAAGGAATTTTTGAACTGCATGTTCTAAGTTTATTATTAAACGTCAGAAATGGAAATGACTTAAGTAAAAACTCAGTATTATTTAAGTTCTTTAGTTTAGATATACATTATTTTTGTCTTTAAATATGCAATTTTTTTCTGACCATACCCAATTGATTGTCTAGATCATAAAACATTATTAAATATTTTGACAAATATAGATTGCTATTTTGTTTCTACTGATTACTTGTTTGGTCAACTATATTAAAGTGAATTATGGCCAAAGCAAATCTAAATTTGAAAAGTAAATTTTGGTATAATTACTATGTAAAGTATGACGTCACTTACCAATAGAAGGAACGGGATTTATTATACTTGTATTTTTTTCCGAAGAGTCATTACTAAGTACGTCGTTAATTTGAGCTGACCATTTGATAACAACAGCCTCTATTGCACTTTTTAAGTACAAATCACACACTTCTCCATTACTCTCTATTAATGACTTTTCAACATCAAAAACTTTCTCCACTCCTACTGGCATAGGCAAAACTGTTTGGCCATTTACCTGACCTCTTACTTGATATACTGTACTATTTAAACTGTGAACGTGCTTATGGACATCTTTTGCTATTACAGTCGGCCAGAGATTGTGATTAGTTGGATTTGACAAGACTGGCACTAGAATCTTTACAAAGAAATAATTCTTATGGGCTCTTTTCTTTTTATGTACTTACCTCGTCTACCAGGGACGCTAACTGGTCTATAATTTTTGCTGACAGATCTCCAGTTATCATCGATTCTGAAGGTACAGATTTGGATATCGGTGCTAAAGTCTTTTTTACAAAAAATACACCTAAAATATAGAGATCCCAACTGATATTAAATCAAACTGATATTAAATTTTTACAAAGCTGCCACCAAAAATTGATTTTTTTAAATGCAACATTTTTTTAAAATTTAAACAATGAAATTGTAAAAAAATACAAAAGAAATCATAATAAGTATATAATTATATAAGTATATAATTATATAAGAAATTATATAAGTATTAAAATAAGTAATAAGTAAATTCTTTATGACAATAGATGAATGATGGTAAGCATACAAAATTCTAAGACGTTAATAATGTTAACTTCGTATTCCGTTACAACTTATTTAACATGTTTTTTTACGAATATAAATGTATTTTTTTATATAATATTTTTACAATATTTTACTTTAATTTTTTTATTGATTTAGACATAGTGTGGGATTTTTAAGGGTTGAAAATTCGAAATGCATCGTAAATCATGTTCGAGAACATGAAAAAAGCTTTATTCTATCTACATAATTAAATAAGATGTGAATCTATAAAATGCTTAAACCTGCATCTATTTTTCCACGAAGGGGTACTTTTCGCCCATTTAAAACAAAGAACACAAGTCGGACGTATGTGACTTTTGAAGTTAATGGTAATATGAGCTTAATTCTAAATTTTCATGAAAATCGAGGTTCAAAGAATTTGGAGGTAATAGCAGCTTATTTTTAACCTTTCAAAATCCTGTGTATCCTGTCCCGTTTTACATTAAAATTGAGGTGATAATTACAGAGTGTGTCGTTCGCGTTACTCATGATCATAAAAATGAACTTCAATTTCAGAAATATAACTGTCACAATACAGACCAGACGTATTTCATAGGAATGATAACAACGTGCGTATAGCTTGCTTACCTTTAGTTTTCAATTGCGCCAGTGGAAATCCATTGGAAGCCACTAATTGGGCCGTAGACGTTAGAGCGACTACCAAAAGAATAGGAGAAGGGCGCTCTAAGAATTTTTTAACTACGGCTTTATTATCTTCAACCGTCATCATACGGGTCCATTTCTCTGGCTTCAGTTTTAATGTTTTCTGCACAAAAGTACCCAAATATTCTATCCTTTGGTCAATTTGCGGTGCTTGTTGCTCCATGTTACTTCTAACTTCTACAATAGAAAATAAGAATTAAATAAAAATACAGTGTAACCACGATTATCAAAAATAAGCGAGACCGATGAGTCCGGATAACTGTGGTTCAGCTTAAGGTGTAGACGAGCAAAATTGAAAAGCCAAGTTGTTTAGTTTTCGATAAAAGAAAACTGGCGTAGAACTAATAAATCAGACTTAGTGCGACTCTTTAATTACCGTGTAGTCGGCGAAATAAAGCAATTGTAGTGAAGTGGTAATAATTTCCCCCTCATTACGTTAATTTCTGAATATTGTATTAGGTATTAAGCCGTGCATTTGTATATTATAATTTCCTCTATTATTATAGGCCGTAAAAATCTATTTCTTATTAGCCCTACATTAATATTTAATTGTATATTCGGTTCTGATTATAGTCAAGCAATGAACAAGCCCATTCTGGGTACCGCGCCGGCGTAAAAAGTTTTTCCAGGACATAGGGTGTCCATTGGCACTCCAAGCAAAGCTAGGAACATCATACAGCGCAACGTGCGCCGAAGTCCCACGAAGACACCTGTAGAAAGGGATATAGCGCGTCACGATTAACGTGTCAGAAATCATAAAAGCAGCTCCGCCACGCTGAAATATTCAGTAAGCATCTCCGACTGGCAGCAAGTACAACGCCGTCTGGTAAACCAAACAGTGATAAGTAAGTGCGGATAGTAAAGTGACGAGTAACGGAACAAGTGATCGCGGTCGCCCAAGAGTCGGTATATGTGTATGTCTTCCGGCTCACGCAAACTACTGAGCAGAAAAAATACGGAACTATTCACTCGTACGCACTACAGTCGCGCTAAATACTGTAGTATTGTAGTACTGTAGTATTGTACTATTGTAGTACTGTAAGTACTATAATACACGACGTTCCTGAACTCAGCTCTGTATTATTGTCATCTGTATGCCCATAATCGTATTGCTATTGCTTTTCCCCCGCACGCTATCATTACGCCACTTTCTGCTTAAATCGCCGCCATTTTTGGTCCCCGTAGGGATTAAAGCCATTATCCGTAAGACCGTATTTACGCATGCCGACATGCAATAGCATGTCGGCATTCAAGCAAGCATATAATGCCTTGTAAGCAACAGCAAGCAAGCACATACCTTGCAAGAAATAGCATGCAAGGCATCTGCAAGCGTGATGAATACATCACGCTTGCACATACCGTTTAACCACGTGTGACTGTATTCAAACTGAATTATCTGTATATAATCTGCATATAAACTTGTTGGACCTAGATTGAGAATAAACCTGTTGTAACCATTCATCTGTGTATTCTTTAAAATCAAATCAAAGGCCAAATCAACCCAAAGGGTAATCAAAGGCCTATTTGTGGACGTGACGTGACCTCTGGTGTTCCGTCCGTCTCTACTCGCAGCTATTCAAGGCCTTTACAGAACCGCCTGTAGGGAAAAGTGGTCTGTCTGCAGTATAAACAGACAGTGGCGCTCGAGATAAAACTAGGCAGCGAACCAGAAGGAGAAAGAGAGCGGCACACAATGAACTATCGATTTTTTGAGCAGTAAGATGGATCTTACTGCGGTTTTGTGCGTTCGATTTGTGAGAGCGTCTACAAACTTTGTGGATTAAATTGAACAATGCATTTTGAAAAAATACATTTTTGCAGTATGCATTTTAGAAGTGCATCTCAAAGAGACAATAAATAAAAAAATTACAAATCGGTAAATATTGATGAAAATGAGTACAGTTTTGCTACACGGGGGTTTTTGGGGTTACTGAACACGAATATTATGACGTGACCGCTGACGTACCTGGTGGCGTTGATACTGTATATTGTAAAATGATTGTTGAGTGGATATTGTAGTTTAAAAATTAAGGGTTATGGCAAAAAAAACAATCGGATTTTTCGGAGTATTAAGAATTTTGAAGTGGAATTTTAAAAGTGACCATATGTGCATGTGTATATACAATTATACATACACAAATGTCCAATTTTTACAATATTTCTTTTATTTCTTTCATTAGTTTAGGCATATGGGGTGGTTTTAGGGGTTGAAAATTTGGAATACATCGTAAATAATGTTCGCGAATATGAAAGAAGCTTTATTCTACATAATTAATTAAGATGTGAATATTCTTAAACCCGCATTTTTTCTATTTTTTCATGAGAGGGCAGTTTTTACACCTTAAAATCGAAAAGCAGAAGTCGGCCGTATATCACTTTTGAAGTAAAGAGTAAGATGAGCTTAATTCCAAATTTTCATGAAAATCGATGGAGGTTCAAAGTATTTGGAGCTAATAGCTTATTTTTACCTTCAATGACTTGAACTGATGTACTGAAAGTAGACATAATATCGCTTCTCACTACATACCACGTGAATATGAAATATATATTTTTTAATTTGTTAAAATAGTAGCAAACTTAAACTTGTCATTTTCGATTTTTTTTCATTGAAGACGTTCCAGACCACGAAAAAATGTAAAATACGATCATATTCCTAGTGACATGTTTAACAAAACCTACCATGTTTTACCTGGTTCTACGCAAAAAAAATTAAGACACGATAGAGTCTGACAATCGCTGCTCTAGTATGAATTTGTCTGAATTTAAGCTCAGCTTGAATTCAGATGCTTGATCCGCTGATGCGCAATTTAAAGGCAAATGATTTAATTATATGCCCTAAGGATCTCGTGACTAATGACGTATTCGTTTTAACTAACTAGTAATCTCTTCAAATAAGGCATAAATGCAACTTATATTTTAAAATTGACACAATTTTAAATGGTGTTAATTAACCAAAATGAAATTTAACAGTACCTAATTAATTAAATTAACCAACAGTAATTAGGTACCGAAACCAAGCAATAGTTTGTGGTACATTTCTTTTCATTTCAATAAATTTAAATTATCTTGTCACAATATTGTTTCCTTTACAAAGACTTTGTGGAGTATCATTTTATTCTATAGCTTTCATGCGTGTTTATAAATTCCTAATTCTTGCTCAGCAGAATTTCGCCCTTGATGTTTTAAATTCCGTCCTATATTTGTCGCCCACATAATATTTATTACACTCAACTCTATTCCTCATTTTTGCGGGTTGTTTGATAAAATTAATGGTAGGCTTTCCTGTCTGAAACGATCAATTAAAAGCATGGGAAAATCATTTTTAAAGCCATGTCTCAGCGGGTTTTGTCTTTACAAAACAAATGTTGATGTAAAAAATGAAGAGTACGACGAAACACATACGCTCATCATGTTGAGTTCACAGTCTTTTTTTGTCTGGCATTTTGGGGGCTGAATGTGGGTAGTTAGCTGATGGAATGAAAGTAAGGGTGATTTTAATGCCTGCTTTTTGTTTTTTTTATTATCTTATATTGTCTGGCATTTGAATAAAAGAATGACATTGATAAATCAATCGCCAATAAAAAATGCCAGACGCTTTACCATGGCCGAAAAGGAGGAGGGGTTAACTTGCAATTTTTCACGTGAACAGTACAATTTTCCACGTTTTCTTTTTGTCGGGAAATCGAGAGAATGAAAGGTTTTCTTGTCAAAATAACGCTGAAAAATTGCCAGACGTAAACCACAATTCGAAATTGAGTTTCCCGCGGAAAATTATGCGGAAATTTCGGAAAGTTTTCAGCGATAATAATATGCAAAAGAAAGATTAACAAAATGTATATAATAGCCTAAAAACGGACATGCTGCATTGTCAGACAAGTTTGGCTGTTACTTATAAATAAATAAAAAAGTTACAACAAAAATGTAAAATTTTTCTTTGTTAGTTTTTCTTCTTCTTTTCAAGAAGCTCTCTACAGCGTATACTCACTAAAGATCTGTGTCTCCATGCTTACAAAATTCAATTAACGCAACAACTGAAGCCTAATGACCATGCACAGCTAAGAGAGTTCGTTGAATGGATTATTGAACAACAAATGGATGCTGATTTTTCGAGCAACATCATCCTCAGCGATGAAGCACATTTTCACCTTGATGGCTTTGTTAATCGCCAAAATGCCGCTTTTGGGGTTCTGAGAACCCACATGTGATTGTCGAACACAACGTCCACAACGTGTCACTGTTTGGTGTGGATTTTGGGCTGGAGGCATACTTGGACCATATTTTTTTGAAAATGAGGCTGGTCGAGCAGTGAGTCGATATCGCGACATGATAACACAGTTATTTCTGCCGAAATTGGATGATATTGATGTGGCCAATATGTGGTTTCAACAAGACGGTGCCACATGCCATACAGCCCGTGAAACAATTCAATTACTGCATGAGATTTCCAGGCCGTGTACTCTCTCGTTTCGGTGATCAGAATTGCCCCCCTAGATCGTGTGATATAACACCATTAGATTTCTTTTTATGGGGTTATTTGAAATCACAGCTCTATGTCAACAGGCCCACAAACACCCGTGCAGTAAAAGAGGAGATTCAACGCTGCATCAACGAAATTCAGCCACATTTATGCAGAAGGGTCATGGGAGATTTCGACAAACGAGTGCGTATGTGCATGCAAAGCCGTGGAGGCGATTTGCCCGATGTGTTATTCCATAAATAACCCTATCCTATGTACTTTATGATTGAATAAAAAAATCTAAAAGACTAAAAACTGTATTTTCTATTTAATTCAAATATTGCGTTAATTTTGAGACACTCTTTACACATGTACATACACCTAAAAAATGACGTTAAGATTATATTTCAATAGGTATATGAAATGAAATATATGAAATATGTGAAATGCATTGTTCGGAAATGCAAGTTTCCGATTTTTTTTTAAGTAATCTGAATATAACCGGTGGGATCATGAACAAAATTAGGTATATTAAAGTTTAAGTTAATAATTACTCACCTAGTCGAGGAAATAAAGCACTAAAAATTGCTTAACCTCCAATTTTTTGAGCAGTAAGATGGATCTTAATGCGGTTTTGTGTGTTCGATTCGTGAGAGCGTTTAAAAAAATATATTTTTGCATATAAACATATGCATTTTAGAAGTGCATTAATTAAAAAAATATTTTTTATCTGATCAAATTGAGAAGCTGAAAACCATTCTCGAATCAACACAATCATCATAGAAATGACTGATTTCTATGATGATTGTCGGTTGTTCAATGCTACATACAGAACTCAATATTCAATGAAAAGCAAGAAATAAAATATTTTTAATAAAAAAAAACAAAACCAACTTCAAAACGCCACAAGGATGAATTGGTGGATATGTGTTCGGATTATATAGAAGCATCAAAGTCAAGCATATACCCACTTTTAAGAGAAGAAAAGATACATGGAAGT
The DNA here is from genome assembly GCA_964058915.1 of Tetropium fuscum. Taxonomy (NCBI): domain Eukaryota; kingdom Metazoa; phylum Arthropoda; class Insecta; order Coleoptera; family Cerambycidae; genus Tetropium; species Tetropium fuscum. The sequence continues at coordinate 41,874 of CAXKVY010000929.1, read as the reverse complement.
GTACAGCCACCGAAACCAAAAAGCGGTCGAAATAAGATTGTAGTGGACGAAGATGCAAAAAATGCGATACGTAGAATAGTCCATGGTTTCTTTAGAAATACCGAATTGTCCACTTTACATAAGGTGCTGCAAGGTATAAGTGAAAATGATATTATACCTAAAATGTGCAGGGCTAGTGTGGTCAAATTTTGTAAAGCCATGAATATTACGAATGGAAAAGTAAACAGAAAGAGTATTCTCATAGAAATATATGAGATAGTTGCTTGGCGGATGGATTATTTTCGAAAAATAAAAAAGTTTCGAAACGAAGGGTGGAAAATTTATTTCACTGACGAAACATGAGTCAACCAAGGACATACTGTGAAGAGAGTCTGGCAAAATGGAAACGTGAAAAATGCACGGCAAGCTGCGAGTGAAGGCTTTATATTTATTTTATTTTTCCATTTCAAAGTTTATTTTTCACAGCTACATAGCTGTTTTGTACATATTTATTTTTGTTTCTTGTAGGAAATATGGCTACTGGGGAACCACCCACTGAAAAATGGTAACGCGCTGAAAGCAATACCTCATGAGTGGTATGGAAACTTGTATTTAATATCAGCTGTGGTGTTGATTGAAAATATGCATATAAAAACCTTCTACTTTCAACCCCTTAAGAGAAAAAATGTCTACGCCCATGAGAAACATTGTGTAGGTCAGTGTTGTCGGTCGTTGAACTACACATACTTATTAGAAAGACTAAAGCGACACCATAATTACAGGTAAACCTAAATTCAAACTTCTAGTTGAATACAATTAGAGATGTATATATACGCTACTTCGTTATACGTTTGTAAACCTTGTCACCGACTCCAATGATAACAATAATTGTATATTATTGGTCTAATAAATTGTTTGTATTCTAAGTAAGAGCTGTAATATTAGTTTGTGTCCCTTTGAACATTATTCAAGAAATTGCATTGTTTGGAATATGTAGACTTAGTTACACTGTTCACATTGAATTTCATAAATATATACAAAGTGTACTTTTTTCAAGTGGATTTTTGTCTTTTAATGTTGTGTAAAGGAATTTTAAGTTGTTTGTATTTTTATGTGCCGTTTGAACATCGTGTTTTTAGAATATTTGAAATATTTTATGAGAGGTGTGGTAGGGTAGAGCAACATATATGTTTTATGCTTTATGAGTCTTACTTATATCGATTACTGTTGGTTGATAATTATAGTCGGGAGTTGTGAATTATATTTATGAAAATTTTGTTGATTAGAGAAAAAGGGTAGTTATTATTTCATAAAATTAATTAAATATTTTATTTCTAAGCACTTTTCTAAAAATGGCAATTTAGTTAGTTTTATTGATCTGTCATTTGTCTGCAACACCACTTATTACAGTTCTTTAATGGCTATAACGGTTTTTTAAGTTGAAATTGGTATATCTACCAGACCACTTTGTTTTTGTATCCCATTTCGTTAATATTTCAATTTCATTATTTTAAGAGTTAAATCTAAATAAGTTATATTATTCTTTTGATTCGTTTTTAATTGTGATTTGTATTTTTGGATGATATCTAATGAATTTATTTAGAATTAATTTTTAATTTTCAATTGGAAAATGGTTTTTATATTTTAATGTTAGAATGATTTTTTGATTCTAAATTTTCTAGTACTTATTCAGCAATTACTGGATATTGGTGAACCCATTTTACAGCCATATGTAATGTATTAATATTACATATGTAATATGTATTATTGCATTAGAAAAATATGGAATTTAATGTGAATTCTAAGGCACATAAAAACTATTTTATATATATATATATATATATATATATATATATATATATATATATATATATATACAGAAAAAAATTAGATACAATAGAAACTACTTGCCTTCTGAAAATTACGACGGTAAGAAAACTAGTGCAGGAATATTCAGGTACAAGATATATGAGATGTTTCTGCATTCCAGACTATCTAGGTTGAGCTTCAGTAACGATTCACATTTTCTAAGCGACTGAAATGACATATATCATGCAACAATCACGTTATTATTTTGCGTGGTCTCTTCGTCTCATAACTAACTTAGAACCGTACCAAGATGCGCTCTTCCTTGTAATAAGTAATAACATAAATATAACTAATGGAATATGAATAAGGCATTGATTTTTCATTTAATGTTGCCTACAGTTTTATTAGTGCAGATTATGGGTGTTATATATCTGTCTATATGTTTCTATTATAACCAATGGATAATTTTTAAAATAATAATAATTATGATATGTTATTTATATAGAGTTGTAGTGTATTAATGATTTATGAAACATAATTTAAACAGAAATAGGAACATTATAGCCAAACCACCAAAATATAACTGTTTATTGAAACAATGTGGAAGTTGCGTAATCATACGTTGTATATCAAAATTTATGTTTTTTATATATTTTGTTTAATATAGTTTTAATATATATCCAGATATACAACTGGTAAGTATTTTCATTTGATTTCTCTTTGTACTTAATGGATTGCTACCAACCCAAGATTATTTCTTACACGATAAATATGAATAGTAAAGAACCTGAAAACTAATAAATATATTTTTGGGTGAAAATAGGATTTCGAGGAAATTTCGAGAGATAACTAATACATAAGAGCAAATCAGTAATTGTAGTTTTGACCAAATAAGCAATTTCTTTACACTTTCTCTTTAAATGCTTATTAATTCTATTATATATGTAATACAATATGTTATATTCTAATCTAATAAATGTAAGCCTGATGCTTGTATATGTTCAAACAGATGCATCAATATGTTCAAACAGAACTAGTATAAATCATAGACTAGGTAATTATTTTGTCACATAAAAATGTCACTACGAAAATAGTAGGTATTAAAAATAAATCAAGTGTAAATGAACAATTAAATAAATCGCAATTAAATAAATAAAAAAAATTATTCTGAAGTTTATCCCAGAGGTTTTCCATTGGACTTAAGTCCGGGCTATTAGCTGGCCATGCCATGATATCGATTCCGACTTCTGACATAATTTTGCACAACTCGAGCAACATGATGAATATATCATGTTCGAGCAACATGAGGTCCGACATTATCCTACATTAACATAAAACCTTGCCCTATATATGGCGCATATGGAACCACGTGGTTATCTAAAACGTCGTTCCGGGCGACTGATCAAAGAAATTCGTTTATATACACGGAGAGGTCTATCATTATTATAAAGACGGAATCGGGATTCATCCGTATAAAAACATACGTTTCCATTGAGCCACAGTCCAGTTAACATGCTCGGTGGCAAAATTTAGCATAGCCATCCGGTCATTTCTATTTAAAGATGGACCACGAGTAGAAATTCTGGGTCTCAAATTACATGCTCTTACGAAGTCACTTTCTAACGGTTTCCCCGCTAGTTTGTAAACCACTCACTTCCCGTAGCTATATATGCAAACTTTGCGGTGTTACGAAACGTTGTCGCACAGTTAAGAGTGTCAAATATCGGTCATTAATTGGGGTTGTTCCTCGAGTTATTCCTTGTCCCATCTGCGAACATGATTTCCAGTCCGTTTAAAACCCCCCGTAATTGAAACACTGAAAAATATTTGAGAAATCTCTGGAACACGTAGATTTTAATTTTAGTGGGAAACATTTCTGACAGTCAATAGGTCATGATGTGTTCATCCCCCTAACCCCTAGCAACCCCAATTTTAATATCCTAAATGGAACTACCTCACGTGTTATACATCATTTCCTTTTTATGGCCTATCCGCCAGCAGTGCATCATTTTTTTAAATTGGTTCAGATTTTACAAAATTTTTCAAATTGCACAATTTATTAATTACACAAATTACACAAAATTGTTAACATTATCACATTTTATGACAGGTGGTTAGGAAGAAGAGGGGTTAGAATGGTCTACTAGATCTCCTGATCTCAGTCCACATGACTTTTACTTTTATGTGGGTCTCTCAAATCAGTAGTTTACAAAACGCCGCAACTATACCTTCAAGATTTACAAAATCATATAACAGCTACGTGCAGGGATGTCTTTATTATTGTATGGAAAGAAATGGCAAACATTTTAAACACTTACTAAAATGAAAAATTTATTAGCTAGTTATTGCTATTAATTTTGAATTTTTAAAATGTTGCAAAAATTATGCAGTGTTGTACTCGCCATGAAAAGGGCTTTCAAATTATATGTAACACGTGGGGTAGTTCGATTTGAGATTCTAGAATTGAGGTTACTAAGGGTTAGGAGGATGAATATATCAAGAGACTCAAAAATGTTGCCCCCTAAAACAAAAATCGACGTGTCCCGGCGATTTCTCAAATATTTTGCGTTTACAAATTGTTACAGGGGTGGTTTTAAAATGACCAGTGACAAGTTACATGTTTTAAAATGAACAAGTGTATATGTAATTCAATACAATTTATGTTAGCCAACATGGCTTTTTATTCAGTTAGGACAAAACATTTAGGTATAGAATAAAGCACTTAAGACGCAGTTAGGACATTTTCATTTTGTACACGTATAAATAAAATGTTTACGAATACTATGAGCCAAAAAAGTCAATTTACCAAATTTTGCAGATAGGACCGACCGTTTTTGTTAGGACGGCAGAATTATGCTAATATAGGCTCTAAAATGAAAAACAATAATGTTAACTCTATTTTGGGATACAACAATCCGACAACCTTCAAGCAACAGTTACAAAATTATTTACAGATGCACTTAAAATATAATTTTCGGATAGTGACCTCAGAAAGATTTGCTATTTGGGCCCCAAAAATAAACCAAAAATACCAATACTACTGGAATTTACATCACTCAATAAAAAAAATATTAATTCTTAAAAAATCAGCGAAACTTAGGGAGCGAGGTATATTCGTTAACCACGACCTAAGCAAGGATGACAGGGCTCTCAATAAAATACTGGTAAAACACCGTTGGGAAGCAAGGCAGAAAGGCCTACAAGCGTATATAAAAGGAGGTAAACTGATAATTGGCAATGAATTATATAGTGTAGAACAACTAGAAAATCAGACTGCAGCTAGCCCAGGAGAAACAAAAAAATCAAACAGTGCGCCTTCTTCTCCATACCCTCAAACCAGAGAAAAACTGCTATTTGAAGAATATGGCACAGAAAAGAATAACGTCATAGTGGAACATAACAAAGGATAGTTTAAAACAACTAGTAAAAATAGAAAACTAGAGTCATCAAGAATGTTAAGGTCTAACTCCAGTTCAACGGATTGAATTATTCTTTTTGAACTTTTTTCTTCTTTTTTTTCTTGTTTTGTTTTGTATTATCTCATTTATTTGGTAGGTTAAGAATATGCTTTTATAAAATCTGAGTATATAAGCGCTACACCCATATTGTAAGTATTTTCTTACTCTTCTTAAATAGTTATATTAGCTTTTCTGTTATTTCCAAAATATATATTTTAACGCTTCATACCTATTATAATATGAATCAGTATTTAAGAGACTATGAATACAAACCAACAAAAACGCCAGGACTTTACCAGGAAAATATTATTGTTGAGTATTTTAATAAACCATCGCAAACCTCTCTTAATTTGTTTCACATTAATATACGGAGTATATCTAAAAAAATTCGATGAGTTAAAAATATACCTGGAACAAATGAATACTGTGTTCCATTGTATAGTTTTATCGCAGACATTTAAAGTCACTGACACATCATTCTTCAATATTCAGGGATATGACTTGATATATAACAATGGTGAAGTAAATAGGGATGATGGTTCTATCGTATTTATAAAGAATTCATTAAATTACTCGTTCCACATTGTGAACATAGATATCATAAAAGCTGTACAGATAAAGTTCAGCTACGAAAATAAAACATTTTTTATTACTGTTCTATATAGGCCTCCTTCTACATCTGAAAAACAATTTTTATCCAAATTAAATGATTATCTTTAAAGTATTGAGCTAGAGGAAGCTGATTATAATGTAATAATTGGGGATATTAATATAAATATCAAGAGAGACAGCGATATTACTGAAGATTATTTAAATATTATGAGTGAATATCATTTCTGTTCATGTATTAATGCAATAACGAGAGAAGAGGGTGAATGTGTTAGTTGTATTGACCATATTTTCTTAAACACTACAGATCAGGATAGTTCAAAAATACTATCTGCGGTCCTAAAAATAAAAATAACTGACCATTATCCGTCCTACTTAAAATAATATTAGAAGACAAAAATAAAAACAATTCCATAAATAATAACATTATTAAAGTGGTAGACAACAATAAACTAAAAATTGAAATAAAAAAACTTAACTGGTCATCAGTCTATCATACCGATAACCTGGACACTGCAACTAATATTTTTATAAGTAACATTACAAACGTTACCGAGAGGTGCTCTAAAAATATTACAATAAATCACAAAAAACGCAAACGTACATCATGGATCACATCAGGCTTATTAGCTTTAATAAATAAAAGAGATACTATGTATAGGAGAATGAAAAAAGTACCGAAAAACACAATTTAAATAAATAAATTTGTAGCTTATAGAAACGAGTTGAAAAAATTGATAGATATAACTAAATGTAAATATTATAGGGATAAAATAGAAAATAATAAAAAAGACAGTAAGCTTTTATGGAATGTAGTAAATGAAATCAGTAGCAATAAAAAAAGGAAAAAAGGAAAGGAAAGGGTGGTAAAAGAAATAAAAGTCGTATATTAGACAGTCAACCCAATCTTCTTTCTTTTTGCTTCCTACCAATAAAAAAGAAATTGAAGCAACTATAAATGAATTGAAAAATAATAAGGCTCCGGGTATAGATTTAATAAAAGAGTTGCTACTACTCATCAGACATTACTCACAAGATATTACAAGTAATATCTTGTGACAAGCAGCGTCTTGCAAGACTGCTCTTAGTCTTAGTGCGTCCTGCTTAGCCTGCTTGACTGTTTTGATAGTTTTATTCATTCATTAATTCCTCTACCTACGGTGTACTGATGAGAGCCAACAGCTCGAAACTAGTCTACACCCTGTGGAGGTATTGGTGAATGACCATGGCTATCTTATCGGATTTGCAGGTGTAATTCAATACAGGAAGGAGTATTAGCTCTCTGAGTAGTTGTTACCTGTAAATCCATTCAGTATGTAGTTTAGCCTACTTTTGCCTAGGGTTGCTGCACTCTAAGCAGGTGGTGCCTGCATTGCAGGATGTTGCTTGTCACAAGATATTACTTTGTAATGTTTGATGAGTAGTAGCAACTGACCGCTAGAGGGGTCTAGTTAACCCTCGCTTGCACTCTATAAATTTTACTAACAGTCTTACCTATACTAATAATAAGTAATCTAACCACGTTGTATCCTGGCAAGGGGCGCTCTTACCTCTCCGTGGTCCTTCCTGGGCAATAACATTTTAATTTATTTCTTCTATTTTAAATTGTTATTGGGTATAAATTGAGCACTAAGTTTTACACGCAGCATGCCAATTTTTTTCAATATATTTTAAATATATTCAAAACTAAATAATTTTTTGGCTTAAAGTTTTGCACATATATGAATATGACATAATAAGACATCTTTTAAAGTCACTTCACCTTGGTTGAGCATGATGATACGCCATTGAGCAGTAAAGCCAGTAAATCGCCAGCATGTTCATGCAGGTGTCTTCTAAGTGAGCGAGAAGGGAAATGGGATTTATATGAGTTGAAGAGGGATAGCGACCGATATGGTAAACCGCGGACTGGAGACCCTAGTTCTCTTCACAATATATTGTGGCGGTATACAATAATTTCACACTAAATATCCTTTTGTATTGCATAGTGATGTGATTTACCGTTTCTGTAGTAATTGGTAGGGGTTTTCTTTTTAAAATGCCGTACAATTTTTGCTCTAGTTTGTATATCAAACGAAAACACTATAGCAATTTCACTCTACCCTCCCTTCACCTTTATGAAGATCTGGGCTTTGCCAGGAATGACGCACCATCATATACTAGTGTTTCAGTTAACTCCCTTACTGTTATAATGAAAGACAAGGATATCTCTTTCGACGGGCCTGAAAAGGATCTGTACCTGGCTTTTTTATGAGTTATTAAAAGTAGGTATACTTAACATGCCGCCTAATATTTTTCTTACAAAAAATGTTTTAAATAAAAGTTGCAGAGAATTCAATCTACAATTTACATTAAACTTTCTGTCTAGGATGTACTTGAAAAGAGATATTTCGAAGAAACGGATTTTTGGGGTCATTTTTCCGATATGGCGGCGAAAGAAGGAGTTTCTTTATCAGGATCTCAAAATGTCTTTAGCAGGATCTCAAATTTTCATATTCTTCCGATTTTTTTCTAGGTAAAATGATTGCCTGACCTAGGTATAAGTTCTTCAATGGAAATTAAAAATAATTTGTTTTGCTTTGTTCTTTGACTGTTTTGTGTGTTTTTCGTTTTAAGTTTCTAATATAAATACTAATGATAATAGCTTGTGTGCATTAAAAGTAGAAGTGCTAAACCTTCTACTTTTAATGTACACAGGCTATTATTATTAGTACTTGTAGTTTGATTTTAATCATGATTTATATTTAAAAAAATCAGTTGATAAAAATCGCGATTTTACTCAGGATTCTAATCAACTTATATAAATCACCACCATCCTGATTGTACAGGGGGCACTCAATTTTGCTTTGCGTTTAACTGTGCTTTTTCAGCCGTATTGTTTTTGCAATTTTCAATAATAATATAATAATTTTTGTTTATCTGCCATTTGTTTATTTTTATTTATTTGAAAAGTGATGTTTTTTTGTTTATGCATATATGCAGAATCAGTATAGAACTTAGTTGAAACAAGTCTAAGGATCTCTTGAAACTTGCATGTCCAAATATCAATTTGTATTAGGATAATCTACAGATATTTGTGGAACTGGAAATAAAATATTACAGAGAAACGTATTTTTATTTTTCTTAAGGTTTATTTGTACATTTTCGCATATAAATAATAAAAATTCTCAACTAAATTCAAGGCAACAATATATAATACAACGGATTTAGAAGTATGAAGTATTCAGAATTATTAACAACGAAGGACTACGAGGTATTATTGCTATTAATTGCCAGAAACATAATAACGTATTGAATAATATCAAACACATGTATTTTTAGATTGGTATGTAATTCAGATAATCATAATATTCAGCTTGTATTATATTTATTTGTACATTATTTTATATTTTACAATATGTATAATATTTCATTCTTGGTAGGAAGCAGGAACTATCCTAAGATAGTAGTGATAAGTACTTGAATATGAGTATTATAAATTATTACTTAACTATATCTACATCATCCACACAGCCATTGTATAATAATTACAAACATACATAAGTACACATTTAAACATCTACTAAAATAACGTATAACATTATCAAGTAACAGTTTAATTTCACCACATTTATTTTAAGTTCTGTTTCTTGAAGTTTGAAGAAAATGGGTATATATATAACCAGTTGGGAAAAGTACTATTTTGTGTAACGAGCTTTAGCGAGTTCAGCAAAAGGATGCGAGTTACATGAGAAAGGTAAAACGTTTCTTAACGTAGGGTTTTAAAAAGTGTCATCTTAAATGTCAAAATTAGTATACCCTAGAAATATATATATATATATATATATATATATATATATATATATATATATATATATATATATATATATATATATATATATATATATATATATATATATATACATATATATATATATATATATATATATATATATATATATATATATATATATATATATATATATATATATATATATATATATATATATATATATATATATATATATATATATATATATATATATATATATATATATATATTTATATATATACGCATATACAAAATTAATACTGCTATAATTCTTGCCGAAATTCGAACAAATTATATACATTCAAATTACAAAATATGTATATGATATTTTTTCAAACATTGGATTGATTTTGTTCGAATCTCGAAGCAACACATGCAAAATGCATTTATGAACGTTTAGAAATAATACATCAATATAAATATTAGATCAGGTATTGTAAATAATTTATAGAAAAATTATTGCTTGAAAGCACCGAAGTAATTGGATTATACCGAGTCCAATCTTTTATAAACTGTATATATATAATATATATTAGCATCGTTATTTTCATTACAATTACCTAAATATACAGTTTAGAAAGAATACCTAAATATACAGTTTTTCGAAAGAATCGTTGCTGTTTCCAGACGCGGCGAAGCTAAAGTCTGGCATAGTATATGAGTCCGAAATTTTTTTCCCGAAATATTACGAGCAATTTTTTTTTGTTAAAGCTCCTAAAAACATATTCATACCTTTTATTGTTATGATTAATGTGATCAGTGCAAATATTTCTCGAAAATAATGAGCTTCTGATTTTAATTAACATGACGCCATAGTAACTGTTATACATTGTTTAATGTAAACACAAAAAAGAGTCAAAAAAGACTTCTACTCAATTGCGTTCGATCGTAGATGCAAACATTTATCTACTGAGCTATCTGTTGATTTTGGCCGAAGTTTGGACAATGCCAACATATAGAAAACAAAAATGTATTGAGTGTGCTGTGCGGTGTTATGTAAACGGAATTTGCATTTCACCTCGCCATCCAATTTTGTATTATCGCCAGTTAATTTTGTATTTGTTAATTTTATATTATTTATAATTACCTATATTAGCTAATTTTGGAGATATCCGTTTGAAATTTTAACGCAATTAACAAAATTTTTTTCGTTAAAAAAGTTGTTATAAATTTCTTTAAGTCGCTCCATTCCACATTATCGAATATTTCAAATTTTCTTAAAAGTTTGACATGTTCTGAAACAGATGAAAATATAGAGTTCAATTTTGTCTGAGAACGGTATAATCCTTAACGTTCGTGATATCTATGGTGATGCTTATACTATTTTTTGCACGATTGCAATAAATGAAAATGAAGTCATACATACGTAATTAATTTTTTATGTAATGTCAAAAATTATATTAAATAGAAATATAACTGAATAGTATACGGAAATCAGACAAATGTATGTGGAATAGAAGAAAAAAATTATAATAAGCTGAAATTTCTATAGTAATTAGCTTATGCGTGTAAGAATACATATCAAAAAAGTTCCCACCCCTAAGTGTTCAGCTTCATCCCTATCTCACCCCCTTTAAGGACATCGTACTGTTTTTTACAATATATTTTAAACGATTTATCTTAGGGAAAAAACAGAAGTATAGGAAAGGATTTGTCACAAAATTCTCTACAAAAAAGGTTCTGTATTATGTATCGATATTCTTATTAGTTTTAGTGTTATTAAATCGTAAACTGTAGGGTTAAACAAAAAAGTCTGATTATATTAACACCACTTAAGACTAAACATTCGTAAAATTTACGAGTCATAAAGTTTTGTATAATTTTATTATTTTATTTAACAACACAACACAAGTAGGTCTCATGCGTCTTTTTCTCGAAGGGGAACTCGCACAAATCGTTATCTGATTCTAAAATAAAGTTCTCTGCAATTAACTCAAGTTCTGCTTGAGTTAGTGTGATTATGCGGTGGTTTCCCAATGTTGAGACATACTCTTTATTATAAGTTTCCATATACAACAAGTTAGATCTGTATTTCAGCTTTTTTGTTCTGTGCAATATTAAAAAAATGTGAAAACTAACCTTTCGTAAAATTTACGACAATCGTCTTATAGCTGATTCTACGTTACTCTAAATTCGAGCTAAAACCATCGAACTATTCAGCATTACTGCCGAAGAGACTAGACGCTCAGCTCGATATTTATCAAAACCGCTCAATGATGGCTGAAAATTAAATGCGGCTTCGTAAAATTTACGAAGCTTAGCGTTCTAGGGTTAAAAACTCAACAAAAACAGTTCTTTTTGCTCATGCATTTAGCGGTAGTGACACAACGTCAGAAAAGACAAACTCCCAAACTATAAATTTATTAAACTCGAAAACAAATTTATAAGGAGTTGTTACAACCTTTTAATAAACCAAATGTTACAAAACAGGATATTGCTGAGGCTAGGGAAATATTTGCATTAACACTTCGGTTGGCAATTCTAGTCGAACGGTTACTTGGCAAGGCTACCCCCGACGTTCGCAGCTTTGCAACAAAATTCGTTGCCGGTTTACCACCAAATTCAGGCGTGGCATGGAAATATTTTAGAGCCAGAAGAATGAGGATGGAAGAAATCGGGCGATATTTGAATACCTGTTTTGACTACTGAACAGTGGCGGCTGGTGAGGTAGTGCCACGGAGCCATGGCACCACCTTATTTATTCGTAAAAATACATAAATATTAACTGTATTTTTCATTTAAACATATTTTCTATCTAGTGCATTTCTCCCCATTCTTCAAGAGTTTATGGAAAGTCTGGCAACAGCGCACTGCCTCGTCGACGAGACATACGCTCTAAAAAATAGGTACGTAAAAATTGGAAAACGGAAAGTTCGTTGTACTATTTATGGACTGGCACATATGAAATGAAATAGATGTTCCAGAATCGTGTGTGAGCGACAGAGATAAACGTAGTCCATACAATTTTACACGGGATAAATTATAATTGGAAAGAATATTGTGTGCCGGGCTCAGTTTCTTGACTTTCGGTTTTTGTTGCATCGCGCTTCACTGTTATGTCAGACATCACGTGTAGTGTGTTTTTCTAGGACAATTTTTAAATGAACAGATTTGTTTTGTTGTAGTTAACTTTTTTTGGATATTGGATTAGTGTGTCTGTGTGTGATAAATAGTAAACTTATATTCGTGTTTAGTTTTTAGTAGGTATTTAATAAATTAATCATGAATAAGATCGGCAATTTAAAAACTTTTAGTAACTTTTCACTGGAAGAAAAACTTAAAGTTAAAGACTTAGGACGACCAACGCCTGATTTAAATATTATAAAAAATGTAGCAGTGGACAAAAATCTCGATCCCGTAAATTTAATAAAACTATCTACGGTAAAAATTATTGGCTGTGTGGATGTGAAGAGAGTAATAAAGTGTTTTGTTTATTAGTCTTTGAGACTAATAAACTTTCATCGCGTGTGTTAATTAAATTGATTTTATAACTTTTCTTTTAAATAGACATAAAGACATTAAGTAGTTTTAGGAGTTCTCCATAGGATTATATCTCAGGAGGTTAGAAGTAATCTACAACTACTGTGGGTAAGTAATCTTCAATAATCTTCTTCTATAATTGTACTAATACATTATTATTAATTATTTGGTAAAAAAGGTGGTCATACATTTTATGAAAATTATCTATAAAAATAAATGTGTTTGTTGAAAATCAAAACAATAATGCACCCTTAAAGCTGGTGGCCATGGTAAGCACAAACTCAAATAATTATTCTTGTGGAAGTCTGTATTTTTGTTCAAATGGATATTTTATTGACATTTTGAGATGCCAGGAAAACGCGTGACCTTGAAAAATTTTTAAAAAATTCGCGCACTTCATTGTGTATCTTTACCAGTTTTGGCACTACTTGTTTAATTTGGCACGAGCCGCCACTGCTACTGAAGCAACAGCTCTTTTATCAATTATAAAAGTTAGTTTCGTGTGCTTGCAAAATACGCCGTGGGATACGATGCGGATATTTAAAGTTTGGTTAAAATGTTCGGCTATGTGTATGAACTGTCACGGACAAGCTTGGTGTAATGAGGAACGGACCGACGAAATTGAATTTGAAACGAGTTTTGTTTAGAAATTGCCAATGACTGTTTTTGGTTCCTTTTTAATTCAATTTTGTCAGTAGCGGCTCGTGGTATTTTGAGTAGAGGAGACATAAGATGTGGACCAAAAAGCAGCGTACACGTTGCGCCGCAGACGATTTTTTTTTTGGAATTTCAAGGTCATTGTGTCTTGCAAGTACCTACCACAAAATTTGTATTAAACTCTACATCAACATGAAAATAAGCGTGTAATCCTTTAAAATCTCAAATGGGAAAAATTATTGAAATCGCGGTAATATTACGTTACGATATATTTGTGGAATAATCTTGGTGCAGTGCCTATTGGTGCGACGGCACTGGCGACAGGCCTCTGCTACGTGTTTTTGAGACCTTAAACCTAATGAATGTTTATAGGGCAGACACTGTCTCCCTGGCCTCCCCTGACGAACCACCAGTGAATTAATTCTATATGATTTATAAAAAGTTGTTGATACCGAATGTTACTAAACATAATATTACAAGACTGGATAAATATAGTTTCCATCCAAAAGCTTTTTGGTTACCTGCCCTTAACTTTGCCGTCGATTAACATGAAAACCCTTGATAATCTGCAAACGTCTTATAGGACATGTTTTATAGAAAATTTAACTCTGAAAATTTACTATCTCTATTTGTGTCCTAGAATATTACATTTTCAAGATATTATTGAGAGACCAGCGCGGTGTCATTATAAGTGTGAAAAAAGGGATGAAGCTCACCAGTTAGGGATGAGAACTTTTCGATCCTGTTATGCTACCCCTATCAACTATCGATTCAGAAAATATCAGCTTAGTATAAATTTTTTCTTCTGTTTTTTCTAATTTCCGTGTAATAGAAACCGAAATCGAATAGACGTGTATACTGTTCCAATTTCTGTAAGTAACTGTACAAATTGCACATTTAATTTTAACATCAATAAATAGATTTAAACAATGCGATGTTTAAAAATGTCTATTTTAACAATTATACCTATACTAACTGTTCTAGAATGGTAAGGGAATTACTTACCGTTTTGTTAGCCTTTGCTACCAGTAAACATATCCTACTGTCGCAGAAACAAACATGGTAAGATTGGTAAGTGAACAAAAAAAAGCTTGATCGTGCAAAAAAGGATATAATATATACATTTTCAAGATTTAAGATGGACGTAACAAATATGTGTTGTTCCACTTGAAGTAAGCTCATAATGGTTTGAAGTAAGCCATTTTTTCCGATAAGTTCTGACAATACTTAAAAATTCTCAACACAGTGGAGTGGATTTGGGTTTCGAAAGCAGACAACAAATTTTGTTTTGCCTAATCTATTCTATCAAGTCGTGTCCCATCATTTTGATATGGTTTGTGTGGACGGTATCAAGGGTGGAGGGGTTGCCTGTTTTTTCAAAAGGTGTTTCCGGTATAAGGGAAAGGGGAAGATAATTTATTTACTAGACAGCTTTTTTTAGACCTTAAATATCGCTCAACCAGATCAAAATCGGATGATTAGGCGGGGAGCTAGGGGACTTCAAAATTTTTACTACGCAGCAGGAAAACGGGGAGGAGTGGGGGGATCTGGCCGGGCTCAAAATAAAGGGGAAAATGTTTTCGTTTTCTCCGAATATTGACGGATCTTAAAAATTCAAATGGCATTGTAATAGATTTGTCTGTCTTTAATCGACTTCAAAAAAAGGAGACCAATATAAATTATAGAACAAAGATCTGATCAGTCATGGGTCCATTCATTCCGTCATCAGTCTATTTCGCTATATAGCAATCCCCGCCAAACAAAGCACAATAATCACAACGTATATAACCACAAAACACCACTGACCCTCCCTCACGACTCACGACGCAATACAAAATAAGATGAGAAGCATCAGGGTTGCCAGTTCGTGCGGCTCAATTTCCCCTGTCGATATTTAAAAATCCCTCAAATTCAGGACTTTTCGAAAAAAATCCCCAAATTTTTTATTTTTGTAGATTATGATTTGTTATTCCTGGATTTTAATAAATTTTCTTTACTGAAATATTTTCCGAATATTTCTGAAATACCCCAAAATAAGCTGTTACAAATAAATCCCCAAGAACTAGAAAATATTTAGGGCAAATATAACTGACTTTGTCGAGGAAAATTTTTATTTCTCAAATGAAAGAAAGAACTTAAGTATAACCAACAATAAAAACCAGATTAAAAATATAATATTTCTTGAAATTATTAGTATATTTAACCTAAATGTGAGAATTGAAATCCCCTGTTATCCCCCAAGTAAATATTTTCCCCCAGAATAACGTCCCAGGAAAAATAACCCCAAGAAATTCCCCAAAGAAATTAAAATCCCCTAATGTTTGGGGAAAATCCCCTAATCTGGCAAACCTGAGAAGTATGGCAGTAGAGTTGGTTTAATAATGCGTTGCCGACCGGGAAAAGCCACCGAAGGTGGCCGAAGCTTGTAATGTCGAACGAAAAGCTGTGGGTAAACTGTGGCAACTATCTCTATTAATTGGCTGAAAGTAGAAGTGTTGGAATAAATTAACAGAGCAGTTGCTTTAAAAGTCCAAAGTTACAACTCGTACTTTAATATAAGCTACCTAAAATCACTTGCACAAGGTATTAATTAATTTTTTGATTAGCGATAAATACACAGTCCACTAGTGCGTGGACTGTGTAACATCGTTTTTCGCGCGCCAGGTGTTTGTTTACAAAAAATTATCGCTAATGCCATCGTATAGCGTATGAATAAACGAAGAAAAAGCGGTTTGGTTTTTTAAGATCGGTCAATATTCAGAGAAAAAAAAGAGTTAAAACATTTTAAAAATTTATGTTTTCCTCCCGCTCCTGCCTTTCCCAATTTTCCACCACCCCCAGCTTGCGGCCTCCCTATTTCCTATTTCCTTCTAAATATCTCCCACAAAACAAAATCGAGCCTCCAACTTCCCTCTCTATGAAAACCAATTTGATTTTCCCTATTTTTGCAGCTTCGATTCACGATATCTCGGGATCTTATTATCGGATTCCGCTCAGCTTTAAATGAGCCTATGTATTTTGTCCTACTTTTCATTTTTTATATCAACTTTTTTTGTAAAGCCAAAACCCGCCGAGATATGCATTAAAAACCATTTTCCCATGCTTTTAATTTATCTTCCTCCGGCTGCATAAACCATGCCAAAATGATGGGAGATCCCGATTTGATAGATTGAGAAAAAAAATGTTTAAATTTGAATTGTCTGTTTTCGACCCACATTTCAATGAATCCCGTATCTCGATATGTCTTTGCGTTATCGAATTATAATCTGTCAGAATGTGATACTTTATGGATACCCTGTAGGTATATTATTAGAAGGACCCTTTCGGCAATAAATTTAAAAAATAGTTCAGTTCGAAATGATAAAAAGGGTAAATCGGTATTTACGAATGGCCGTATATGCTGTATTATAAGATATATGACAACATGTATATTACAAATATTACAATTGCAGTCTACTAACCTCCATATTACAATAAAACTCGTAACGTATACGGAGTATTGCACGCTTTGCGGAGCAAGTGACAAACTGACATAAGTATAAATAAATTAGCAGACATTTAACTTTTATAATAAAAATATTGTCATGTGTCTGTAATAAAAAATACCTTACGATTATTACTATTACGGCCCCATGCCGTAATGGCCTAATAGTAGGTAACACCCTGTAATAAATATAAGTTTACATACAATTATTACATGTCTACTAGAGGCTGATATTCACGGTTTATAGCTCGTAAAAACATAAAAGCCAGGAGGAGTAGCGATGAACCCAGAAGATCTCCTAAAGCGGTGAGATATGGAATTGCTGAATTATCAGGATCCATCTTGAGCGTCCACATTAGATGAATCATAATATGAGCTGTGTACAATAGCAACATTAGCTGAATTGAACCAACCACTAGGTAAGTCGCAACAAATGCTGGCGTAGCTACTATTGTACGATTGTAAATAAAATCTGCAGTGAATACGAACACAATGTGGCCCGGAAGTGACATTGCAAGGAGTATCCTCGCAGTCTTAGCTGGTAACACTGTAACAAAAGTAAAAATATAAGAATTGTAGATTTCATTTTTACGTATGTTTAGTATTGAAAATCCCAGATAGCACATCCTAACATTCTTAGAATAATCTGCCAATGTTCTAAACGAAATATTCATTTTAAAATAATCCTGCAATATTCCAGTAATATATACCGTAAACCGGGGCTACTTCGACAGCGGGGCTAACTTCGACACTTCTATTTTGATGCCTATTTTTTGCTTAAAAAAAAGGCTTCTTTAGTTATCCATTGGTTTTTTATTATTGTTATTGTTTTTTTTATTATATTTTATGATATAATTATTATTATTATTATCCTTTTTGTTTTGTTTTTTATCGTTTTTATTAATTGTTTTAGATTGGGTTCATTTTTTGTTCTTGTTTAGATTATCCATTGTTATTGATTATATTTTATGGTATTATTATTATTATTGGTTGACTTGACAACAGGACTTCAACTCATGCTATTCTGTGTGATCTGACAAAGGCATTTAACTGCGTCAACATGGACATATTGCTGCTTAAACTAGAATACTATGGTATACCTACTAATATTCTAAAACGCGTTCGTATCTTTCCGATAGACAGCAGTATGTCTATGTCAATAATATTGCTACAGGAATGCTACCCACACGTGACGGTGTCCCACAGGGCTCGGTGTTAGGACCGATACTGTTCCTTCTCTACATTAATGATTTGCCACTTAGTATCCATAACAGCTCTTGCATTTTATTTGCAGATGATACTACATTGCTAACACCAAGTTCTATCAATATGAGCATGGATAGTCTCAAAGTTGCTGAAAACTGGTATTCAGCTAATAAGTTAAAACTGAATTCAACAAAAGCGCAAGTATTAACTTTTTCTTCAGACAAATTTACTGCCAACTCAGATACAGTCTCATTGCTTGGCGTAACGTTGGATTCTAGTCTGAATTGGGGATCACATATTGATAACCTATGCTCGAAGTTAGCAATACATATATTTGTCATGAGGCAGTTGAGGCCTTCTGTGGATAACAATGTTATGAGAGTAGTTACTCCTTGATTCACAGTCGCTTATCTTATGGTGTAGCATTGTGGGGCAGTTCCAGTAAAGCCCATAGAGCATTAACTCTACAGAAGGCAGCGATTCGCCTTGTCGCATCTGAGTCGAGTTATTCTCCGAGCAGAGAACTATTTAAAAAGTATAGGATTTTACCACTACCGTGTATGTATCTGCTACAACAATTATTGTTAGTACATCAAAATTTATCCAGTTTGCCAACACTATCAGATGTGCACCAATATAATACAAGGCACGATGGTAATATCTCGGTTCCATACTCTAGAATTAACATAACCAGAAACAATAAGTTAAGAATTAACCTTTAAAACATCTATGATAATCAAAAAATATAAAACTACATGTCCACAAACAGTTTCACACATTCATCAAAAATTTTTTAATGTACAATTGTTTTTATTCTGTCAATGATTTTATTACCTGTGGCAGTTGATTGTATTTTACATATTTATATTTATATACATACTGTTTTATTTTATTATTATGACTAGAAATGTACCTCCCATGTATATGAATGGTCAATAAATTCTATTCTATTATTTATTATTATTTTAATTTAAATTATTTTAGTTTAATGCCAAATAATGCCTTAAAACAAGCCAGTGCGCTGTTTTTATTTAACCCTTCGTTGGTGTGGTGAGGTATGAGATACCCTGAGAGCTGTAATTGAAGTTGTAAAAACCGTTAGGTATCAACTAGAGCCATCTAGTGCTTAGTAGCTTAAGATTGTAGTGTATTCTGCTTATATTACGTTCCGCGACATTGTACCTATTGCCCGTTGGTAAATAGAGTTAGCCGAAGTCGGTTGGGGCATCATATACCCCACCACACTTAAATCGTGAGCGTTCTGTATACAAAAGTGCGTTACAGGTAAGGAAATGTTTTTATTGAAATTTATAAATTTTGACTAATTACGGGTTACTTCAATCGTCTGTATTATTCTGTGCCGTTGAATAAAAATCAAATAAAGGATTCCGAGAATATGTTGAATTACTATTTTGCTGATTATCATTTTTTCTAGTGTTTGTCGTAATGTCGTATGAAGAAGAGCATCAAAGATTATTACGTTTATGGGATGAAGTTGAAACGGATAATGAGTTCATTGATTCTGAATCAGAAGGAGAATCAAATAATGAAGAGGTGCAGCAAGTAGTTGGTGAACTAGAAAATAGAAATTCGGGAACTTCAGATACAGATGATGATATAGAAGAACAGAATGAATCAGAATTTCAGGAGCAACAGGTATCTCGTTTCTATTTGGGAAAAGACAAGACGAAATGGTCAAAGATTCATTCCAATAGACGGGTTAGAACTAGAGCTGATAATATTATAATACGTTTACCTTGTGTAAGAGGTACAGCACGAGAAAAAAAGACTCCACTCGATTGCTGGGCCTTATTTTTTTCCGATATGATGCTAACCGATATTGTAGGATATACAAACGTCAAGCTGTTAGAAAAAGCCAATAAATACAATGATGACCATCAATATTTAGTAAAACCTACTACAATCGAAGAACTAAAGGCTCTAATAGGATTGCCTTATCTAACAGGTATGCACAAGGCTCATCGACAAAACGTCATGGATCTCTGGTCAACTGATGGCAGTGGCTTGGAAATTGTTCGTAAAACAATGAGTAGTCAAAGATTTCTCATTCTGTTGCAGTGTTTACGTTTTGACAATATCGAAAATAGAGCCGATCGTAAAAAAATAGATAAACTCGCCCCTATAAGAGGAATCACAGAACAGTTCATTGAAAATTGTAAAACACATTATTCTCCCATACCTAACAATACCTAACAAGTGAATACCTAACAATTGATGAAAAATTAGAGTCCTTCAGAGGGCGATGTTCTTTTCGTCAATTTATCCCCAACAAACCTGCTAAATATGGTCTCAAGGTATTGGCACTTGTTGATGCCAAAACATTTTAATTTTTTCGCCAATCGATAGCCAAGGCTTCAATTGTTACGATGGCACATGAATCGAGGTTCTGAAGGTCATAGTTTCCCCTCCACAGTAGCAAATATACCAAAAACCTGTCGAAGTAGCCCAGTAAATATAAACAATAAAAATATAAACAGTAAATATAAACAATGTATATATGTATAAATGTTAGACAGTGTTAACAACTAACTAAAAAATGCAAGTTGTTTCAGTTGTTAGTATTTTTTTTCCTTTATTTGTATTTTTTTTCAAAATTTAATTTGGAGGCAATGCGCGACGAAGATGTTGATGGATTTAAATAACATTTAAACATAATTTTCTGTGGTTATAGTACATAAGAATAGGAGTTGTTATATTCGGGGAGAGGCTAATTTAAAAACGTTAAAAATTATCGTAAAAATGTGAGTTTTTCCAAATTTCCGAAAATTTTAGACCACATGCATGGCCGAAAGATATGAACCGATTTTATTTCTTTTTTTATGCCTTTTCAGTCTCCTGAATTAGCTAATTTTTCCATGGTATTGCGACTTTTACGAAAATTTATGATTTTTTTCCGGCCCACCCTAGTACATAATATATAAAATGTGATCCAGTGAATCACCATGTATGATTGAGATAATTACCGCCTGAAATCAGAGCAGTCCATGGAGCAACCCACTGTTTCGTGTGTGGTGGAATTACACCTCTTATAGATGTTTTATGCAGCATAGTTGATATCCGACTCGCTTGAACAGATACCAAATTACCTCCGATTCCATTTATGATTGGTTGAAACACTTCATATCCTCGAAATTGATCTACGGCGGAATCAAGAACCAATCCTCCTGACCTAAAAGATAAATTAAAACTATTAATGAATTGTATTCATTTAAATTCAAATTCAAATTTTAAGTCATTATACTCCTAACAAAGTCATTCTGAATCATCAAATCGTCATGTCGCGGATGGGAAGAGATATTACGAAAATCAATATGAAGATTTATGGATTAACTTGAATTTCTCACAATGGTTTCTGTTTACTTTTTATAGAAATGAACACGAAAAATATTACTAGCATCCGGACTCGCAGAATGTTGGAAATGCTACAAAATAACACTAATAGGAAGAAAGGTTATCCGGAAGTAATTGTTAATTTTCTAACAGCACCAAAAATGATTGTCTATTTCAATCTTGTGAACAAATTTTACTCTTGATGAAGGTATTTGACATTCGTGGGGTTTCTGGAGCGCTTATTAATCACCAGACTACATGCGAAAGCTCAAACATTTTTGAACATGTGAATTTGTGATGATGTGAACTTATGATGAAAGTGCTGAAAAGAAAAATCAATCCAAATTATCAAAATAATGCAATATAACAAAAATAAATATAGTGGAAAATCGTCAAAGCAATAATAAGAAAAACAGAGGAACTACAAAATCTGGATAATGCTACTCTATTGTAAGAAATATTTGGATAGCCTTCAAGATAACTAAATTGACGCATTGAAATCCAAAACGCAAATAATACCCCTTTGTTATATCAGGAGGCCAATGTAAATGAACAATCAAATTATGTAGTGTTGAGGAAAGAAAATGATAACATGCAGAAAGAAAAGGCGATGAATTGGCAAAGATTCACCGAATGAAGAGACAAAGATATTGATCAAGTGTCAAGTATACACTTTTAATCCCCAATAAAACAATAAAAATAAAATCGAGGAATTTTTGTGTTAAAGAACATATGATTTTGGACTGTCTTAAGAAGAACAAGACCGCAGTAGACAAAGAATAAATATGATAGTAGGTATAACTTCAGAACATGAAAATAAATTTAAAATATTTTTTACAATTACCAAAAATGGGTGAGTGTGATCAATGCGTTGCCTATAAGACTAACAGTCTTGGAGAAGAGGCTATTACGGTATGTAACATATGGAATAAACACCTGGTAAATTGTAACATATGTTATCTAGACCGGATTAATCAGTCCCAGACTTGTTAATAGGAAGATAAATACCATAAATACCATAGATATTTTAATTTTTTGAGCTATTGAAACTTTTGAATGAATTTATTGGCCACCAATCATTGAGAACAAATATATGATATGTGTGAAATTTTATAGCGGAAACGCTAGTTTATTAACAATAAATTAATTATCCAAATATCAAATTAATCCAATTAATTTTAAGAATAATAACAATTTCCCAGAAACCATGTCAGAGACTATTGCATCAAATAAATGATATATATGAAAAAGATACTATGATTACATTAAGAAGGTAGGTAATACTATTGTAAAAAAAAATATCGCGTGTTATTACAATTCATAAATTATGGTTCATATATTATGGAAAAACCAAGATATTGAATGCCATACAATAGGGTGCTCAATTACAATTAGAAAAATTAAATATCTCCTTAATTTGCTGATAAGTTATACTGAAAATTTGTTCTTGGTAATGCTCGTAAAATTTTCAATAACTTTGATTTGGTGATTACCTGGTTTAATAATTCGTGCAGAATTCATGCAAGCAGAATTCTTATCCTTATAATGTGATTTGGCTTATTCTTAAATCATGTGCTATTACTCGGCTGTTAACATGGGGATTTATTTCTATGTATGATATAACATTATTTATAATATATTTTATATAATATGTTTTGAATGAAAACATGCCAGATAGTTTGTAAGCGATATATACATATATATATATATATATATATATATATATATATATATATATATATATATATATATATATATATATATATATATATATATACAGGGTGAGTCAGTTTTTTGTAGACAAACTTTAACAGGAGATAGAACGCACGTTTTTAAAAAGAAAAGTGCCTATAAAGATATGGCCGATCTAGCTTCCTAAGGAAGATACAGGGTGTTAAAATTTAATTTTTTTTTACATTAATGTGTAATATTTTCTGAACGGAATGATATATTCACTAAATATTTTACACATATCTTAACCTGCATAGGATCAACATGTTGTATTGTTCCTGTCGAAAATACTATAGTGGATGTTACTTTTTTCGGGTACTTCGACTATTCTGCATAATAGAACTTTTTTTTCGTACGCCACTGACATTATCTGATACATATTTCTAAAATAATGGCCCCTTAGTAACAATTTTGATCTCTTGTAATTTTGCTCTAACTATGACAGTTTTCGAGATATTGGCCGTTGTTTCTCTGACAGTGTAATGTCGTTATTATAATTTTTTTTTCTCGAATTTTCTTTATGACTTATAAACGAACGCTTAGATTTGTCATGTTTGGGGGATAATGCCTATTAATTAAGGCGCATAAAACAAGCGGTAAGAATGTTCAAAAACTTGCACAGTGGCGGGGTGGAAGGGGTGCTCCACCCCTTTCGTAAACAGAACTTCTACGCCAAAGACTATTTAAAAAAAACTGTTATTTTCATTATCTACATACAGTTTAACAAAAATAATGTCCCTTCTTCTGTTTCGAAATTCCTGTGCGTTTCCTAGTTATTTTGATTTTTAGTGTTTGATGTGGTACTAAATTAAGTAATTTATTTATTAGCAATAATAATTATCGGCTAAATATTTAATTCTTTCAACGAAACCTACCTAAATATGGTGTGTTAAGGATTCTAAAAAGCCGAAATCTCTTTATCTCTTTCCAAGTAATAACAATTACAAAAAAAAACATTAGATGAGCATTGATGTTAATGTTTATGGAGATATAAACATTTTTGAATTTATAGCAATATTTAATTAACAATAATAATTGTGGAATAAATAACAATTGTTAGCAATAATGATTTATAAATAACAATTACAAGAATTAATAACAATAACACTAGTACCTACATACATAAAATTAGATACTTTGTTCAAAATGTAAACCGTTCTTCTCAATACACATTTCACTGCGACGTATCATAGAACGTCTTAAGTTAACTAAATGATGCACCCTTATTTCATTGCAAGCATCTCTAATGCGATTTTGAAGTTCCTCAAGTGTATTAACCGGAGTGGTATACACTATTTCCTTAATGAATCCCCACACAAAAAAGTCAAGTGGTGTTAAATCGGGGGATCTGGGAGGGCACGCCACTGGACCTCCACGACCTATCCACCTCCCTGGATAGTTATTGTTTAGCCAATTTCTTACATTTCTGCCATAATGGGCCGGGCACCCATCAAGTTGAATCCAAAACTGTCTTCTTAAATTCAAAGGAATGACTTCCCATATATTACCATGGTGTTCTTCTAAAAATTGTAGGAAATTTTCTGAATTTACACGTTGTGGCAAGAAATAAGGTCCAAACACGTGGTTGCCGTAAATTCCAATCCAGACATTTGTACTAAATTCATGTTGAAAACTTCGTGGTCGAATGGCATGTGGGTTTTCATGTGCCCATACATGCAGATTGTAAAAATTTACTATACCACGACGAGTAAAACAAGATTCATCAGTCCACAGTATATTGGATAAGAAATCCCTATTATTTTGAATGGAGTTAAGAACCCACCTACAATAAGTAAGTCTTCGTTCAGCGTCACCTGGACATAAACCTTGAACAGGTTGAAAATGATATGGGCGTCTGTGATCCCGTTTTAAAACCCGGGAAATTTTACTTTGGGAAATACCAAGAGCAATAGCAGCACGTCGAGTACTTGTCGTTGGGTTCCTATTAAATTCCCGCAATATACGGTCTCTATCTCGTCCACGGTTGTTCTGTCGGCCCCTGGGTACATTTTTCAAACCCTGGTTAACAAATCGACGGTGGATACTCACAAAAACGGAATGATGAGGTTGTCGTCTATTTTGAAATCTTCTTCGATACTCCCTAGCTGCGTATCTTGAATTCCCATTTGCGAACCCATAAATAAAATGAATGTCGGCTTGTTCGCTATTTGTAAATGTAAACGGCATGTTACACTAATTAAAATCTGGCAAATCACATAAAATAACTTTTTAATCTTAAAAATAATAATTAATAACAGTGAAAATATTCAAGATGAAGCAAAATTGTTTGTAGATAAACTTGTAATACGTCAAACTGTCGTTTCAAAATATGACATAATGCTTACTTGTTTTCCAAGGAGTATAATATTTTGTTGCAATTATTACGTACAGTTACAAATACGCTAGTTTTAAATGGAAATTATTTAGCAAACAACAACAAAAATTGAAACAGAAATTGGTACATGCACAAGTTTAATAAAACTTGAAAGAATTAAATATTTAGCCGATAATTATTATTGCTAATAAATAAATTACTTAATTTAGTACCACATCAAACACTAAAAATCAAAATAACTAGGAACCGCACAGGAATTTCGAAACAGAAGAAGGGACATTATTTTTGTTAAACTGTATGTAGATAATGAAAATAACAGTTTTTTTTTAAATAGTCTTTGGCGTAGATGTTCTGTTTACAAAAGGGGTGGAGCACCCCTTCCACCCCGCCACTGTGCAAGTTTTTGAACATTCTTACCGCTTGTTTTATGCGCCTTAATTAATAGGCATTATCCCCCAAACATGAAAAAATCTAAGCGTTCGTTTATAAGTCATAAAGAAAATTCGAGAAAAAAAATATAATAACGACATTACACTGTCAGAGAAACAACGGCCAATATCTCTAAAACTGTCGTAGTTAGAGCAAAATTACAAGAGATCAAAATTGTTACTAAGGGGCCGTTATTTTAGAAATATGTATCAGATAATGTCAGTGGCGTACGAAAAAAAAGTTCCATTATGCAGAATATCCGAAATACCCGAAAAAAGTAACATCCACTATAGTATTTTCGACAGGAACAATACAACACGTTGATCCTATGCAGGTTAAGATATGTGTAAAATATTTAGTGAATATATCATTCCGTTCAGAAAATATTACACATTAATGTAAAAAAAAATGAAACTTTAACACCTTGTATCTTCCTTAGGAAGCTAGATCGGCCATATATTTATAGGCACTTTTCTTTTTAAACACGTGCGTTCTATCCCCTGTTAACGTTTGTCTACAAAAAACTGACTCACCCTGTATATATATATATATATATATATATATATATATATATATATATATATATATATATATATATATATATATATATATATATATATATATATTTAAAAACTTTTTCTTTTCTGTACATTTTTCATATTGCATTAAAAAATTAAATGCCAAAATATTAAAAATTTGTTTTACAGTCGCAGTATACTGCCACTTAAAACATTCGTTTTAAGAATACGACTTCAGTTCTCAGAGCACTCCCCTGGTTCCTGAAAAAGCTCAGGCACTACCGATGTTTCATGCT
Source organism: Tetropium fuscum (assembly GCA_964058915.1). Lineage (NCBI taxonomy): Eukaryota > Metazoa > Arthropoda > Insecta > Coleoptera > Cerambycidae > Tetropium > Tetropium fuscum. The sequence continues at coordinate 14,721 of CAXKVY010000929.1, read as the reverse complement.
CTGACGGGCGGCTACGTCGCCAGACGTGTGAAGAGGACAGCATGGGCCGTATGGTGCTACCTCAGCTGACCCAGACTCTCGGTCTTTTCTCCACTACCCCAGATCGTATTAATGGAGACGCCATACACACCATTCCCAGATAGCACATAACATTCTTTGAATAATCTGTCAATCTTCACAGATAAATATTCCTTTTAAAATATTCCTGCAATATTCCAGTAATAAAAATATATGTCTCCGAATATTCTAGGTTTATTAAAGTTTTCATATACATGGAATATTTCTTGTAAATAATCTTGTAATATTTGTTGTATAATATTATTCACTTACTTAATAATTAAGGAATATTCCTTTTTGCATGCTGCATGTAATGTAATGCATACATAACAGATGGCGCATTTTAGTTGCTGTTTTACATTTACTCGAGTATAATGAGTAACCCCAATGATTTCGATATTCCATTATTCATATGAAGCCTATACGCACAAGGTACAAGCATAGTAGGATAGTAATTCCAGCGAAGAGATTTTATCCCTCTTCGCTGGTAATTACAACAGAAACGCACTGTTGTAGTAGAGATGGGCAAAACGACCCACTAAATGAGTTAACTCATATACTCTACCTAGTCCACGTCTACTTCTGTCTTATTGACAATTTGACTCAAAATGAGTTGACGCTCATTCAATTATAACACTTATAAATCAATTTAATTATATATTATACACTCATTAAATTATATCAACTATTCATATCACCAAAACAACCTGTATATTTTCTTATAAAGAATATTTATATTTATGAATTACCTAATATTATTATTTGGTTATTCAAGAATATTCTATTGCATATCTGGGATTATTCCAGGAACGTTTATAGGTTTGTTTATAATATCCTCTGAATATTCTTTCATTATTGTAGATTCTTGCAGAATATTCCTCGGGAACATTCTAGTAATAACCAATGCATTTATAGATTATTCTGGGAATAATTAATCTTCCAAATGTTTATTAAGGGAATAGTTTTGATTAGTAAGAATAATTGTGTGCTATCTGGGTTGAAAGGTTCATCACACTGCTTTATGTCAGAACAAGCACAGAAACTGATATCGACAAGGCACGTCGCAAACTGTTTGCAAAGAAAAGCAACGTTCAGCTGATCCTACCGACAAGGGAAGCCCTGAAGCAGCACGTCCGAAGATCAGTACACCAGGGCGGACATGTATGTGGACAGGCCCTGGTTCTGCAACAACACTGCCATCACCAACCGTCTGGGGTTGGATCAAGACGAGCGGTGTGTAGGAACCTCCTGGATAATTCCACCCGAAGCATCCCAGATCTGCAAGGAGCTCGTATCTTGCAAATGCAAAGACGCAAAAGTGCAAATGCAAGAAGGCAGGTCTCGAATACACACCACTGTGTGCTTGCGACGAGGAGTGCTCTGAGAATTCACATTCTTAAAACGGTTCTGAACTGTCAGTATACTGGGACCCTAAAACATATTTTTATATTTTGTCTTGTAATTTTTTAATGCAATATGAAAAATGTACAGAAATGAAAAAGTTTATTTGAATTGAATACATCTTTCCATTAATAAAGTTTTCCATTAATCTTTAAATTACTTCTAACATTTTACATTCAATTTGGAAAATGTCCGCACTACAATGCAATACATATAAATAATTGATAAATAAATGTATTTAGCTTTAACCTTGCCTCTATTTTGACATAATCGGTATAAATTCATTAATACTTCTCCAATGTAAAAATATATTTGTCTTAATTTCTCCAGATAGAAAGAAATAAGACATTGACCTTGGTTTCTTGCAATTTTAATTCTCTATATGACTGTGTGAGAATAAACACGTTTCCATTTGAAATTTCGGAGATAAAAGGAAAAGTTTCTTTGTATTTCAAACAGCGCCTCCTAGCTTCCGCAGCAACAAATAAATTGGCGTATGTTATTCTAGCAATGATAAAGTAAAAATTGTTCTTTCCGATTAAATCAAATTCATTTGATTCTGTTAAGTCAAAACGGGGTAAGCGCCATTGCCTTTACACATGTTTACCTTCCACTTAATTTTCAGATTTTCAGAACAATGAAAAACATTTTAAAATCAAAATTATTAAAAAATTTACGAATATGTTCTTGGTAACGATGTTTTCAGTATACCTATTATTAATTAATACATATTACCAATATTCAGCATATTATGATAACAAATTAAGGAGTTATTTAATTTTTCGAATTTAAGGTTATTTTAACGCCCTCTAGCGGTAATCTTAAAAATAATTTCCAGCGGTTTCTCCAGTCCACTGTTGTTACAGATTTTTCCCCAACGTTCTATCATACAATTCCTGAGATATGGCCGGCGTCCTCTGTTAATAAATCACCCGGTACATAAAGTGGATTCTCCTGCATTGAGGCTAATTCCAAACTTTCAAATTTTTTCTCACTCCATATCGCCATAATATAATATAATAGCAGAGACATTTTCATCATAAGTCATTGATCATAGTTATAAATTAAAAGTTCTAGTTATGGTATCACATTCATCTATACTTCTATACTATCTACAGGAACTGGTGCAGAGTAGTATTTACCGCGATATATTCACATTTTTATCCGAAACTATTAAATGTGAGTTTATTAGTCGAAATGAATCATAATCTACTTCTTTAAGAATGTCATGAAATACTAACCCGCTAATTACTAAAGCACTAAGCACTGGTGTCCAACCATGAGTGAGTATTTTTTTTGTGTAATGATTTTTTCTTACTATCATTATCCAAATTGGTAAAAGTATGCATATGTAGATCCCAAGAATCAAGCCCATTAGCCAAGGATATTTGTCTAAAATCAGAACAGTATAGATTCTATATATATATATATATATATATATATATATATATATATATATATATATATATATATATATATATATATATATATATATATATATATATATATATATATATATATATATATTTATTATGTGAGAAGAAGTCTTGGATTTATAGCAATTGATTACATAGATAAATAATCAATGGAAAACACTTACCAGTTGTATATCTGGATACATATACTTATTGAGGCTCTTCAAAATGATGTAATATTTATTTAATTGCTCACTTATACTCGAATTTAGCATTAATACTCACCATTCTCATAGTGACATTTTTATGTGGCATTAGTTTTGACGGAAGTCACATTCATAGAAAACAGCTACTGTTTGTAACATCGAAATATGAGAAATAAAAAATTTTCAAATGATACCCACAATTGCCGCAATGGGAGATCGGGGCAGTATAACTTTTCTTACAGCAAGCTAAAATCGTCACTATAAAGGCGCTTTATAATATTTTTTATATTATATATATTTATAATTTTTATAATCAAATAAATCGTACATCATTCCGAAGATACTCAATAAAGGTAAAAGTACTTGTACAACTGGTACCTAAGTGTTTTCCTTTGATTTGATCTGTGTAATGAATTGCTGTAAATCCAAGATTCCTTCTCACAGCTAAGCTAACAGCTAATATATACATATGTATATATATATATATATATATATATATATATATATATATATATATATATATAAATAAATAAATATATATATATATATATATATATATATATATATATATATATATATATATATATATATATATATATATATATATATATATATATATATATATATATATATATATATATATATATTTGTTTTCTTTTTGTGAAAAGTAATCTTGGGTTTGTAGCATTTCATTACAGAGAGAAATAAGCAAATAGACGAATAAGGAGGAAGGCACACTTACCAGTGCTATATCTGGACATAGATACGGAAACGAACCACTATACACATTGAAAAGAACCACTTAGAAGTTGTACAAGTTCTTTCACCTTTATTGAGGATCTTCAGAGCAGTACAACTTCTAAGTGATTCGTTTCAATGTGTATAGTGGTTCGTTTCCGTATGTATGTCCAGATATAGCACTGGTAAGTGTGCCTTCCTCCTTATTCGTCTATTTGCTTATTTCTCTATGTAATGAAATGCTACAAACCCAAGATTACTTTTCACAAAACAAATATGAATAGCAAAGAATTTCAAAGCTAATATATATATATATATATATATATATATATATATATATATATATATATATATATATATATATATATATATATATATATATATATACAGGGTCGCGGCTGATATGTATGGAAGCGGTCGATTATCTCCTAAAGTAAGAGAGCTACAAATAAATCATAAAAAAATTTTATAGGGTTTCAAAAAATGAAGTCACCTTTGAAAGTTTCTAGCTCCATAACAACGCTGCGTCATTCATTAGTCTAACAGTGATTATCTTGACGACACATATCAAAAATACATTTGGGATTTGTGAGTAATTTTCGGGCAAAATGTGTGAGTTAAACCGAGCGTATTGAGGTTTGATGATCATAGGATATGGTGATAGAAGACCAAGAGTTATGACGAAGTATTTTTAATGAATTCAGTAAATGAATGAATTCAGTATATTTTCAGTATATTTTTTACAACAGCGACACAACAGAGGGCTTTAAATCATAACATGTGTAATTTCATAACAAAATTTGCAAACGGGAAAAATTACATCTATATAAAATTTATTTGTTACAAGAATTGAGGGGACGATTATTATCATAAAATCGAGTTTTGCGAAGTTACTGTGCATAAACGTTGTCAGCCACATATCGTTTTCTGTCGAATCTACATTTTGTTTAAACGGGTACTTACGTAAACCGACACAACTGTAGGTATTGGTCAGAGCAAAATCCAGATGCATCCAAAATCGGATGGAAGAAGTTCACACCCAACGATCACAGAAAGTAAATGTTTGGTGTGGCCTTATTGGTGGACACGTATTAGGACCCTATTTTTAAATGGAAATTTGACCTCTGAACGATATTATTTATTACTTTTGCAGGACCATATTATTCCAGAGCATATTATTCCAGAATAACCCGAACAATAACAATCCAATATGGTTTCAGCATGTTGGATTAGACGGAGAAGATCAATTGAATGCCCAGCTAGGTCTCCCGATATAACCCCGCTTGACTTTTTTCTGTAGAGGGCGGGTCGACATAAAAAATAGCTTACAAAAATAGGCCGTAAAATATCGAAGAATTGTAGGAAACGATAAGGCACAAAATTTCGGCTATTCCTCCTAGAAGGGTATTTATTTTAGGTTCACTACAAAATTTGGTTCAGCGAATTCACTACGGTCAGGAAGTAAATGGTAAACACTTTGAGCACCTTATAAATTAGAATTCCAAAGAAAATATTCGTTGTTTATTAAAAGTTGTTTTGTCTCTTTTTTTATTGTCATAACTATTGTTTTCTTCAAATTTAAAATATCCGAGACATTCGTCAAAAAATTCGTTTCATGCATTTCTATCAACCCTGACCCTGAATAAAAAAGCATTACTTTTTTTATTTTCTGTAATATATATCTTTATATATTAATATAGTCATAACTTTATATCATGTCCTTATCCTCCCCCTTGTGTTATTTTCAAAATAAATATCCATGATTGGGGGCTCTCTTTCTTCTATAAATTTGAGATTTGAGAAATAAAAAGTTCCTGTCAAAGTTCGATATCTCGAAAACGGTTAAGATTAGGTACATGTTGTGCTATATTAATTTTGTTTAGAACTTAGAGAAGAATTGAAATGTGGAATAATATACGGGATATCCATTAAAGAAAAAGAACTTTGTTTCATTATGACATTTTAACTGATCTTGTGTAATTCATTTCATTCATTGTAATAGATTTTTTAAAACCCTAAAACTTTTTCCGTTTTCATACATATCAACGACCCTGTACAAGTAGGGTAAAGTTGGGCAGGTTCGGAAATAAGGTATCTTTGGACATTTCAAATTTACCGCCTAAACATGCTTTTTAAGCAGCGCCATCATGCAAAAACATTCAGTTTACAGTTCATCGTTGTGGGCAGTACCGTTACGCCAAAGCTGTTTACTGGTGTCGGAAATATTTTAAAAAACCATTCAACTGCCACCTGTTGTAAGATTTGCTGTCTTCCCAGTAAGGTCCTCTTGTTTTTGAAAGAATCAAGATAAGCGCTGTTATCATGATATAAAACCATAGCCATAAATGTTTGTGGAGTAGCTTCGGACTGTCCGAAGCTGCCCCATAGGGCCACTTCAGACAGTCCGAAGCTGCCCCACACTTTGAAACTTATTTTCGTATTTTAGTTTATAGAATGGTCAAAACGTACATACGAAAGACAGATCGACCCGAAATAACCAAGAAAGCCTTAAGATCAGCAATTAAAGCTGTATTAAATAAGAAAATGTCAGTTCGTGTTGCTGCAACTATCATGGTATTTGTAGGACTCTTCACGATTATGTCTCCAAGGCAAGAAAACAAGAGACTAATATTGTAGATTCAGGAAATGAGAGCGAAGGAAAACCCTTTCCAAAAGCTTGCGCTAGAGAGACGAACAAAATATCAAAATTAGGGAAATCGAGAATCTATACAAGCACACGCGAAAAAGACTTGAGGAATTCGAAAATGATAAACTTCTGGAATTGGAGAAAAGCAATGCTAAGAGAAAGATTACGATATTGACCGAAAAAAGCAAAGAAGAAAAGTGAACTAAAGAACAACAGAAAATACAAAATGAACAAATGATATTAACAGAAAACGGCAGTGGAAAATTTCAAGTAAAAGACAAAAAATTTTAAAGACAAAGAAACAAAAAGAAGACGAAACACCATCATCAGATTCAGACGTTGATTTACCTTAAGAAGAAATCAAGAGCTGATATGTCTGATTCAGCCATTGATATGCAGTCAGACTTAGAAAATGTGAAATTACTATATATTACTATACTCTGTGGGAGACTATTTGCTTGTAAAATTAACGATGAAAAAACGAACACTGCTATGTAGGTATTATTCTTGAGAAAATTGATGAAGAATACACGGTCAGCTTTATGAGAAAATCAATGAACGATTTTCACTTTCCCGTGTTAAAAGATAAATCAACCATTTCGAGGCGAGATGTGATTACAAAACTTCCTCCGCCAACCTCAATTGCTGGACCTTCTCGAACCGCATCGTTTTTAAAATTTGACATTAACTTTTTTAAACACAATTTACAATAATACTAGAAAAATACTATAAATTTTTATACCTAAAATTCGAAGTAAAGAGGTACAAATAAGTAGTTGCAAAAATTACTTTAAAAAAGGAGTGTCCGATTTTACCCCACCCTATGTCCGGGGTTGCCCCGTAGTGGAGCAGCTTCGGACAAATGTAACTTTTTACAAAAGTAATCATTTTGTGAACACTCTATATAATATATCACTAAAATTATTGTTAAACCATTCGCATATGTCTATACTTTGCACTGGTATTTTGCACAATTACGAACTTCTACTAAAGACGAAGATATAAGCACTTCAAAAAAAGTGTCCGAGCCTGCCGTACCTTACCCTATATGCACATTTATTAAAATTATTTATTTATATTACCATGAATATTGTACAAAAGCTTAGCCCATAATGACAGAACGATTAATGAGACGACATCGCCGATGCTAGCTGCCATTGGTGTAGCCAAATTATCCGGATTTAAGTTTATCTTGTGGGAGATAATTATAACACTTACTAAGACGAGATCTGAAATACATGCCTTTGAAGAGTATATAATTTAAAAATAATTTTGAGTACCTACCTAAGATAAAACATGACAATGTTGCGGTTAAGGTGCTAGATGTTGCCAAAAGCAGAGTATGTATCCATTTGAAATTACCATTAACTATAGCCGATGTGGACACGGCAAATAAGGAAACAAGGCACGATGCTATAATTGCCTGAATCTGACGAAAACACAATTAATTTGGTTAAACATAAAATCATATTGATAAACTAACTTACCTGTACAAGCAAGATATTTCCGGTAATCATTTTAAATATTTCTTTTTTGCTTGACATATTTCCTAAATTCGCTTGCGTTGATAATCTTGACGCAAGGCACATATCCAGATTTCCCTTCAGGCCTAGTAAAGCAGGTACCAGCACTAGTAACGCTTTTATTTCTTTGAATACTTCTAATTGCTAAAATTAAATAGAATAAATCCACAAATTGACTATCAAGAACATTACATTAATATTAATGGTACATACATGTAAAACCTAAAGTAAAGCGTAATGATTTTATCAGATTAACGCCTAATATCTACTATATCACAGGTAATTACAAATAATAGTTTTACTAGGCAGAACAGAACAGGATTTAATGCCGCGGCTGGTGCGAAAAGACGATTTTACTTTCTTTTTTTTTATATTTATTAATTACGTTTCATTGTCAATATTAAAATAATTAAATTATTTCAAGAAATCGTCGCCTGAGAACCAGGTTATTTATTCTATGTCCAGTTTTTCTTAAAATGGAAACAATCACTAGTAACAATGCACTGTCAGAAATTTTTCTTCAAAACTTAATTTGAGCAAAAACGGGGTGCAATAATGAGACGAAGTTTTCTTTCCGAAATTTGTAACCACCTGTGGGGCGCAGCAGCTACAGTAGCTGTTGTCAACGGGAATTATCTTTTCTGAACATTTTATTTCTTATTTCATCAAACTACAGGATAGGGCTGGAACCTTTGATGTAACTATAACACTCGGAGTAGTTTCCCCAAACACCAAAACACTTTCCCTTCGCTAGACGCGCGTTTCGCCAACCAAGTTGGCATCATCCGGAGACGATTAAAACTAATCTTAAACTAATAATCTACCCTATTTATAGGGGAGGGTCGCCATGAAAGGGACGTTTTTAATATAAAATAACCTGTAGGTGTCAAAACTAACATTTATTAAAAATACTATGTAATCAACAAAGTTTTTACTACTTTTTAATAAATATAAAAACCAAATATAACGTAAATGTAGTCCTATTATTGTTATTTCAATATAAGTGGTTACTTGTCCCTTTCAACACTTGACGTGGCATGAAAGGGACATATATGGTGATGAAGGGACAAGTTTACTTTATAAGTAGTTCCACTATTAACAAAATACTACTCCACTAAAGCCAACATCAAAGGAGTATGAAGTCTTCAATCTGTCGGTACCCTTATTTATAGAAGGCTGGGACAACTTCATTTCGATGTCAGTCAGGGAAATGTCAGAAATGTCATCTTTTTCTGGATAAAAAAAATGAAAATTATCCATTTTTTCTTCATAAATTTTACAGTGAACTCGGATTGTGATAAAACATTTACAATTTTGCCAACAGCAAACTTCTTCGACCTTTTTGTTGGAAATCCAACTAAAACGTAATCTCCATTTTTAATAGACTCAGTCTGATCTAATTCAGCCTCAAGATTTGCTTCAGCATCTGCACAGTAATTGCTATCATCACTTTCAGCATACTTCACTGATATATCGCTATCGCTTGATTCATTACGTATTTTTCGCTTTATCCTTTTTTTTCTTTTCTTCCATTTCTAGCTTCCGCTTACGTTTTATTTCTTTCTCTAAGAAACTTTGTTCTATATTTTCTTTCTCCAGCGTGTCTGTCAGTACTCTTGAAGATCCTTTCTTTCTGCCTCTAGCAGATGACTTTATTGGTTCCGCTTTTGGAAACGGTCGAATGTTTTCTGGACTTAAAATCATTGAGTGAGGTACAGCAAAAGAAGTAGATGGAGAATTGTTCTGATCGGTAGAACTAGAGACACTTTATGAAACATTGTTTGAAGTAGACTGATCATTATTCTCAGTACAGTAAAAATACTATGTAATCAACAAAGTTTTTACTACTTTTTAATAAATATAAAAACCAAATATAACGTAAATGTAGTCCTATTATTGTTATTTCAATATAAGTGGTTACTTGTCCCTTTCAACACTTGACGTGGCATGAAAGGGACATATATGGTGATGAAAGGGACAAGTTTACTTTATAAGTAGTTCCACTATTAACAAAATACTACTCCACTAAAGTCAACATCAAAGGAGTATGAAGTCTTCAATCTGTCGGTACCCTTATTTATAGAAGGCTGGGACAACTTCATTTCGATGTCAGTCAGGGAAATGTCAGATATGTCATCTTTTTCTGGATAAAAAAAATGAAAATTATCCATTTTTTCTTCATAAATTTTACAGTGAACTCGGATTGTGATAAAACATTTACAATTTTGCCAACAGGAAACTTCTTCGACCTTTTTGTTGGAAATCCAACTAAAACGTAATCTCCATTTTTAATAGACTCAGTCTGATCTAATTCAGCCTCAAGATTTGCTTCAGCATCTGCACAGTAATTGCTATCATCACTTTCAGCATACTTCACTGATATATCGCTATCGCTTGATTCATTACGTATTTTTCGCTTTATCCTTTTTTCTTTTCTTCCATTTCTAGCTTCCGCTTACGTTTTATTTCTTTCTCTAAGAAACTTTATTCTATATTTTCTTTCTCCGGCGTGTCTGTCAGTACTCTTGAAGATCCTTTCTTTCTGCCTCTAGCACATGACTTTCTTGGTTCCGCTTTTGGAAACGGTCGAATGTTTTCTGGACTTAAAATCATTGAGTGAGGTACAGCAAAAGAAGTAGATGGAGAATTGTTCTGATCGGTAGAACTAGAGACACTTTGTGAAACATTGTTTGAAGTAGACTGATCATTATTCTCAGTAAGAGATCGGTCACTGACATATGAGGTAAGAAACTCGGATTCTTCAAAGTTGTTTGAATTAAACGGGTAAATTCCTGTTTTCTCGAATGCTTTAGTTATGTTTTTTAAAGTAAAGGCCTCTATGAATGCAGATTTTGCAAATTTTGGCAAATGATAAATGGAAACAGTTTTCCCCGGATTCGACACCAGCCAGTTATTTTGAGCTACTTTAAAATATGTTTTGAAAAGGCCATAAACTGCAACATCTAAAGGTTGCAGTTTATGGCTACAGTGAGGGGGAAAAGTCATAATAACTACTCCATTTTCCTTTGCACTCTTTATCACATCCAGATTTATGTGACTTTCATGATTGTCGACAAGAAGCAGTACTGGTTTCTCTTTACTAGGTTTTACATGACGAAGAAAGTGTTGAAACGCTAATGAAAAGTTTTCGGTGGTCATCCATCCACTTTTATGGCATAAAGCAATAGCACCGGGAGGGCAATCTTCTAACATTAAATCTTTAAATCGCATTCGAGGAAATATAAAGACTGGAGGGACAGTATTGCCACCAGCTGAAATAAAAGCCAACATGGTTACCAACTGCCCACGTTCAGCAGATGATACTTGAGCAACCTGCTTAGAGCCACGTTGCGCAATTATTCTTGGTGGATCAGTCACAGTGCATAGACCTGTTTCGTCAGCGTTGTATATAAATTCAGGCAAAAATTTATATTTTTGCAGAACAGTCTCTAGTTTTTTATAAAAGTTTCCTACAGTAGTTGGATTAAAAGCCGTAGCACGCGCTAAACTGGTAGATTCAGGGTGTCTAAGAGATAAATCATTATGGCGTGCCATAAAACCACGAAGCCAGTCAACACCTGCTTCTTTTTTTTCTTGCCATGTTTGGGGAATATCCTTATTTAATGTTACTGCATACTGATAAGCAAGTTGCCGTGTTTGTGTATATGTCAACCCGCGTGCCATTTTAGCAGCAGTTTTTAAATAGAGTGACATAGAATTTTCTTCACCTTCTGCAAATATTTTTCGGTTACCTATATTTGGCATGTGAACAAAGCCGTGTTCTAGGTTTTTAGCCTTTTGAACTAACCGAGCTAAATAAGATTTGCCAATATTATGGGCTTTGGCAACTGATCTTATAGAAAGATTTTTTTCGACCACCTCTCTCACTGCTTCTTCGAACTCTCGTGGGGTTTTCCTGTCACGTTTATTTCTTTTTTTGGCTTCCATTCTCACCTGTGTAGAAATAATAGCTAGGTAACTAACTATACTATTACATAGTATTCAAAATAATGTCAGGAACACCTGGCGTGAGGGGACCCCATTTAACTAAATAATATCCCTATTTATAAATTAATATAGATTCAACCTATGATGATGATGATTATTGTTGATGATGAACTATATTGATGATTCTTTCAATACATGCTTATATTAAATAATAACTTATATATAGCAGTAGTGACATCTACCAATGATCCACTCGTACTATCATAGGTTGAATAACTATATTAATTTATAAACATGCAAAGATATATATATATATATATATATATATATATATATATATATATATATATATATAAATATATATATACATATATATATATATATATACATATATATATATATACATATATATATATATATATATATATATATATATATATATATATATATATATATATATATATATATATATATATATATATATATATAAATATATATATACATATATATATATATATATATATATATATATATATATATAAATATATATATATATATATATATATATATATATGTATATATATATATATATATATATATATATATATATATATATATATATATATATATATATATATATATATATATATATATATATATATATATAGGTAGTTAACCTTGTATTACGTTAACCTTGTTGACACGTCCCTTTCAATACCCACTCGAGTGTCCCTTTCATTACTGCAGCACACTTCTTGAATTTTGTCGAAATCTTACTTCATAACCTAACTTAATAACAAATCAATTCTATTCAAGTGACAGCAAAACCTAGTATCCATACAAATAACAACCAGGGGTTTTGAAAAGTTCATAAGTTACTTACTAGGGAATATTAGATGTGTCAGAAATATAAACATGTCAATAAAAATGCAAATTGGTTCAGCACACGGCAACGCAATACAATGGACTATTGTAAGAACATATGATGTTTTGTCGACTGGTGGGCCATCTATTGGTGGGAAGGCAAACCTATGTCGCAATGGTTTGGCTAATTATTGAGTATGTCCCTTTCAATACCTGTCCCTTTCATGCCCACCCTCCCCTACTATTTATGGTGAAGTCATTAGTCACGCTTCAATGATCAGTAGCCCCTTGTCGCTATTCTTACTACTTTTACATTTTACAATTTCTATGCTCTCAAATGCATCCAATTGTCTATTAATGGTCACATTTCTAACTAATCCTAAATTACTAATATCTATTCTATGACTGTTGTCAAAAGCATGTTGTGCAACACTAGACTTATCTGTTCTTCTATATCTTAGATGAGCCATATGCTCTTTAAATCTGGTGTTAATTGATCGTCTCGTTTATCCAACATATTTTCGATCACAGTCATTACAACTAATTTCGTAAATCCCAGACCTTTCATTTGGAACAATTTTATCCTTTGGATTGTCTAAGAGTTGTTGTTGAATTTATTACTCGACGAATGAATCGCTGTTATGCCCACGTTTTTGAAGACCTTACACAAACCACGAGTAAACCGGGGTTTGTACGGGATGGATACATATTTTGGAGTCTCTATATCCTTTTGAAAGGTCATAGAATTACGAAGTGTGTCCTTAAATTTACGCTTCCTAATTAGTTTTTGAACTATATCTCTATGATAACCGATACTCACAGCTGTATCTTTAATTAATACTTTTTCTTTTTCAAACCTCTCATTACTGAGAGGAAAACTTAGTACCTAAGCGATGGACAATTAAAACTCGCCATTTTGTGTTGATAGCAGTGGTGAGAGTCATTAGGGATATATCTGACCGTACTGGTATATTTCCTATATATATATATATTAAATTCTAACCTATTGTCACTATTTTTAATTACTAATAAGTTTTCCATTATTTCCTAGTTCATATGTAAACTTTACAGAAGTGAAACGACTTTTTAATTTGGAAAGGAAGTTTTCTACATCCACAATATTAGTGTGAAACACGGCAAAAATGTCATCCACATATCTCAGCCAAATCCTAGGAAAATACTCGAATTCTTCTTTTGCTTCAGTTTCAAATCGACTCATGAAAACATCAGCAATGAAAGGCGATAAACAGTTACCCATGGCAGTTCCTTCCGGTTGTTCATAGAACTTGTCATTGAAACGAAAGCATACAAAGTTTTGTAAGGTTTATATATTCTTCTATTACTTCTTTTCTATAGTTGTTTAATTCGAGTAAATCCTTAAGATAGTCCAAGGTCTGTGGAATTGGTACACTCGGAAATAATGAACAAACATCAAAGGAAATCAAAATTTCACCCTCTTGCAATTGAATTCTTGACCTTATCAATGAAATTATTCGAATTTTTAACTGAAAAACTAGGCTAGTGCAATGGGCAAACTTTCAAATTTCTTAGTCAACCATTTTGATAAGTGGTAAGTCGGAGATCCAATAGACAATACTATTGGATGCACCGACTTCCCTGGCTTATGAATTTTTAGTAGACAATATAGTCTAGGTACGGTAGAGTTAGATACATGTAACCTATTCTTAACAGGTGGAGTAATAAGGTTGTTACATGATTTTAAGACATTTTTTATTTCAGTGGTCATTCTTGGTAAAGAATTTCTAGTAAGTTCTTTATAAGGATCATTAGGTACTAATTAGGTTGTTTACCCGTTCATAACAGTCCTCTTTATCGAAAATAACAACCTTATTACCTTTATCTGCTTTTAAAATAAAAACAATATCTTTCTCGCGCAACCTTTTGATCATATTTCTAGGATT